>CM021101.1:795808649-796131259 GCA_007115665.2 Sequoiadendron giganteum
TCAACCCTATAGGTCCTCAACCTTGTATCCTCAATTATCAACCCCCTACCCTATACATTAGATCATCAACCCTCATCTATCTCTTCCCCTCCCTCCTCTTCTCTCCTTATCTCTATCTCAATTCTCACTCCATCTCTCCCTCCCTCCATCCCTCCCTCTCTTCCCTAATCCCTCAACCCTATACCCTCAACCCTTAAACACTCGACCATAAACCATAAACCCTCAACCCTCAACCCTTAAACCCTAAACCCTCAACCCTTATACCCTCTACCCTATACATTGGACTCTCAACCCTAATCCTTCAACCATATATCCTTAAACCTATACCCTAAATCCTCAACCCTAAACCCTTAAACCCTAAACCCTTAAACCTTATACCCTCTACCCTCTCTATCCTTTCTCTCTCTCTCAAGTCTCTCACTCCTACCCCCTCTCCCTCTCTCAGGTCTCTCTCTCTCTCAAGTATCTCCCTCCTACCCCCTCTCCCTCTCTTAGGTATCTCTCACTCACTCCCTCTATCTCTCTCCCACTCCCTCTATCTCTCTCTCTCAAGTCTCTCCCTCCTACCCCCTCTCCCTCTCTCTCTCTCTCTCTCTCACTCCTCGTCCCCGTGTGTCTCTCAGCTACCCTTAACCTAAACCTTTAGCCCTCTACCCTCTGCCCTTAACCCGTAACCCTCTGTCTCTCTCCACTCCTCCACTCCTCTATCCTCTCAGGACTCTCCTCCTATCCTCTCTCCTCTCTAAGATCTCCCTCTCTCTCATCAATATCACTCCCTCTATCTCTCTCTCCTCTACACTTAACCCTAAACCCTTAACCCTCTGCCTCTATCTCTCTCCCTCCCTCCCTCTCTCTCTCTTAAGTCTCTCCCTCTTACCCCCTCTCCCTCTCTCAGGTCTCTCTCTCTCACTCTCTCCCCCTCTATCTCTCTCCCCTCTACCCTTAACCCTCTACCCTTAACCCTAAACCCTAAACCCTTAAACCCTCTACCTTCTACTCTTAACCCTCCCTCCCTTTATCTCTCTCCTACTCCCTCCCCCTCTCTCTCTCAACCCTCTTCCTTCTACCCCCTCTCCCTCTCTCAGGTCTCTCTATTTTACTCACTCCTTCTATCTCTCCCCCCTCTACCCTTAACCCTAAAACCTTAAACCTTCTACCCTCTACCCTTAACCCTCCCTCCATCTCTCTCCCACTCCCTCCCTCTCTCTCTCAACCCTCCTCTCTCCTCTCTCTCCTAGCCCCTCTCCCTCTCTTATGTCTCTCTCTCAGTCACTCCCTCTATCTCTCTCTCCTCTACCCTTAACCCTAAACCCTAAACCCTAAACCTTTAAACCATCTACCCTATACCCTTAACCCTACCTCCCTCTGTCTCTCTCAAGACTCTCCCTCTCTCAACTCTCTCTTTCTCACCCACTCACTCCCTATATCTCTCTCCCCTCTACCCTTAACCCTCCACCCTCTACCCTTAAACCTTCTACCCTCTGCCATAGCCCTCCTCCCTATGTCTCTCTCCTCCTCTCTCAGCCCTCTCTCTCTCTCTCTCTCTCTCTCTCCTCTCTCTCTCTCTCTCTCTCTCTCTCTCTCACACACACACACACACACACACACACACACACACACACACACACACACACACACCCCTCTATCCTTAAACCCAAACCGTAAACCCTTAAACCCTCTACCCTCTACCCTCTACCCTTAGCCCTATACCCTCAACCCTTAAATCATCTACCATCAATTGAATACCCTCTACCATCTACCCTATACATTGGACCCTCAACCCTAATCCCTCAAACCTATACCCTAAACCCTCTACCCTCAACCATAAACCCTAAACCCTCAACCATAAAACCTTAAACCCTAAACCCTTTAACCTTCTACCCTCTACCCTCAACCCAGTACCCTCTACCCTCAACCCAATACCCTAAACCATCAACCCTATAGGTCCTCAACCCTATACCCTCAATTCTCAACCCTCTACCCTATACATTGGATCCTCAACCCTCATCTATCTATGTCCCTCCCTCCTCTTCTCTCCCTCCATCCATCCCGCCCTCTCTTCCCTAATCCCTCAACCCTTAAACTCTTAAACACTCAACCCTATACCCTAAACCCTCAACCCTCAACCCTTAAACCATCTACCCTCAACCCTAATCCCTCTTCCCTTAACCCTTTATCCCTCAACCCTTAAACCCTCAACCATCTACCTTCAACCCTAAACCCTTAACCCTAAGCCCTCAACCCCTATACCCTCTAACATATATGTTGGACCCTCAACCCTAATCCATAAACCCTATACCCTCAACCCTCTACCTCGACCTTAAACTCTCAACTCTTATCCCTTAAACCCTAAACCCTTAAATCCTATACACTCTACCCTATACATTAAACTCTTAAACCTTAACCCTCAATTCTCAACCCTCAACCCTTAATCCCTCAATCCTCAACCCTTAAACCCTAAACCCTCAACCCTTATACCCTCTACCCTATACATTAGACCCTCAATCCTAATCCTTTAACCATATACCCTTAAACCTATACCCTAAACCCTCTACCCTCAACCCTAAATCCTCAACCCTAAACACTTAAACCATAAACCCTCAAACCTTCTACCCAATACCCTCTACCCAATACCCTCTACCCTCAACCCTATACCCTCAACCCTATACCCTCAACCCAATACCCTAAACCATCAACCCTATACCCTCAATTCTCAACCCTCTATCCTATACATTGGATCCTCAACCCTCATATATTGTTGTCCCTCCCTCCACTTCTCTCCTTCTCTCTATCTCACTTCTACCTCCATCTCTCCCTCCCTCCATCCTTCCCTCCCTCTCTACCCTATACATTGGATCCTCAACTGTAATATATCTTTGTCCCTACATAATTTTCTCTCCTTCTCTCTATCTCACTTCTCCCTCCATTTCTCCCTCCATCCTTCCCTCCCTCTCTACCCTAATCCCTCAACCTTATACCCTCAACCCTTAAACCCTTAACCCTTAAACCCTATACCTTCTACCCTCAACCCAATACCCTCTACCCTCAACCCTTAATCCCTCAACCATTAAACCCTCAACCCTCAAACCTCTAACCTCAACCCTCAACCCACAAACCCTAATCCCTCAACCCATATACCCTCTATGTTATACATTGGACCCTCAACCCCTATACCCTCTATGCTATACATTGGACCCTTAACCTTAATCCCTTTACCCTCTACCCTATACATTAAACCCTCAACCCTTAATCCCTCAACCCTAGGTAGGTAGGGAAACATAGGTGAGATAAAGAGTGATGAAGGGAGAGGTAGGTAAAAAAAGGGATAGGGGAGATAAATATAGGTAGAGAAGGAAGGAGATGTAGAGAGAGGATATATAGAGAGAAGTAGAGAGGGGAGGGAGGTATGGGAAGGGAGGAGATAGATATGAGTGTGTGTGAGAGAGAAAGAGAGAGGTAGAGGGAGGGAGAGGAGAGATAGAGAGTAGAGAGGGAAATAGGTATGGAGGAGACATGGTTGAGATATAGAGTGATGGAGGGAGAGGTGGGTAAAGAGAGTGAGAGGGGAGATAAAGAAAAATAGAGAGGGAATGAGAGGTAGAGAGTGGAAGGATGGAGGGAGAGGAAAGGAGGAGATAGAGGTGAGTGTGTGAGAGGGAGAGAGAGTGAGAGGAGAGAAAATGAGGGGAGAGAGGAAGGGGGAGAGAGATAAATAGAGTAGAGAGGGAAGGGGGGAGAGATAGAGAGTAGAGAGGGAAGGAGATAGTAGGAGAGAAAGAGGGGGAAGGGAGAGAGAGGTAGAGAGAGTGGTAGGTAGTGGATGGAGAGGTAGGTAGAGAGGGAAGGAGAGATGCAGGGATAGGAGGGAGAGAGGGAAGGAGGGAGAGTGAGATGGAGAGAGTGGTAAGATAGAGAGTAGATATGTAAGGAGAGTGAGAAATAGAGATAAAGAGAGAGAGAGAGAGAGAGAGGGAGGGAGATTGGAGGGAGGGAGAGGTATATAGGTATAAGTGAGACATAGAGAGGGAAGGGGGGAAAGTGGGATAGAGAGAGAATGGTGATTTACAGAGGAGTTAAAGTGTGAGAGAGATAGATTGGTGATTTAGAGAGAAGGGGGTGAGAGGTAGGGATAGAGATAATGGTGAGATAGAGAGGAGAGAGTGGGAGAGAAAGAGAGGGATGGAGAGATAGAGAGAGGTAGGTATAGGAAGGGAGAGGAGAGATAGAGAGTAGAGAGGGAAAGAGGGATGGAGAGAGTGAATGATGGAGTGAGAGGTAGGTATAGAGAGGGAAAGAGAGAGGAGAGATAGAGAGTGGAGAGGGGAGGGAGGGAGGGAGAGATAGGTAGGGAGATAGAGGTGTGTGTGAGTGAGTGAATGAGAGAGAATGGTGAGATAGAGAAAAGGAGAAATTAAGAGAGAAAGAGGGGGGACGGAGGGAGGGACAATAGTGAGAGAGATTGGGAGGAGAGACAAAAAGAAGGGGAGGGAGGGTGAGGTTGATAGAGTTAGGGAGAGGAGATATAGAGAGAAGTAGAGAGGGAAGGAGGGAGGGAGGGAGGGTGAGGTAGAGAGAGGGAGTGAGAGGAGAGATAGAGAGAAGTATATAGGGAAGGGAGGGAGGGAGGGAGTGTTAGCGAGGGAGATAGAGGTTTTTTTTTGAGAGAGAGATAGAGAGAGTGGTAAGATAGAGAGGAGAGAGTGAGAGGGAGGGAGAGAGAATTATGAGATAGAGAGGAGAGAGTTAGAGAGAAAGAGGGGGAAGAGAGGGATAGAGAGTGAGATAGATGTAGGTAGAGGGAGGGAGAGGAGAGATATAAAGTAAAGAGGGAAAAATGTAGGGAGGGAGACATAAGTGAGATATAAAGTGATGGAGGGAGAGGTAGGTAAAGAGAGAGAGAGGGAATATAAAGATCAGTAGAGAGGGAAGGAGATGTAGAGAGATAAGAGATAGAGAGAAGTAGAGAGAGGAGGGAGGGAGGTAGATGTAGGGAGGAGATAGAGGGGTGTGGGGGAGAGAGAGAGAGGGGAGATATGGAGTGAGGGAGAGAGAAGGAGTGGAGAGATAGAGAGTAGAGAGGAGAGAGTGAGAGAGAAAGATTATACAACTTGACTACTAAACTTTTACCTCCTGATTACTAAAATTTGAATTGTTGATTACTAAAATTTGACTAAGTTTGAAATTTTTAAGATCTTCCAAAAAATAGAATTTGCATTATAACTCCTAAAGATCTAAAACCACTCTCAAACATCCTGCCTATATACATGAAATATAACTTAAAGTATAAGAAAGTAAATGTCCATATAGTTTCCCTGGTAGAGAAAGAGAAAATGAAAGAGTTTAGAAAAATGCATTCCAAAAGTCATTGCAAAAAGAAAGAGTTCACAAGTTCATTCATTACAAAATTCAAGCCATTTGGCGAGCAAAAAATTTTGCACTCACCAAATAGGCTCAGTATTATGAAGCATATTTGGCAAGCGCCAAATTTGGCGAGTGCAATATGGCCTATTATGGTTTTTTTTTGCAATTTGACACCAAAATTGTGTCACAGATCCATGCACTTACCCCAAGTAATGTTTAATATTTCATGTGTACTGTCAATTTTTAATGATTGACTTGCTTTAAGCTTCATAAATTCTTCCTTAAGGTTGACCTATTTCAAATGTGTGAAGCATGTGGATGTTGTTCTTTGAAGATTGATATTGTGAAGGGTGTTTAGGACTATGTTATGCATGTGTTGGAATATTCAATGCATTTTCCTATTGATGTTGTGTTTAGTTCATTTAATGGATTTCCCTCTACAAGTTTCATGTTGTTGTTTTATCTTTGGCTGAATTTTAATTGTAATATTATTGTTGTTCTTAGCCGACATGTAATGCAATCAATGTAATACCATGTATATATTGTAAACCTAGTCGATCTAGGTGGTGTGTGAGTGTAAGAAGTTGAATGAGGATGTCTAATGCATTATGAAGTATATGTAAGTGACTGAAAGAGAAAGAGAAGAAGTTGTAGATCTTGTTCAGATTCAATTTGATCATATCTCTGAGCTAGAAGGGAAGCAAAGAGTGTGCCTAATTGATTTCTGGAGGTAGCAAGCCAAAGGAAAAATTTCTTGAAGGTTGAAAGTAGCAAGTCAGTAAGTCGTAGAGAAGACATTTGAAGAGGTTACAGAAGTTGTCAAATTATAATTGCAATCATCAAAAGAGAAGTGAAAAAGAAATATTTCAATCATAAAAGGATTGAGCTTCATTTTTAGATTTAGATAGTAGAATGACTATCATGTTGTAATCTTTTTTGAGTTTGTTCTTAGTTAAGGGTGTAGTTGTTTCCTTTGGTTGAAGCCCTAAAACAAAGTCTACAGGGATTTGTAGCTTCCTTGGGAGTGATCCTAGAACCTTTCTACATAGAGTAGTAGCTTCCTTGGGTTGTATCCCTAAAATAAAGTTATAATTATGATTCATTTGTGAGGTTGTATTAGGACAGTAGCTTCTAGCAGCTTTTCTCACTATGGTTTTTCTCTTGTGGGGTTTTCCATGTACATCTGGTGTTGTGTGGTGTTTTTCATTGTGTTCATCTTTTATGTTTCTATTTGTGTTGTAAAGATTAATTTTAAATTTTCTCTAGAGGGTTTAAGATTTATTTAAATACTGATTCACCCCCCCTCTCAAGATTTTGGTGTATGTTCAACATGGGTAAGTACCATAATAAAAATTATGGGTGTCATGTGTAAGCATGTATTTTGTTACCCACAAGAATATTTGTACTTAGGGTAAATTAAGATAAATTCCACATTATTTAAATTATGTTTTTACTTTTGTCTTTTTCCCTAATATTTTTTACATTCATTTGCCCATATCACCTTTTTTCCTTTGGCTATGTCTTACCTTGCATTTTGGTGCATGCTTCAAATAGACACCTTGATTATTTCTAATCAATGAATATAACATTATGATGTGTTCACTATTAGAAATTTAGTCCCATTCAACATAATACACAAACATGTGCACCATAGAAACCTCACCATGCATTCACCCTTAGGAACACACTCACTTCTTACATGTATAGTCACTCACCCACAAAAGTTCTTTCTTTTCACTCTTGATGAAATCCTTATTCAAAGTTACATGTATCATCTCCTAGGTTATCACTCCCAAAATCTAACATCACTAGTTCATTATCACATTAATCTATACTTTGGTTTTCAACTTCATGAGAGATAAATATTTATGTGTTTGTTCTTTTTTTTTTGCATCTTTCTTTCTTTTTATATGTTCCTTTTTTAACCCACAACATAATCTACCAAGGTCAGCATGGTCCATTATATCATGCCATGCCTTGATGATATATTTTCTTGGGAATATTTATAATTATTTTGTGTGCATGAATAAGGTATTTCATGTATATGCTAAACCATTATTAGGGTTCCTTATACCTTTTATTCATATAGTCATATGTTAATCAAATTTAGGATTCTCAATATATTTGGATTATTTTTAAATCATTTAAATGTATGTATCTACAATTCCCACAACCTTTCTAAAACTTTTCTCAACCCCTTATCCCTTTCTATTTTTCCTAAACTTCTTTTTAATCATATTCCTTCTTTTAAGAGCTCATCTACATTATTTTCACATGCCTTCCCTCTTGAGGGGGTATTCTTATTTCTCCATCATTCTTAATTCATTATTAAATACTTGGAGCATCTTAAAAATAAAAATTCATTCAATCAATTAACCAATTAAATCCCTAATTAAAATTCTCAAGAACAACATTTTCACCATCACCATCATACCATAGTGTTCATGATTATCTTATTGGAGTTGACAATGAACCCCATATATCCCAAAAATCACCTGCAACAAAAATGCCTATCACAAATGAGAGATTAAAGCAACTGATTTGTTATACAACCAAGAGAGAAATAGATTGATCCACACAATAATTTGATAATGATATTGTTGATGGTGTTTTTATGCACTTCTCAACACAGGTAATGCATAGGTGCATTACCTCTCTTGAAAGACAATCTTCCACAATCAAATTGTAGAAGACTATCCCAAGGTCTCTTGGATGTCAGGTCATGACGATGCTTGGAATATATCAGTTGATGTATGATGTGATTTTTTGGAATCACAAGGCAGTCTTATGTGAGTCAAAGCTGAAGGAGAATCGGATCTACGAATAGAGTTCTTTGGATAGGAAATTGCCACACTCTTGCTGTAGGTTCAAACAGCAGTATTGAACTTCATCTTATCATTAAATTTGGCTTTACAACGTGCAATGAACCTTAGCATAGGTTATCTCTAAAAAAAAAGGAAAAGGGAAGGGAAGAGGGAAGGTTCCTGGACCTACAACTATCGATGAACAGTGATCATAGAGGTTCTTGCTATGGATAGTTTCCTTAAAATAAAATTCACTTAACCAGAAATTTCACAATGTCATGAAATCTATGCTATCTTCTAAGGACTGCAGATATTTCATCATTCATTCGCCATACAAATTTGAATAAAGATGAAGTTTAAAGAGGAGCTATAAAATCATGGTCCAGACTAACTTTGCATAGTCACTTACCAACAGCAAATGACTAAAAGTATGGACAAGAAAAGCATACACACATCATGAATCTTCACAACCTCAAACAATATTACTAAATCTACCAAGGACAGCTAAAAGGAAACTAAGAATAGCAAAATAACTTAAACTAGAATCTTAACTTACGGGAGAAGAATCATGAAACATATGAAGAAATCCAAAATACACCAAGAAATCATTGTATTTGTATTGCAATTTCTACAACATGCCTTTACAACAACTCAACTCTCTTAAAATGAGAGGAGGAGACCCCTATTTATAGTTTTCAAAAAGAAAAATGAGTGGCCAAGATTCAATTCTATTGTGTGGCCAAGATTCACTTTACAACAGGGTTTCACCTACCTCCAAAGATATTAAATTTGAAAAACATCCTTTTGTCTTTTCCCTATTTTGTCTTCTAGTGGTAGTACTATAGCAGTTTTGTCCTTTTGTTGATTGCTCTTTGTTGCAGCTATTCTTTTAGAAACTCTTCATCAATGACAAAGGTTTCCTTCATGTTTATTCAAAGTTGCATACTCCATGAATCTCAAGATCATCGACCGGAGCTTGTTGAACTCAATGATGTTTAAACTTAACACTTGATAACTCCATTCCTTGTAATTATTAATGAGCTTTTCGGAGTCTTCATCATACTTGGCAACGTTGTCCTTGAAAAGCTTAGACTGGGCGAAGGCTCAAGTAGCATAGCTCATAAAATATGTGGTGACCTCGGTTGATATTCCCTTCTCCATCCTTCTTCGGAAGTGTGGCTTTATGCTTTCTGGATTGATCTTATCAACAGGTATCTCATACCCTATTATCAGCTTGAGATATTTAGCATAATCTCCTCTAGCCTCCTTGGCCCATTCAATATCCAGAATTATTCTTTCTAAAATATGTTCCAGCCTCCCCTTTTGGTTATCAAAGTCCTGCTTTCATACATCCATTAGCCAATGGTCATCGTCCTTGAAGGAAAGGTCCTTCTCCCAAACCTCACTTGGCAGTGCGAGGATAGCCTCTATTTTTGAGTAGGCACTCTTATACTTCTTTGGGAACCCCTCACAGATTTGCTTCATGCCTTCAAGAGATGTTTGTACCTCCAAGAACTTGTTTTCTATTTAGACAACCAAATTGATGCCCATATTTCCAATGTCCAAGACCTCCTAGAACAAAGTTTCCATGGTCTTATCTAAATTTCTTCTCATTTCCAGCTTGTTAATCTATTCCTGGGCCAACAACTGTGGCAGGGCCCATGATGTGGTAGGCTATTCATCAGGAGATGGCCATTGCTGAATGTAGGTCATCAAATCAGGCACCTGTGCCTTGAGCTCTTCCATTGAAACCTTATCCTGCTGGATATAGTGCACCACTGTGGCAACTGATTCCTAGAGGTGGTCCACCTTTTGTTCCCTAGTAGCCACTCCCAAGTCGATGGTGGAGGCATTATAGCTTATTCCCTTTTCTCCAATCACCGGCGTAGCTATTTGCACTTCCCTGGATTCAGAGGCATCCATCGTTACCTTAGATCTGATTCTTGGCTTCTTCTCTTTCTTGATCGTAATCTGAGCTCTAGCCAATATTGCCTCCAGCCTTGCTTTTAGATCCTTTAGGGCAGGAGTTCTCTTTTCGAGTTTCCTTTCTAACCAGTCGAGCGTCAGATGTCCTGCCTTGGGTGATTCTTGTTGACCTTTGTTTTCCTCCACCCTAAGCTCAATGGCCTTGACATTCAGGGTCTCCTGCTCATCCCTTTCATCCTCCTTCTCCTCATCAGAATCTTGTATGAGATTTATGTGTTTGGTAGGAGATTTGGTGAGCAGCTACTCTTTAGGGTGGTCTTCCCTTTCAACACCCATTTCTTCTTCTTCCTGGTCATGCTCATCTTCCTCGGGTTTTTCCTCTTGTTATCTTCATGGAAGGATGCCTCTTCCTCATGCTTCGAGGTTTGACCATGTCCTTCTGTAGGAGACCTACTACCTTCATTCCCTAGAATAGCAACTCTTTCTTCAATGGTAAGTTGTCCTTCAACTTCTTTGTCTTTGATCTCCTTAAGTTGCTAGTTCCACTCTGTGTCGAGTTCTATATCAGCCATCTCTTGGATTATGTTTGTTCCTTGATCCTTGTTTCCCTCACTGGAATACTCATAGGCCACCTCCTTGATGACCCGATGTTCATAGATGGGATGCTCATGATACACAAATTCCTCATCTTCCGGCCTCTCGGCTACCTCCTCTTGCCATCGCTTGAGCTTATTCGAGATTTGTATTGTTGCCTCCATCCTCAGTGGTTCAATAGGAGGAGGGACAACTGGGGCGTTAACCATTGCTTGGGCGATTGCAACTTGCACTATTGAATTTGCAAGCATTCTCCAAAGTTCAGATGGCACATTTTGCATATATTTAATGAAGGACTCTAGGAGAGTGAGGGAGGAATTGTAACAGCAGATGAAGTGGGTGGAAGGGAAGGAGACATGGAGGATGATGAGATTGGTGAGGTTGTGGCGAAGGATTAATCCACCGATATAACCTACATGATTAGAGAGGTGTAGGCAAGGTGGAGAGAAATGTCCACCGCAAGCGGAGAGGAAGCAACCATTGCAAGTGAAGCGGGTGGAGACCTTGGTGGGTTAGCCTCCACCTCCTCACCTTCATGGAGTGGATCCTCAGGTATCATAGGCATCTCCATGACACTGCCCATTTTTCTATGTTTCTTAGGAGGCTCACCCTCTAAGGCCTTTCTGGCGTACACCTTCGGATTAGGTTGCTGCTCATCAACCTCCTTCCTCTTTCTTGACTTAATAGACGACGAAGACTTAGATTTTTCTCTAGTTGTAGTAGCAACCACCCCACTATTAGAACCACTTGGCTCATTCTCGAGTCCCTTGAATGTCAAGGTGAATCCTTGTTGCTCTAATTGATTGACCTGCCCATTGATCCATGCTTTTGTATGAGCCTCAACGGGCTTGGTAAGAATTTTGAGGTCATCACCTCTGACTCGTCCCAATCAATTAAAGGCAGTGGTAGATTTGTGATGCAACTATACCTTGGGTCGATCATTGTGCCCTCATCTTCTTCTAGCTGATCTGGAATTGGACACGAGTTTACTCTTTTCATGAAGTAGGTGGTCATACACATATAATACCATATCCGCGCTTCAAATTCATCTTTGCAATTAGCCCAAAAATCCTCAATGTGGTGGAAGTGGGCGTACTTTGGTCCATGTGCCTTTCCAATGTGACTGTATGGGTCCATCTGTGGCCTAGTTGTATGCTGCCTAAATTGATATTCGACCAGCTCCTTTTTTGAGTTGCCCACCCATTGGGAAGTATGAATTTGATACAACCCCTGGCCAAGTCTGAGGGGATAGAGGGTTCCTGCCAAATGTTTACTGCTCAGAATATGGTGTATATGTGGCACCTGCCATGTTAGCTCTAATAGTATAATTCGGTCATTGGGGTACCGGGGTAGCTTATTCGGCCTTTTTGTGAATCCTTGGGCTCGAATGTAGGTGAACTTGTGGAATTTAATGAATAGGAAGGCATAGTGCTTGAGAAGGGCCCTAGGATTATAAGAGACTCTTCTCTCAAAATCACCCACAAGAGACCGAATGATATATGCAGTAAAAGTGTCATTCACTCGACAGTAGTCCTACTTGAAATTCCTGTATTGCAGCTATAGGTATCTGTCGTAGGGCTTGAGATCTCTTCCCGGTGCCTCATTGAGCATTGTAGATAATCCATTATAATTTCGCCGATTCACAAGCGAGTAGACCAGGTAGGACGTCATGTAGAATTTGGAGGTCTTTCTTACATTGACAAATTGCTCGTGAAAGAAATTGATGATTATCTCCCCCCAATAGAATGTAGTGTCACTCCCATGGAGAATTTTTTCAACAAAGTACAACATCCATTCTTGGAAGAAGGCCGCATTAGGAAGGCCCATTACTCTTCTCAGTAGGGTGACCAAGTCATGATAGTCTTCGAAGAAGTCACTGCGGTAGAGCTCTTGGGGAACTTTGGCAGCATTGGCCCACATGTCTTTCATCCAATATTGGTTGATCAGTTTCTTGCACTTTACAGGATCTTGATCCCATAATGCTTTACACTCCTCTATGGTTGGGGCCTCCATGCTTTCAAAGGCAAGGATGTGGAAGGTGTTAGTTATCCTGACAGGGGACATATAAACTAGGATGTTGCCATCCCTATCCATGATGGTTCTTGTTTCAATTTGGTATGCCTCCCGACATGCCATTATCAACTCGGGGGCCACCAAGGCGGGTGGGAAACCTGCAGCCTTGGCAATTCTAATGCTTCTGATTAGCTTTGCATTGTCTATCTTTGGGTCTACCCTAACCCTTCACGTAAAATCATCAATATTGACTTTCCCGATATTGGTGTCTATGATGTTCTTCCAACTGGTTTTGACCTTGGAATGCAAAGGTGCCCCTTGGAATTGATACTTCATATGATCTTTGTCTTCTTTGTCATGGGGGGCTTTGGCAATTCTTTTCCCTTTGTCCTTAGCCGTCCCAGAGGCCTCTTCACCAGATTTGATAAATCCTGCATAGAGAGATGGGAGTTAGCAACATTAACATGAGAGAGCGGCCTCGAACAAATCCATGCAAATCAAGGTTAGATCCACAAAATTTATCTAAGAAAATCCTAACATTCGATAATAATACCACTGGAAGGAAAATGGATGACCCGGGCCCAAAGGGTTGGACTTCCTCTGGTAGAATGCCACTTGGAGGGGAAAAAAAGGCAAGGCACTCCCGGTGACCTTTCTCAATCTCAAATTTGTTCAATAAAAGGGGCTGTGAAAGAAGGTCCATTTTTAGGAAGTGGGTCGAAGTTCGTTTTCAATTTGGAGGCCATTTGAGCCATCATTCTTGCATTCAAGCTTCAGCAGCAGGAAAGTCATTCAGGGTTGGTTGTTTAAAATAGTGTAGGGAAAACAAGAATCTGAGAGTCGGGTACTAGAGTCTAGGTTGCTAGGGTTGGGAAGCTGCTTCGGGATAAACGTGTGAAATGGAAAAATGCGGACGGAAGTCCAAGGATGGAAGTAGGGTCGATTATACCTGAGGAAAACTTGATCAATTAGTAAAAACCCAATGGCGGATGGAGGTTCGGGGTCCAGTGGTTGGGAAGACAGATAGGCTTGGTCATTCAGGATGGTGGAAGTGACATGGAATTTCAGAGACAAAATTCCAGAGGTTAAGGTCCAGGCGAAGTTTAGACGTTTGAGTTTCTCATTCAAAATGTGCAAAGCGGAGGGACGACCAGGGCCCGGGAGCTAGAAAGACGTACGGTGGTAGCCGTTTGAAACAGCGAAACATGGGCAGTGACGCGGGGACGGAAGTCTGGGTGTTGGGGCCTAAGGACAACCCCGTAGTTTAGTTTTGTCATTGCATTTTCTGACAGACTTCACACGTCTAGGGTCCGGGGTCCGGAAAGACGTAGGAAGAAAGCCATTTGGAATGGCGGAGGCACAACGGAAACCCGGGAGGGGAAGTCCGGAGGCTGGGACATGGGACCTGGGGTAAGTTTGGACACTATCAATTTTTCTAAGTTTAACCTGCACACGGCCGTAGAGAGGTCCAGGCCTGGGGGATGTGGTCATCTGCTCCGGAGAATAGCGATGAGGTGGTCTGATTCTGCTTTTGAATTTAGCCTCGTAATTTCATGATTTTCAATCTTTTAATTTATGGGTTTTTTGGCCGGAGCACTGTCATACCAAGTTTCAAATTCATTTTTATTCTCCCCTTTAAGTTTTGACCAATGGTTTGAAAAGAAGGAAAGGAGGTGTGGGCGGCGAACCTATCTCGACTCCCCGAAGAAGTTTTGTGTCGAATTCGTAAGGAACGACGAAGCTGGAGCTCAAGCGAGGAGGCGGAGGATGTTGGGGATGGAGAGATCTTCGAATTCCTTCCTATCATGTGAAAATGATAGGTCAAAATTCTTTTAAATAGCCCCAATGCCATTAATACATCAATTTATGCTCGGTACAGTGATAGGTCAGGTAGGTGGATTCAAATTTTCCAACCGGTGACGGGAGGTCTGGGTTCCGGCAGCTGGAAAGACGTCGAGCCATGGTCGATTGAAAATATGCGAAATGCAATTCCAACAGCGAACAGGAACCCGAGGTCTGAGGTCCAGAAGGATTTTGACTAACAACCGTGTAGAATGGCGAAACACAGACGAAATTCTGAAGACGAAAATCCGAGAGTCGAGGTTCGATGTCCGGGAAGACATATGGGTAGAGCCATCAAGTTTAACAAATAGTTCAGACAACCATCATGGCACCAGGATCCGGAGGTCGAGAAGACCCCAACTGTTGGCCGCAGAGAACGGTGAAGCCGACACAGAAACCTGCAAAGGGAAACTCAAGAGGGGAAACCCAAGGTTCCGAGCCCGGAAGGCGCCACAGATGTTAGAAAGGCCATCTGTCAGATAAAACTCGAAAGGGCTCAAGACTTAGCACTTTTCAAAGGGGAAAAATTAGGTCAACCCTAAAATGTGATTTTTGAGAATGTGTTGACCATCAAGGACACAAAAATAGGCACGCACAACGAGGTGAAGCAAAAATAACCCGGCAAGCCAAAAGAAAAGAGAGGGTCCCTCTTCCGAATGAGGTGTGTGTGTAAGAGGCACAAAAAATGGTGACTCCACTAGGAGAATGCTCCCAACATTCTATAGATAAATATTCATTTTGAACCCATGATCTCTGGTTTTGCACGCCAAAGCTGACTTTCAAAATTGAACTAAGAGCAAGTTAAGGAAGGCGAAATTGAATCACACCATGACATCATCATGGAGGTGTGTGCTTGATGAGTTCATTTCCTTTCCTTAGAGATAGCATAGGCAACCACTGATCGGGATGGACAAGATACGTAGTTTTCCTGACCCCAAAAGTAACTTGGAAATTACTCCGCTACCAGTCAGGTGTCCATAGCCCCAACGGAGTTGTTGTTATGACCCCATGAACATAGCTCTACTTCCAGCTAGGTGTCCATAGCCCTGATAGAGATATTCACACACCCATACGGTTGTTGCCTTTATATTGTCTATTTTTCTCATTTTATTTTATTTCATCATTTTTCTTTTTCTTTTTGTTCAACCGTGTAAGCAACGAAGCTCACTATGGGCTTGGGAATCACAGTGGTCACTGGAGCAGACTTTATATTTTCACTTATTCAACCTTCCTAGTAATCACCATACCATTCTTTAGAAATTTTAAAATGTGTTTCTGTGTGTTCCATGATAGATGTGGGAAATTCAAGTGGGACGCCATCCTAGGTTAGTTCATAGTTCGAAAGTTGAAAACCACTGCTTAGGGGCTCTTAGAGGCTAGCAATAGGGAATGAAGGCTTATCTAGATAACAACATAAGAGCGGTCAGCAGGGCAAACCATTTATTGAGCCAAGTATGGTCACCACAATAGAACGCGGAGAATCTTTCGAAGTTAAAACAAAAACAGCCAGGAAATGAGTAAAACAAAAGGACAAAGCAGGGAAACCTACCCTAACCTATGTATAGGTATTTACACAAACAACTCTAGAAGAGCTTAGGCCTAAAAGTAATGCTTGAGGTGCTACCCATTGACAGGCAACGGGACATCTTCACCAATCAAAGTCTTTAAATGAAAAGCATTATCTCCAAGGATTTCAGCAATCTAAAAGGGGCCAAGCCAAAGCTTGTTGAATTTGTTATGTCCCCCTTTCTTTTTGTGGGTCTTGTCCCAATAAAGGACCAGATCGGAAATTTAGAAGGCCTTGATTTTGCTTCGGCGGTCGACACATCTTTTGACTACACCTTGGTGTTTGGAAAAATTTTCAATTGCATGATCTTGTACTTCTTCTAGGTGTAGTAGCTCAGTGAGGTGAGCTTCTCTGCACTCTCCCCCTTCATAAAAATCATTGATGAAATGGAGAGTAGGGATTTTCAAATGTATAGGGAAAACGAACTCCAAGTCGTAAATGAGATGGTACAGGGAATCTCCAAGGGCAGCCTTGTGACGGGTACGGCCTGCCCAAAGGATGAAATGAAGCTAGGTATGCCAGTCTTTGGGATTCCTATCTAGTAATTTCTTGATCATAGTGATCAAGTTCTTGTTGGTTGACTCAGCAAGGTCGTTGCCTTGAGGGTAATAATTGGAGGAAAACTCTGAGTGAGTAGCATTATGTACCTTGCACCAATTAGGCAGCAAGAGTTCCTGAAATTTCATTTGGGCTCCCAAACTAAGTTGGTCTTGTACGCATTTTTCCATGAAACTTTGGAAGTCTTCCAGCAACCCAAGATTGTCATCCTCTCCTGACTCTTCATCATCGGATTCTATCAACACTTCGGTGCTTTGAGAAGAATTGGCTAGATTAGTAGGTAGGCTGCATAATACAAGGAAAACCTCACTTGTTCCCTCTTCTTCAAGGAATTCCTACTCAGTCAGATATGATACCAAGGAATAATTCCCCAAATATGTTTCTGCATACAACACCTCCTTCGTGTTATTGTATTCGTTGATCATGAATCTCATTTGTGGCTCCCGATCAATCTGAATCTGATTTGGCATTCCTTTCCATGGAAACCACATATGGGAGTAGTCAATCGCAGTGTATCCATTCAATGCCCTCATGAAATCCCTTCCTAGGATTATACCATACGTATCCGGGATATCATCCACCAGAATATCTATGGTATGTTGGATCCGAGGATCAGCAACAATTTGCATAGGTATTCTGTTAATTTCCCCCACTATGCTGATCTTAGTTTTGTCAAGTTGTGTTACCTTCCACCGGGAGGGAGTTGGTGTTATCCCGAGAGCCTTGCACACGCTTAGGGGCATGGAATTGGCCGAAGCCCTTGAATCCAACAGGTAGTTGTGAAGGTTCTTCCCAAACACACGAATGGTGGTCAGGAAGGGAGGAGTTTTGAATTTCGCCTGAAACAATCCCTCAAAAATATCCACTTGAGTGACTTGGCCCTTTTCCTTCTCATTTCCCCTGCTTTGGGTTGATGCCCGATTAATTACTTTGTCAGACTATTTTTTTGCTTGCTAACTTGCAGATGGGTCAACCTTACTATTGAAGATCTATCTAACAACCAACTCATTTTTCTGATCATCGAAGGAGACCCTCTTAGCTAAAGCTTCTTGAGTTGACCCCAATACAGTCCCATTTATCATTCTAAAAAAGGTATTCCTGACGGTAGACACCTTTAATAGCTCAAAGGAGGACACACTCAGCTTCACCTTTTTAAATTCCTTAGCAATATACTTCCCCATCTGCTCGACTTCTTGATCATAGGAAACATTTTGCGAGGAGCTAGTGGGTGTGCTTTGGCCATGGTTTTGTTGTTTTTTTCTTACTGAGGTACCGTGTGGGTGTATGGGGAAAACCTGGGTTATTGCTTGCATTTGGATTAGGAGGGGTGCTGAAATTATTCGGTGGAGTGGAGGTTGTAAGAGGACCTCTAGCATGAAGACCAACCTGTCTATTCCTAAGGTTATAAGGGGTAGTCCATTGGTGAAACATTTGGACTTCGTCCTCCCTAGGCTCTTCTTCATATTCCTTAGGACCATTGTCTACTGAATCGAAAAGCTAAGCCAAAGTACTTTCAGAACTTACCTCTTTCGCTTTATCGTTGTTACTCGATTTGACACCCTCCTGCTCCGGTGTGTTGCACTCATCTTTTGGGAAAGGAGCTTGATTCACCACCAGCATCGAAGATTCATACAGGTCGGACGAGACGATGTCTCTGCACCCCAAATTATTGACAACATTCTAGACCTCAACTTGGAAGATGTCGGCAGCAGTTTGGAACTCCGGATAGTCCAGCTCAGAGTGCTGACTTGTATTGTGTATGTGACATCAACCAGATAAAGCGGCCTCAGCCAGGTAAACGCTGCTTGCAATGTTCTCATTGCTGCTAGGCTGATCTAGGGGTGTGGAGACGCCATTTTTGTTGGGTCTTGTGTTCCACATCCGATTTTTCCTTTGGAATGGCCTTCTGTCAAAGTTTTGACCCGGATTCTGATTTCTGTCATAATTATGCTCGGATGATGTGTTGGCATCTCGATTGACCCAACTTTCATGATGATCTTAGTTATCATGATTCAGGTTAGCCTGGATGCTCTTTTGTGATGCTTGCAGTTGGTTATTCTGATTCCTCAAGTGCATCATTTTTGTGGACATCTTCTTGATCATCTTTGTGAGCTCGTCAATCCTATCCTTTTCGACATTGTTTGGTTGCAACATTGATTCTAGAGGAACACGGGTTGTGTAACTGGCTGATTTTGATGAGCAGGTGGGAATTCAGCTGCTTGGAGATACACTGACACCTAGGATGGCTGAGGATGGGAATTTTGCTACTAGGGCAGCAAGTAGTGAGGGACCGGAGGTGCCTGGTTCATTGGTTTCCCAAGGTGTGGGACCATAAGTAGTTGTGGTACTGGATTCAATAGGGATGTTTGCTCCTATAGTGCTTGAGTAAGCCCTTGAATCTGTGTCGGATGTTTCGTTTGTCTGAGAGAAGGCAGCGGACCAGAAATGTTCTGCTTTAAATTTGTGCTAGCAATAATGGCCTCAGTGTATGCATCGACCAACGTGGTGGGCGGTGGTCACATTCTTTTTACCAAAGCTGAAGTAAGGTTATCCAATGTTGCATAATAAATAGGCAAAAAAACAACATCATTGAAAATGTACGGGGCTTACAGTCGAGTGTATACTCTATGAAAGTAATCATCAAACGAGTTGATCGGTTCATTGATCTCCCTTTGAACCG
This sequence comes from Sequoiadendron giganteum, assembly GCA_007115665.2. Taxonomy (NCBI): domain Eukaryota; kingdom Viridiplantae; phylum Streptophyta; class Pinopsida; order Cupressales; family Cupressaceae; genus Sequoiadendron; species Sequoiadendron giganteum. The sequence goes on from CM021101.1 coordinate 795,827,995, forward strand.
ACATGATGTTTCAGTATGAGTCCACAGGGCTAATCGGGGTCTTGAATTTTTGCAAGAAAGCCTCCTTTAGGAGAGTGCAAGTATTGATCGTTCCAATAAGCAAGTTGACATACCAATAAAATGCCTCCTCCCCGAGGGAGTAGGGAAAGAGCCTACAAGCCATGTCCTCATATATAATCTGCATAGTCTTCAAGGCGATTTTGAAAATCCTTACATGTTTCTCCGCAGTCCTCTGCGGGCCTTAAGCATTGAATTTCGTGTAGAAGCTTTCAAGATTCTTTGGCATATCCTAATAGAAATTGAAGGCCAAAGGGGATGGGTTATTTCCCAACCGCGCCATGGGTGGAGGTGGTGGAGGTGCTTGTGCCATATACACTGGCAGCTATACAGGGATACCAGCAGGGTTTGATACTGTGTTTGGCTGAAAGGCAGTGTTCAGTCCAGACAGAGTGGTGGCTTGGAAGGCTGTTTGGATCAGATGAATGGAAGGTGGTACTTCCTATGATAATGGAGAAGGCAGAGGTGAAAGACAAGTGAGCTGGTCTGGTGAATTGGAGATGGATGGTTCCCTTCATTTAGCTCTTTTAGCTTGGACAAGGGGCTATAATTCTTAAAATTCCCCTTTATTCGGTGTAAATCTCAAGACTCGATGAAATCTCTCAGGGGAGAAGGACCCAATTTGATCCATCTTTGTCTCCAAAATTCCCTCCTTCTATCACCAGTTCTATTGATGGTGTTTTTATGCACTTCTCAACATAGGTAATGTGTAGGTGCATTACCTCTCTTGAAAGACAACCTTCCACAGTCAAATTGCAGAACACTATCCCAAGGTCTCTTGGATGTTAGGTCATGATGATGCTTGGAATATATCAGTTGATGTATGATGTGATTTGTTGGAATCACAAGGCAGTCTTACTTGAGTCAAAGCTGAAGGAGAATCGGATCTGCGAATAGAGTTCTTTGGATAGGAAATTGTTGCACTCTTGTTGTAGGTTCACACATCAGTCTTGAACTCCATCTTATCATTAAATTTGGCTTTACAATGTGCAATGAACCTTAGCATAGGTTATCTCTAAAAGAAAAATGGAAAAGGGAAGGGAAGAAGGAAGGTTCCTAGACCTGCAACTACCGATGAATAGTGATCATGGAGGTTCTTACTGTGGACACTTTCCTTAAAATAGAATTTCACTTAACCAAAAATTTCACAATGTCATAAAATCTATGCTATCTTCTAAGGACTGCAGATATTTCATCATTCATTCACCATACAGATGTGAATAAAGATGAATTTTTAAGAGCAGCTATAAAATCATGGTCCACACTAACTTTGCATAGTCACTTACCAGTAACAAATGACTAAAAGTATGGACAAGAAAAGTATACACATAGCATGAATCTTCACAACCAAAGACAACATTACTAAATCTAGCAAATAAAACTAAAAGGAAACTAAGAACAGAAAAATAACTTAAACTAGAATCTTAACTTACAGGAGAAGAATCATGAAACATGTGAAGAAATCCAAAATACACCAAGAAATCACTATATTTCTATTGCAATTTTTGTAGCATGCCTTTACAACAACTCAACTCTCTTAAAATGAGAGGAGGAGACCCCTATTTATAGTTTTTAAAAATCAAAATGAGTGGCCAAGATTCAATTCTATCATGTGGCCAAGATTCACTTTACAGTAGGGTTTCACTTACCCCTAAAGATATTACATTTGAAAAACATCCTTTTGTCTTTTCCTTGTTTTGTCTTCTAGTGGCAACACTACAATGGTTTTGTCCTTTTATTGATTTCCCTTTGTTGTAGCTAATCTTTTAAAAACACTTCATCAATGATAGGGTTGCCTTCACATTTCTTCAAAGCCGCATACTCCATGAATCTCAAGATCATCAACCAGAGCTTGTCGACCTCAATGATGTCAGATCTTAACACTTGATAACTCCATTCCTTGGAATTGTTAACAAGCTTTTCCCAGTCTTCATCATACTTGGAAACGTTGTCCTTGAAAAGCTCAGACTGGGCGAAGGCTCGAGCATCATAGCTCATAAAATTTGTGGTGACCTCGGTTGATATTCCCTTCTCCATCCTTCTTCGGAAGTGTGGCTTTATGCTTTCCAGATTGATCTTATCAACAGGTATCTCGTACCCTATTATCAGCTTGAGTTATTTAGCACAATCTCCTCTGGCCTCCTTGGCCCATTTGATATCCATAATTATTCTTTCTAAGATTTGTTCCAGCCTCCCCTTTCGGTGATCAAAGTCTCGCTTCAATACATCCATTAGCCAATTTTCATTGTCCTTGAAGGCAAGGTCCTTTTCCCAAACCTCACTTGGCAATGCGAGGATAGCCTCAATTTTTGGGTAGGCACTCTTATACTTCTTTGGGAACCCCTCACAAATTTTCTTTGTGTCTTCAAGAGACGTTTGTACATCCAAGAACTTGTTTGTTGTTCGGACAACAAAATTGATGCCCATATTTCCAATGTCCAAGACCTGTCGGAACCAAGTTTTTGTGGTCTTATCCAAATTTCTCCTCATTTCAAGCTTGTTAATCTGTTCTTGGGACAACAACTGTGGCGGGGCCGAAGATGTGGTAGGTTGTTTATCAAGAGATGACCATTGTTGAATGTAGGTCATTAGATCAACCACCTATGCCTTGAGCTCTTCCATTGAAACCTTATCCTAATGGATAAGGTGCACCATTGTGGCAACTGATTGTTGGTGGTCGACCTTCTATTCCCTAGTAGCCACTCCTAAGTCGATGGTGGAGAAATTATTACTTATTCCCTATTCTCCAACCATCGGTGTAGCTATTTGCACTGCTCTAGATCTGGAGGCATCCATCGTTATCTTAGATCTGATTCTTGGCTTCTTCTCTTTCTTGGTCATAATCTGAGCTCTAGCCAGTATTGCCTCTAGCCTTTCTTTCAGATCCTTTAGGGCAGGAGTTCTCTTTTCGAGCTGCCTTTCTAACCAGTTGGGCATCTAAGGTCCTACCTTAGGTGATTCCTATTGACCTTTGTTGTCCTCCACCCTAAGCTCAATGCCCTTGACATTAAGGGTCTCCTGCTCAGCTCTTGCATCCTCCTTCTCCTCATCATAATCTTATACGAGAGTTATGCATTTGGTAGGAGATTTGGTGAGTAGCTGCTCTTTAGGGTGGTCTTCCCTTTCAGCACCCTTTTCTTCTTCTTCCTGGTCATGCTCATCTTCCTCGAGTTTTTCCTCTTGTTCATCTTCGTGGAAGGATACCTCTTCCTCATGCTCTGGGGTTTGACCATGTCCTTCTATAGGAGACCTACTACCTTCAGTCCCTAGAACAACAACTCTTTCTTCAATGGTAAGCTTTCCTCCAACTTCTTTGTCTTTGATCTCCTTAAGTTGCTTGTTCCACTTTGTGTTGAGCTCTAGATCAGCTATCTCTTGGATTATGTTTGTTCCTTTATCCTCACTGCCCTCACTAGAAGACTCATAGGCCACCTCATCGATAACCTAATGTTCATAGATGGGATGCTCATGATACACAAATTCCTCATCTTCCGCACTCTTGGTTGCCTCCTATTGCCATTGCTCGAGCTCATTCAAGCTTTGCATTGTTGCCTCCATCCTTGGTGGTTCTGTAGGAGGAGGGAGAGTTGGGGAATTAACCATTTCTTGGGCTATTGCAGCTTGCACCATTGGATTTGCAAGCATTCCCAAAAGTTCAGATGACACATTTTGAATATATTTAACGAAGGACTCTGGGAGAGTGAGGGCAGGCATTGCAACAACAGATGAAGTGGGTGGAAGGGTAGGAGACATGGAGGATAACGAGATTGGTGAGGTTGTGGCAGAGGATGAATCCACGGATATGACTTGCACGATCAGAGAGGTGGAGGCGAGGTGGACAGAACTGTCCACTACAGGCGGAAAGGAAGTAGCCATTGTAAGTGAAGTGGGTGGAATGGTGCCAATAGCAGCAACAGTTGCAACACCAGATGAAGCAGGTGGAGACCTTGGGTCAACCTCCACCTCCTCACCTTCGTGGAGTGGATCCTCAGGTATCATAGCTATCTTTGTGACGCTTCCTGTTCTTTTATATTTCTTAGGAGGCTCACCCTCCAAGGCCTTTCTGGCATACACCTTCAGATTAGGTTGTTGCTGATCAACCTCCTTCCTCTTTCTTGACTTAACAGATGGTGGAGACTTAGATGTTTCTCTAGTCATAGTAACAGTTGCCCCACTGTCAGAACCACTTGGCTCATTCTCGAGTCCCTTGAATGTCAATGCGAATCCTTGTTGCTTTAATCGAGCGACCTGCCCACCGATCCATGCCTTTGTACGATACTCAACAAACTTGGTAACAATGTCAAGATCATCAACCTTTGACTCATCCCAATCAATTAAAGGCAGTGGCAGATTTGCGATGGCACTATACCTTGGGTCGATCACTATGCTCTCATCTTATTCTAGCTGATCTGGAATTGGACACAAGTTTAATCTTTTCACTAAGTAGGCAGTCATACACATATAATGTCGTATCCGCACTTCAAAGTTGTCTTTGCAATTAGCTTAAAAATCCTCAACATTGTGGAGGTGGGCTACTTTGATCCAAGTTCCTTTCTAATGTGACCATATGCATCCATCCGTGGCCTAGCTGTATGTTGCCTGAATTGATATTCGACCAGCTCCTTTTTTGAGTTGCCCGCACATTGGGAAGTATGTATTTGATACAACCCCTGGCCAAGTCTAAGGGGATAGGGGTTCCTGCCAGATGTTTACTGCTTAGAATATGGTGTATATGTCACAGCTACCATGTTAGCTCTAATAGTATAATCCAATCATTAGGGTACCGGGGCAGCTTATTCGGCCTTTATGTGAATCCTTAGGCACAAATGTAGGTGAACTTGGGGAATTGAATGAACAGGAAGGTATAGTGCTTGAGAAGGGCCCTAGCACTATGAGATACTCTTCTCTCAAAATCACCCCCAAGAGACCGAATGATATATGCAGTAAAAGCATCATTCACCCGACAGTAGTCCCGCTTGAAATTCCTATATTGCAGCTGTGGGTATTTGTCGTAGGGCTTGAGCTCTCTTCCCGGTGCCTCATTGGGCATTGTAGACAATCCATGATAATGCCGCCGATCGGCAAGTGAGTAGACCAAGTAGGACATCATGTAGAATTTGGAGGTCTTTCTTACATTGACGAATTGCTCGTGAAAGCAATTGCTGATTATCTCCCCCCAATAGAATGTAGCATCACTCCCACAGAGAATTTGTTCAACAAAGTACAACATCCATTCTTGGAAGAAGGCCACAATAGGAAGGACCATTACTTTGCTCAGTAGGGTGACCAAGTCATGATAGTCTTCGAAGAAGTCGCTGCGGTAGAGCTCTTGGGGAACTTTGGTAGCGTTGGCCCGCCTGTCTTTCAACCAATATTGGTTGATCAATTTCTTGCACTTTACAGGATCCTAATCCCATAATGCTTTACACTCCTCTATGGTTAGGGACTCCATGCTTTCGAAGGTGGGGATGTGGAAGGTGTTAGTTATCCCGACAGGGGACATATCGGCCAGGATGTTGCCATCCCTATCCATAATGGTTTTGTTTCAATTTGGTATGCCTCCTGGCATGCCATTATCAACTCACGGGCCACCAAGGCGGGCAAGAAACATGCAGCCTTGGCAATTCCACTGCTTTTGATCAACTTTTCATTGTCTGTCTTTGGGTCTACCCTGACCCTTCACGTAAATTCATCAATATCGACTTTCCTGATATTGGTGTATGTGATGTTCTTCCAACTGGTTGTGACCTTGGAATACAAAGGTGCCCCTTGGAATTGATACTTCATCTGATCTTTGTCTTTTTTGCCTTGGGGGGCTTTTGTGGTTCTTTTCTCTTTGTCCTTGGTCGTCCCAGAGGCCTTTGTAGCATATTCCATAAATCCTACACAAAGAGATGGGAGTTAGCAACATTAACATGAGAGAGCGGCCTCAAAAAAATCCCTACAAATCAAGATTAGATCCACAACATTTATCTAAAAAAAGCCTAACACTTGATAATAATACTAGTGGAAGGAAAATGGGTGACCCAGGCCCAAAGGGCCAAACTTCCTCTGGTAGAATGTTGCCTAGAGGGGAAAACAAGGCAAGGCACTCCTGATGACCTTTCTCGATCCCGGATTTGTTCAATAAAAGGGGGGTGTGAAAGAAGGTCCATTTTTAGGAAGTGGGTCAAAGTCCGTTTTCGATTTGGAGGTCGTTTGAGCCATCATTCTTGCATTCGGGCTTCAACTACAGGAAAGTCATTCAAGGTTGGTTGTTTAAAACAGCGCAAGGAAAACAACATTTTGGGAGTCGAGTTCCGGAGTCCGAGTTGCCGGGGTTGGGAAGTTGCTTCGGGATAGCCGTGTGAAACGACGAAATGTGGACGGAAGTCCGAGGATGAAAGTCTAGTTGATTATACTCGAGGTAGACTTGATGAGTTGGTAAAAACCCAGCGACAGATGGAGGTTCAGGGTTCGGTGGTCGGGAAGACGGACAGGCTTGGTCGTTCGGGATGACGGAACTGAGACGAAATTCTGGAGGTCGGGGGTCCGGGCGAAGTTTAGACATTTGAGTTTCCTGTTCAAAATGTGCAAAGCGGAGGGACGACCGGGGCTCGGGAGCTGAAAAGACGTACGATGGCAACTATTTGAAATGGTGAAACAAGGGCAGCAGCATGGGGACGAAAGTACGGGCGTCGAGGCCCGAAGATAGCCCTGGAATTCAGTTTTTTTGTTGCAATTTGTGACAGACTTCACATGTCTGGGTCTGGGGTTCGGAAATATGTAGGAAGAAAGTCATTTGGAATGACAGAGGCACAACGAAAACCCGAGAGGGGAAGTCTGGAGACCGGGACCTGGGGTGAGTTTGGACACTGTCAATTTTTCTAAGTTTAACCCGCACGCAGTTGTAGAGAGGTCCGGGCTCGGGGGATGGGGTCGCCTGCTCTGAAGAACAACAACGAGGTGGTCTGATTCCGGTTTTGAATTTAGCCCTATAATTTCATGATTTTCAATCTTTTAATTTATGTGTTTTTTGGTCGGGGCACTGTCATACCAAGTTTCAAATTCATTTTTGTTTTCCCCTTTAAGTTTCGACCAATGGTTTCAAAAGAAGAAAAGCAGGTGCGGACGATGAACCTACCTCGACTCCCCGAAAAATTTTTGTGCCAAATTCACAAGGAACGACAAAGTTGGAGCTCAGGCGCAGAGGCAGAGGATGTTGGGAATGGAGAGCTCTTTGAATTCCTTCCTGTCATGTGAAAATGACAGGTCGAAATTTGTTTAAATAGCCCTAGCGCCATTAATACATCAGTAAATGCTCGGTACAACAGCAGGTCAGGTAGGTGGATTCAAATTTTTCGAGCGGCAACGGCTGGTCTGGGGTCCGGCGGCCGGAAAGACGTCGAGCCACAACCACTTGAAAATTTGCAAAATGCAAGTCCACCAACGAACAAGAACCCGGGGTCCGAGGTCCGAAAGGACGTCAACCAACGGCCGCACAGAACAACGAAACACGGACGAAATTCCAGAGACGGAAATTTGAGAGCCGAGGTTTGGTGTCTGGGAAGACATATGGGCAGAGCCGTCAATTTTAACAAATAGTTCGGATAGCCATCATGGCACCGGGATTCGGAGGCCGAGAAGACGCCAACTGTTGGTCGCGGAGAACGGCGAAGCTGACACACAAACCCGCGAAGGGAAACCTGAGAGGGGAAACCCGAGGGTCCAGGCCCGGAAGGCGCCATGACCTCAAAAAGGCCAATTGTCAGATAAAACCCGAAATGGCTCAAGACTTAGCACTTTTTAGAGGGGCAAAATTAGGTCAACCCTAAAATGTGAATTTTGAGAATGTGTTGACCATCCACAAAAATGGGTACGCAAAATGAGGTGAAGCAAAAAGGACCCAACAAGCCAAAAGAAAAGAGAGGGTCCCCATTCCAAATGGGGCATGTGTGCAAGAGGCACAATAAATATTAACCTATAATGTATTGAATGTAAATACCTATGAATGTTATGAAGTACAATAATGAATGCTTATAAAAGAAAAAAGAAAATCCTAGATGAAGATCTGATTAGATTGTGATAAGTATCCTAATCTCATGCAATGAGACTTGAATTGACTTATAAATATACCAATCTAATAATAAAAAAGAACTAATTTTATCTTAAGTAATTAAAGTAATAAGGGAACTAATAATTAATTAATTATCAAGTGATGCCCTAATTACTCCAACACCCCCCTTAAGATCAACTTGGGGAGAAGCTAAAACCCCTTATAAAGAATGCAATGATGGATGCATGGATGGGTCCCAACTATAAGGCATAATTATGTACCTATGTACAAAAAAATTAAATCTCTCATAACCATAGAAAAGGAGAAAACCACATGGGTAAATACTTCTATAGGGACTTTCGACGGTCATAACTTTTGACTTGGATGTCCGTTTGGGCTGAAATTTTACATGCGATTTCATTATGAGATGTTGATAGGATTTCCAATTGAGCTATATTTCATCTCAAACTCAATTGGGGGCCCTCTCGACATATTTTTCGAAGCCAAATTATTTCATCTTGGCCCTCAAAATCAGCTTTTTGTGTTTATTTGGGTGTTTAGAAAACTGTTTTCTTTAATAACTTGGAAATCATGTTTCCAATTTCAAATGTAAGTTGGAAATTCATGCCACATTAGTTTTAGTGAAAAATCTGGGTTCAAAGGGATATGTATGCGAAATTACCTAAAATGGCAAAAAATTGACAATTATCATAAAGCTGCCAAAAAGGGTAATTTTTGGGTTTTTTTTGCTTTTTTGTTCTAGTTTTTTAGATATAAGGGTGTTTCTTTCATTGTAGTAGTAGTGTTGGAGAATAGAAGAAGTTTTATTTTGTATCCATCTTGAATTTCCTAGCTTTCTTTATTTAGTAATGATTAAATTTTATTGAATGTGTTCTTGGCTACATCAAATACACCTCTCCAAAAGAAAGAAAATGAAATAATTGTACTAGTGAATGAAGTATAAAAGGAGGACTCAATGTGACCCCCTAATACCTGCATCTATCACACAAGTACAAAATATGTCCCCCAATAGTAGAGAGAAAATCAAGATATCAACCCCCTATAAAGAAAGAGCTCATATGTCAATGATGAATGCCTAGAGATAGAACACAATCCACTACCTGCAAACAACATTTCTCCCCTTAGGAATAAATAGATCCACTTGTGATTAGAGAATCCAATCCAAAAAGATAAAAGAATCGGGAATCCAAATCCAAATTATGTGTGCCTTTGAAAAGTCCTCAAGTGTCCACATGTTGGAAAGAGATGATGTCAATCCAGAAACTTTTGAAGACTGATGTAAAACAAGCTCCAAAGACAATGAAGATGATGGGACAAAAATGATGATGTGGTTTTCAACAAAGAGGAGATGAATTTCCTCAAAGTAATCCTCCAAAGTTGTAATCTAAGACTCTACAAACAAGTATGATATGTCTATAAGATATGAATCCCAAGTAGATATGTCTAAAAGAAAATGAATATCTTGCTATACTAAACCAATAGGGGCAAATGATGTAGTGATGTCATGTTGATCAAGAAAAATAGAAGTTAGTGATGAAGTCTTGATATGAAGAGTTAGAACATGAAGATAAGTCTTTGAACCATCAAAACATGCAAGACCTATGATATACTCAAGCTCCTCTAAATTATCATCATCAAAGGATAGGAAATTTGCATCTACAAGAGGAATGAGACAATATGTCATAAGATCCTCTAGAAATGGAGTGATATGAGGTTCTATGTTGATTTGGACCAAATTCAATTCCAAAGTATGTGGGGACAATCAATGTCTAATACAACACGCATAGCGTCATGATCAACATTAGAAAAAACCATTCCTACAACATGATCATTAATAACTACCCATGTTGAATAACTCCCCGGTGTGTCTTATGTAAGTATGAGTCCATGAAGATAAGACAAAGGATCAAGCCACTTGAGATGTGTCAAGATGTTGAATGATAAGTAGGAGGTTTCTTCCACAGCGTGTCAAATTATGATATTGCTATCAAGATTCAACCGTGTAGTTTTCGAGTCAAACTCATTGACCCATGATTCATGAGTAGTGGTTCACAAGAACCCATCTCTCATGATAATGAATGGTCCACTTAGCACTCATTGCATCTAGGTGATGCTCACAGAGGTGAAGCATTGATCCAGCCCGAGAGGTCACCCATCCATGTACTGCTCCAGCTCAAGCGCGCTTAACCACAAAGTTTCCCCCAAGGTTAAGCCCACTTAGCTTGCTACCCCATTTGCAAAACCTTCAGCAAGTGTTATGCCTTATGAACCATTCATTATAGAGCCCCTTTAGCTCATCAATTGATAAGTAGGAGGTTTCTTCCACAGCGTGTCAAATTATGATATTGCTACTAGGATTCAACTGTAGTTTTCGAGTCAAACTCATTGACCCATGATTCATGAGTAGTGGTTCACAAGAACCCATCTCTCATGATAATGAATGGTCCACTTAGCACTCATTGCATCTAGGTGATGCTCACAGAGGTGAAGCATTGGTCCATCCCGAGAGGTCACCCATCCCTGTACTGCTCCAGCTCAAGTGCGCTTAACCACAAAGTTTCCCCCAAGGTTAAGCCCACTTAGCTTGCTACCCCATTTGCAAAACCTTCAGCAAGTGTTATGCCTTATGAACCATTCATTATAGAGCCCCTTTAGCTCTTCAATTGATAAGTATGAGGTTTCTTCCACAACGTGTCAAATTATGATATTGCTATCAGGATTCAACTGTGTAGTTTTCGAGTCAAACTCATTGACCCATGATTCATGATTAGTGGTTCACAAGAACCCATCTCTCATGATAATGAATGGTTCACTTAGCACTCATTGCATCTAGGTGATGCTCACAGAGGTGAAGCATTGGTCCGTCCCGAGAGGTCACCCATCCCAATACTGCTCCAGCTCAAGCGCGCTTAACCACAGAGTTTCCTAGGAAGGCTCGGTGCTTCATTTTTCAATCTAAGTTGTAATATTCTTGTTTGCACCACCTTTAAACATAATGCAAAGAGAATTATAAATGATAAAACCAACACTAGTAGGGCTAAGGTTACCATGTGAAACAATATCAAGTTTCAATTTCCACCAACCTTTCATGAGCAACAACTATTTAGAATATATACCACAATTCCTCTTTACTATCAACCCATTAAGACGATTTTCTTTTAACTCTTTGCATTATATAACTATTTTGTTGATATTTTGTAATATTTAACTTACAAACATTAAATAATTCTAATTTGTGAAATTAAAGTCTTAATGACAACGATGACTTTTATAAATATTTTAACTAATATTTTAAATAGATCTATCTAAAAGATATTGAGAGGTATCATTTGTAAACCATCTATTTAATCCACACTACAAATCAAATACAAATATCTCCTCTCTCACTCCCATACACAACATGTGTACTATATTACTTTAAAAAACAGATATTACACTATTTAAAAATAAATAAAAAATTAAAACCACAATCTAAAAAATCCCAAGAGAACAAAACCTTAAATAAGAATTTTATTTCATACTTGTGATCCATCATGTGATATAGGTTACCTCTTTTGACCTTAAATTGTAAGGTACTTCCTCACCTACCTAAGGGTAGAAAATTGTAACCACGTTATCCTAAAACAATCACGCCCTCTCTAAAGCGATAAGGCACTTCCTCACGCCACTCCATAAAACGATAAAACACAGAAAGATACCATTCCACAAGTGTCGTCTTACACGAGCCGTGCCAATATCTTCAGATATCACGCCACACGTGTCTATCTTACCCGAGCCCTGCTAATATCTCTTCGAAGGGGCCGCAAATATCTATTTCGTCTCATCCTTCACACGTTTGCCCTTTCCCACCGCTCAATTTCTTCCTCGCCTTATCTAATCCAACATTATTTTCCTACCATGTACAACAAAGATTGGTAGAATGTAATTGATAATCATTTGGATTAGATGTGGGAACTAATTAAATTAATAAAAAAAAAAAAAAAAAAAAGTTTACGTGTTGAATGATTAAGTTGTGGAAATGATTTTGATAGATAAGTATTATAAAAATATTAATGAGATATTGATGTAAAGTATCTTTTTAAAGGGATATAAATAGAAATATTAGAGATGGGATTTATAAGGTTTAGTTAAGGTTCTAAAATTTGGGTATTATTCTAATATATGATTTTTTAAATTATAATCAAATATATTGTGAAGTTTGTAGAGTCAAATTTCTAGTTGTACAAAGTAAATTTGTGTCAATAAAACTAATTTAGGTTAATCTATAACTACAAAATTGACTTCCATCTATGTGAAATAGAAAATGAAATGAAAATATATGACTTTTTCACTTGTACAATGATACTTCTAGGGCCCAAGAATAATGATCCAACACAAACATTAATTATAAAGAGGGTTGGTAATTATGCTTTTGAATGAGTAGATGTTGAAAGTAGAGTTCTAAATTTGTAATTGTGGTTGAAATAATGGTTTAACAATAGTGTATGTGATTAGTTGAGCAAGGAGCATAATGCATTTCATGGTTTAAATATTTTATTAAATGGAGGGAGTAGATTGCATGATCTGTATTACCAATTTCTTAATATATTGGGGTAGAAGTGTAGTCACAACTAGATCAAAATTGACTTTTCCTTCATTGATGGTTGCAGACACCAAAATCACATATACACTAATTTCCACAGCGACTACCTCTCAATTCATTAACATAATTAATACTACCCTAAGTCCATTACTTTATTACAATTAAATTAATTAATTAATATTTATTACTTAATTAATTTCAAAAGAAACATTTCTTGCATTATCCATAAATAAATAAATTTAAATCATAAATTGTATCTTATGAGTTAACTATCCAATAAAAAATAGTTCACTAAATAATCAATCTAGTTAACTTGCTAATTAAATCCATTAACAAGCCAATCAATTTGGTTAACTCAAGATTACAAATTAAATAGTTATCAACTCATCCATCAAATAAGTTGAGTACCAAGTCATCTCTACCCATTTTGCAAATTGATTGTCACCTCTCCCCATCACATCCACCAATCATAGATCCAACTCATGATCCAAGATTAAATGTCTATCATTTAATGTCCTATCAAAACATTTATAAATTAGAGCTTAATCCTCCATTTATCTAATCTCAAATTGAGGAAGTACATGTTACATTAAGCAATGGACATTCAAGAACGTTAAACCAAGAGAATATCCATTTCACACTCTATCGAAGGTTTGCACGATGTTAGAATAATGAGTTTTAAATTTATTTTTAATTCTTAGTTTTATTATAATTCTCATGCTTACAACAACTTACATGGTAAAAATCTAGTTTTCACTTTGTTTTTCATAGTCATTTCTTCTCTTGACTATCATTTCAATAGTATTTAAGTAGCACAATATATATTTATTGGTTCTTAATCTATACAAGCAAAGAGTTGAGAAGTTAGAAATCCATTTGAGTATCATAGCAATTGGGAATCTCATGGATTTGTAGGAGCATGTATATAATCATGGTTAAGTTCTAGAATGTATCTTCTATGGTAATGTGTTCGTTTTAACATGTAAATTTTTACATCTTGTTATGTGTTGCAAGTAGGGAGGAAGATTTATATTTTTTCCTAACCCATAATAAGCATTATAGCATGTTTTGAATAGCAAAAGAGATTGTAGCTGTTGGAATTTCAAAGCAACAATAGCCATTAATTTGATACATACCAATATTTCATGAATGGGGAAATTTTCCATATCCAAATATAAGATTTTGTGAGACCAAAAACCCCTCTAAGAAGATAAGTGTGATCCATAATCAATTGTAAAAATTATTGTTCATCTAAAAATCACCTTCAAATCATCAACAAACATAGCTTAAAAATTTTAGGGTTATTTATGACTATGGTAGATGAATATGCATCTATGGGATCAAACTCACACCAATTTGAATAACATAGATCAAATATATGACCCATGGCTATGTGAAATGAAACATGGAATAGAAAAGCAACTCTTCCACTTCTAGCTTCCAAGAGATCCTTTTAGGGCCTAAGAGGGATGCTCCCACATAAATAAAATTTATAAATAAGCATGGAAATTATGTTTTATATATATGAGAATAGAAGGAAGTTGTGGTCTATTAAAAGTTCAATTCCAATTTTATAATTGCTCTTAAAATTAATATATTGATGATTGCTTAAGAAACTAGTGGACAAAGGGGTAGACTATATTCTACAATTTCAGTATTTCATTAAATGGAGAAAGGAGCACATTGCATCCATATCTTTCAATATACTCATTATACTTGATAATTTCCTAATACATTATGCTAGAAATGTAGTTGTCACTACCAAAGCTAATTTTTCACTTATTGAGGGTTTCTAAGTTAAAAATATGGTGTTCAATTTATTTGTCATAATATTTCCTTCCTCTCTTGGCATTCAATAGTACATTATATATTTATTGGTTCTTAATTCTTGTAGGAATGGAATTGAGAATTTACAAATCAATACATATCTTCACATTGAAGATGGGACCATCCAATATATGTGTTATACTAAGCTCCAATTTCCCTATATTTTTAGGACCCCTTTGACATGGTTTAGAGTTTTTTCACAACCCTTCCACATAGAGATAAATAACCATATCCTTTAGGTTTATTATACTTGTCAAATTTGTTTGATGAGGTCTAAAATTAGGGATCATTTTATTTTTAGATACTATCCTAGCTATCAGAAGAAGGTGATCATTTTGCATCTTTAAATACTCATATTACTCTCTAGATCCTAATGTAATACTAGGATCAAAGATATTTAGCTCGTTTCTTTTATAATTTTTTTAAAATTCACTATAATCTGTTCCAAAGCTTTACTTTGACAATGTTCTACACTTGGAAGATTGATTATTTCAATCAACTTATTTCTTCTTCAATGTTGTTGAGAAATATATAGCTCTGATACCAAATCTTGGTAAGTTTCAATCTCTATCCAAATAATCAATTTATGACTTAAATGGATGAGACACAAGGCCCGAACTACTATAATATGAAAATATGAGATTTATATGTAAATATGAAATTAAGTGACCTTAATATGGAATTACCTTGATTAGATTCTTCTTCTTTATGATGCTAAAAATTAGCCAACATAACATGCTTAATAACACCACCTTATGTGAACTTATAATAGAAATAAATAAAGTATAGCATCACCATAAGATAGCATTAAGAGGCACAAATCAAAAACATAAAGGTATCACATAACACATGATTTACATGGAGAAACCCTTGCAAGAAAAAAATCCACCAATAAAAGAGACCAAGTATGCATTATCTCAAAATAAATGAGATTACAATACATTTACTTCCATTCTCCTCTTTTCCTCCAACATGGTAGAACCTATGTACCTATGAACAACCTCTTTATGTTCCAACTTATTTTTGTTCCTAAAAATTAACTTTACATTCAATTGTTCCTCTTTTCTACATCCAAGGAGCTAATTTTATAGACTTACAAAGAGGTCTTAAGCACCAAACATGGTGCCCAAATATGGATCTTCATTCCAAACATCCCAAACCTTGGATTACCTTCTCAAAATATGAAAGGACACTGGTTTCAGCTTCAATAATTTCCCTCCAACTTGGGTGTCCAAACTTGGAATTTAAACATTATATTACATGCAACAAAAGACATAATAATAAAAGATACATGTTGCCTCTTTCTGAGAACCCACTTGGACAAGCCCAACATTCACTCATTTATCCACTTCATTTGTCTTTTACAATCCCATACTAGGTTTCCACATGTGAGGAAAATAATATTAAATATTCATGTCCACAAGTCATCTTCACTATTGCTAGTGGAACCCATCACCCCTTATGAATGTATTACACACAATCTTGAGAATAATGTTGAAAAACAAGGTGAAGGAAAGCTACAATATGAATTTATGCAAGTGAATTTAGATCTGAAAATAAGATTACCAAATCAGAAATAAACATGTGATTACAACACACATCAGAATATAGAAATCAACAAACAAAATGTGACACCATAGCTACGTGGAGAAACCCTTTTGGGAAAAAAATTCACTCAAGAAAAGAGGACAAGTATATTAAATTAATCTTTCAATGAGAGTACACAATAATACACTTCACTACTGATCTTTGATCAACCCGATAGCACCCTGTTACATGCAAGAGCTCAGTATGAAACTACCATCCCATGGCTCCAATTTATAGAAATTATGGGAGGTAAAACCACAAATGGTAAACCAAAACAAGAGGCATAAAATCAACCGCAAAAATCCCATGCCCCTCTTCATAATTATCAACAAATATATTGTGGAGCTTGTAGAGTCATTCATAATTGTACAAACTAAATTTCTACCAATAAAACTAATGGAGGTATAATCTATAATTACAAAATTGACCTCCATTATGTGAAATAAAAAATGAAATGAAAATATGACTTTTCCACTTATAAAGTGATTCTTCTATGGCCCAATAAGAATAAGCCAACACAAACATTAATTATAAAGAGGGTTGAACATTATGTTTTTGAATTCAAACAAGTATAGATATTGAAAGTAGAATTCTAAATTTATAATTTTGCTTGAAATAATGCTTTAACAATAGTGTATGCAATTAGTTGAGCAAGAAGCATTTTGCTTTCCATGGTTTAAATATTTTATTGAATGGAGGAAGGAGTAGATTGCATCCATATTACCAATTTCTTAATATATTGGGTTAGAAGTGTAGTTGCTACTATCAAAATTGATTTTTCTTTCATTGATGGTTGTAGACACCAAAATCACATATACACTAATTTCCATATCTTATACTTCTCAATTCATTAACATGATTAGTACTACCCTAGGTCCATTACTTGATTACAATCAAATTAATTAATTAATATTTATTATTTAATTAATTTCAAAGGAAAAATTTCTCACATTATTCATAAATAAACTAATTTAAATCCAAAATTGCACTTCACGAGTTAACTATCCAATCAAAATAAGTTCACTAAATAATTAATTTACTTAACTTGTTAATCAAATCCATTGACAAGTCAATCAATTTGGCTAACTCAAGATTAAAAATAATTAAATAATTATCAACTCACCCATCAAATGATTTGAGTACCATGGCATCTCTATCCAATTTTCAAATTGATTGCCACCTCTCCCCATCACATCCACCATTTGTGGATCCAACTCATGATCCAAGATTAAGTCTCCACCATTTAATGTCCTTTCAAAAAAAATAAAAATTGGAGCTTAATCCTCCATTTATCTAATCGAGCAAGTAGATGTTATAACATTGAGCAATGAACATTCAAGTGTTAAACCAAAAGCATATCCATTTGACACTCTATCAAAGGTTTGCATGGTGTCGAAATAATGAGTTTAAAATTTATTTTTAATTCTTAGTTTTAATGTAATTCTCATGCTTACAACTACTTACATGGAAAAAATATAGTGTTTAGTTTATTTTTCATAGTCATTCCTTCTATCTTGACTATCATTTCAATAGTATTTAACTAGCACAATATATAATTATTGGTTCTTAATCTATACAAGAAAAGAGTTAAGAAGTTAGAAATCAATTTGGTATCTTAACAATTATGAATCCCGTGGATTTGTAGGAGTGTGTATATAATCATGGCTAAGTTCTAGAATGCATCTTCTATGGTAATGTGTTCATTTTAACATGTAAATTTGTACCTCTTGTTATGTGTTGCATGTAGGGAGGAAAATTTGTAATTGTTCCTAAGTCATAATAAGCATTATAGCATATTTTGAACATCAAAAGAGACTGTAGCTATTGGATTTCTAATGCAACAATAGTTGTTAATTTGATACATACCAAGATTTCATGAATGGGGAAATTTTCCATAGCCATAAATAAGATTTTGTGGGACCAGAAACCCCTCTAAGAAGATAATTTTGGTTCATAATAGATTGTAAAAATTAGTTTTCATATAAAAATCACTTTCAAATCATCAACAAACATAGCCTAAAATTTGTAGGGTTATTTATGACTATTCTAGATGAATATGCATATATGGGATCAAATTCACACCAATTTAAATAGTATAGATCAAATATATGACTACAAAAATGACCCATAGATATGCAAAATGAAATATGAAATAAAAAGCAACTCTTCCACTTCTAGCTTCCAAGAGATCCTTCTAGGTCATAAGAGGGATGCTCCCACATAAATAAAAATTATAAATAAGCATGGAAATTATGTTTTATATATATGAGAATAGAGGAAAGTTGTAGATATTAAAAGTTCAATTCTAATTTTGTAATTATTCTTAAAATTAATGTCTTGATGATTGCTTAAGAAACTAGTGGAGCGAGGGGTAGATTACATTTTATAATATTAGTACTTTATTAAATGGAGAAAGGAGCACATTGCATACATATCTTTCAATATAAGTTCATTATACTTGATAATTTCCTAATACATTATGGTATAAATATAGTTGTCACTATCAAAGCTACCTTTTCACTTATTGAGGGTTTCTAGGTTAAAAATATGGTGTTCAATTTATATGTCATAATATTTCCTTCCTCTCTTGACATTCGATAGCACATTATATATTTCTTGGTTCTTAATTCTTATAGGAAGGGATTTGAGAAGTTACAAATCAATACATATATTCACATTGAAGATGGGACCATCCAATATTTTGGTTATACTAATCTCCAATTGCCCTATATTTTGAGGACCCCTTTGGCATGGTTTAGAGTTTTTTCACAACCCTTCCACATAAAGGTCAAACACCATATTATTTAGGTTTATTATACTTTTCAAATGTATTTGATGGGGTCTAAAATTAGGGATTATTTTATTTTTAGGGTGCTCTCCTAGCTATCATAAAAGGGTGATTAGTTTGCATATTTAAAAACTCATATGACTATCTAGACCTTAATGGAATACTAGGATCAAAGATATTTGGCTCTTTTCTTTTATCAAATGTTTGAAATTTACTATCATCTATTCTAAAGCTTTTATTTGACAATGCTCTACACTTGGAGGATTGATTTTTTCAATCACTTTGTTTCTTCTTCAATATTGTTGAGAAATATATAGGTTTTGATACCAAATGGGTAAAAATTAATCTCTATCCAAATAATCAAGTTATTACTTCAATGGAAAAGAATGAGATACAAGGCTTGGACTACTATAATATTAAAATATAAAACTTATATACAAATTTTAAATTAAGTGACCTTAATATGGAATTACCATGATTAAATTCATCTTCTTTATGATTCTAAAAATTAGCCAACATAACATGCTTAATAACACCTCCTTATGTGAACTTATAATAGAAATAAATAAATCATAATATCACCATAAGATAGCACCAAAGAGGCACAAATCAACAACATAAAGACATCATTTAATACAATATTTGCATGGAGAAACCCTTGTGGGAAAAATTCCACCAAGAAAATAGGCCAAGTATGCATTATATTCAAATAAATAAGATTACAATATATTAACTTCCATTCTATTATTTTTCTCTAACATGGTAGACCCTATGCACTTATGAACAACCTATTTATGCTTCAACCTATTCTTGTTCTTTCAAAGTGACTTTACATTCAATTGTTCCTCTTTTCTACATTCAAGGAGTTGATTTTATAGACTTGTTAAGAGGTCTTAAGCACTAAACATGACATCCAAATATGAATCTTCTTTGCAAATATCCCAAACCTTGGATTAACTCCTCAAAATATGAAAGGACACCAATTTCAGCTCCAATAATTTTCCTCTAACTTAGGTTCCCAAACTTGGAAATTAAACATTACATTATATGCAACAAAAGATGTAATAACAAAAGATACAAGTTTCCTCTTTCCAATCTGCCACTTGGAGAATCCCAACATTCACTCATTTATACACTTCACTTTTCTTTTACCATCTCATTATAGGTGTCCACATGTGGAGAAAACAATATTAAATATTCATGTCCAAAAGTCACATTTATTGCTTCTAGTGGAACCCATCACCCCTTATGAATGTATTGCAAACAATGGTTAGAATAAATATTACAAAATATTTTCCCAATACACCTAAGTGCATAGGGACACTTTCCAAGGATGTTGGAACCATGCAATATGATATAGGATTTATAAGATATATGACACCTTAATCCTAACAAATATTGAGTAGAAAGTGGCCTCATGAAAAGCTTATGTATGACAAGATATGTAAGGAATTGAAGGATATTATTTATATATTTTTTATTGAACTCATTCCCTTATTCATATTTTGAGCAATGAAGGACATGATTTATTTTCATATATTTTATCTTAAGTGCATGTCCTTTTATTTTTGTTCTCTTTGGAGATTCTTGGAGTTGTTCTTGTGCTCCCTATTCATTTTTTATTATACTTTCAATCCCATTATCCAATTTTAGCCTTTCATGGACATCATCATCATCATAATAATAATTATTAAATTATTTATATAAGATTAAAATAATTTGTTATAAAATTCTAAATTAATGTATAGGTTTTATAGAGGGAAATCAATAAATAGTTAAATTATTTAGAAGTGTAGTTATACAACTTAAATGAAATAAAAGGAAAAAAATATTTCTTTATAAAATTCTTAGGATATAATAACATCAATTATGGTCTTAAATTATTTATAACATTCTTGGGATATAATATTATCAACTATGTATTCCTTGTTCTGAGATGGTGGGTTGACAGGTCCAACAAAACCAAGTCCCCATTTTTCAAAAGGTTCAATGGATAATTGAGGATGCAAGGTAATTTCATCTGAGTGCATGGGGCAGCCCATACGTTGACATTTATCACAGTGTTGAACAAAACGTTTACAATCCTTGTGGAGTGTAGGCCAATAATAACCTGTAGTTGAGATCTTATGAGTAGTCCTTTGGGTAGAAAAATGTCCTCTACAAGGTTCCATGTGGCATGCGTGAAGTATGTCAAATACATCATCCTCGGGTACACATTGGTGCATGATATTGTCAAGGCCATAGTGGAAGAGCAATCCATTGATCCACATATAATCACCACTTATTCCGACCAACTTTCAATGTTCCCTTAGAGAGAAATGGGGTGGAAACTTGCAAGTAACCAAGTAGTTTTCCATGTCAGCATACCATGAGCTCTTTATGGATATGGAAAAGAGATGTTCATCTAGAAAGGTATCATCAACTGGAACTGGCTTGACATCTCGATGTTGTAACTTGGAAAACAGTTTACAACCACATTCTCATGACTAGGCTTATCAAGTATAGTAATGTCAAATTATTGAAGTAAAAGTAACCATCTAATAGCTCTACCGGTCACAATAGGTTTATTCATTAGAAATCAAATTATAGAATGATTAGTATGAAAAAGCACTTTGTATTCGGTAATATAATGACAACACTTATTAATTGCATAAACAACAACTAAATACTCCTTTTCAGTTACCGTATAATTTACCTCAGCCCCTATGAAATTCTTGTTGATGTAGTAAATGGGGTAGAAGAGATTATCTTCTTTATGTCCAAGGATAGCCCCCATGGAGCAATTTGGGGAATTAGTGTGAGTAAGAAAATGTAGTTTCAAGTTTGAACCTCTGAGTACTGGTGTGGTGACAATATTGTTCTTAATGGTGTCAAAAGACTCTTGACACTCCGGTGTCTAAGAGAAAATGACATCTTTGGCTAGCAAAGCAAACAAGGGGGAAGCAATCTTACTAAACTTTTAGATAAACCTCCTATAGTACCTGAAGGGAAAAACATACAGGATCTAGAGACCCAATAGTGCGAAATACATTCCCTTAACGCTAATACAACAGAGGAGAAGAGCATAAACAGGTTTCAATAGCATCTATAATACTTGAAATAAAATACATGCAGCATAAAATAGATTACAGAATTGAGCATTCACATATGACACTGGTATTTAACGTGGGAAAACCTTTTTAGGTAAAAAAATCACCACACCAAGCAAAGAATATTTTGTATTACAATAATAACAATATTACATACAAATCACAATCTTGCTTTTGTTCAACTCACAATAGCACTTCCAAAAAAATCTCACTGTTACAATTTTATCTTTAACATACGGATCGAACCAAAACTACTTTTTCTCAACCTCTCACTATCCATGAATTTTGGCTAATATATAAAATCATTTACTTGACTCAGAAAGTCATACACAACATTTAATTCTGCTCAATCAACTGCCGATCACAAGGTACATTCAACTCTGATCAAATCGCACCAAAGATCAACCCATACCGATCTTCCTACATCAAGCCACCCAGGCCATAACTTCTTTACCCAAATTGGGTCTTGTCCGCCACCCTGAGTCGACCTGCAATAACTGATGCTACAACTTTGGCCTCTAGCCAATTATCGCTCTAACATTAAGCCATGTGTCTGCATCCCATTCGTCTATCACTTCTGACACCGAGTCCAACTCGGTCAACCCAGTCAATGAGCTCATTCGAGCTCTTCAAAGTCCTTATTGCGCTACCGCAGCCCTGCCGAGTTCAACCTATGGTATTGCAGTGAGCTCGACCGAGCTCACCCTGACTTCACCGAGCCCAGAAAAACCTTTCCACTGCGCTACCGCATCCGGCTTCAAGACTCACCGTGGTATGGTGGTAGCCATCATGGTAGACCGCTGGCAGTCTTACTGAAGCCACCACAGTCAATCACTTGACTAGTAGTAGTATGGCGGTAACCGCCAACTAGGCCGCTGGGGGTCTTACTGTGGCCACCACGGTCAGTCACTTGACTGGCTATTGTATGGCGGTAACCACAAGCCAGGCCATTGGTGGTCTTACTATGGCCACCGCGGTCAGTCACTTGACTGGCCTCAGTATGGCGATAACCACCAGCCAGGCCATTGGCGGTCTTACTGCAGCTACCGTGGTCAGTCACTTGACTAGCCACGGTATGGCAGTAACTACTAGCCAGGTGGAAATACCATTATCACAGCCACCATAGTGAGGAAGGAGATTGCGTGCAGTAACGAGGTAACTGCCAAACCCTTTACCGCGGTACCGCTAGAACAAAAAGGAAGACCGCCATGGTATGGCGGTAAAAGCAGAAAAAATGAATTTTTTTCCAAGTCATTTTTTGACAGAGGATCAAGTTGGTAATTGAGGCATCGTTTCTCAACAAGCTTCCACTTGACGAAGATACCTAGCTTCCTCCAGACTCTAAAAAATTACTGTCTGTCATAGGCCCCAAGGCCCATCAATTCTATGCACCATGTGAACTTGTCTGTGCTAACTGGCTTTGTCAAAGCATCTGCAACATTCTTTAAGGTGTCAACCTTTTACAAATTGACCTTGCCATATTCAACCATATCCCTTACGAAGTGATATTGCACATCTATTTGCTTGGTCCTGGCATGAAAGGTTGGATTATTTGCCAAACAAATGGCACTCTGACTATCATAGCAGATTGAAATATCCCCAGCATTAAATCCAATGTCTGAACACAAATGGTTTAACCAAATAGCTTCCTTGTAGGCATGAGTTGCAGCCATGTACTCTACCTCTGTCATGGATAAAGCAACTACAGCCTATCGCTTGCTCATCCAACTGATTGCTCCACCATTAAGCATGAAAGTGTATCCACTAGTGGATCGCCTATTGTCAATGTCCCTTACCCAATCTGAATCAACATAAACTTGGATGCGAAGAGACCTTTGTGATGCAACTAAATTTCCATGGTAACACAGTGCATAATCTGAAGTCCCCTTCAAATACCTAAATACTCTCTTCACAGCATCCCAATGTGATCTTCTCAGATTTGCCATCAATCGGCTTAGAACTCCCAGTGCTTGGGCAATGTCTGGTCTTGTATAGACCATAGCATACATCAAACTGCCAATAAAACTTGCATAAGACACACTAGTCATGTCCTCCATCTCAATAGAAGATTTAGGACAATCTTCAACAGATAACTTCATTCCCTGCATGATTGGAACAACTAGCTGCTTGCAGTCATCCATGGTAAACCTCTCCATAATTGTTTTTACATACTTACTCTGACTAACCCAAAGCTTTCTACTTGTTTTGTCCCTGGTAATATCCATTCCAAGAATGTACCTAGTTGCACCAAGATCTTTCATTTCAAACTTTGCAGAGAGCTGAGATTTAAGATCATAAATCATAAACTTGTTATTCCCAATGAATAACATATCATCCATGTATAGGGAAATAACAAGCACATGATCATTCTCAGATCCAATTGATAACACAAACATGTCAACTTTTTGGTACCACATTCTAGGAGATTGTTTTAAACCATAGAGAGATTTATTTAACTTGCAAACCAGATTTTGTTTACCTCTTTCAACAAAATGCTCAGGCTAGGACATGTAGATTTCTTCTTCCAGCTCACCATGGAGAAATGTTGTCTTCACATCCATCTGCTCAATTTCAAAATCATACACAACTACCAATGATAACAAAAATATGATGGAAGTTAGCTTTGCTAGAGGGGAAAAGGTCTCTCCATAATCAATTCCCTCAATTTCAGAAAAACCCTTTGTAATCAACCTAGCCTTATACTTGTCAACATTGCCATCAAGGCCTGTTTTCTTTTTGAATATCCACTTACAACCAACAAGCTTTTGCCCTTTAGGTAGTGGTACCAAATTCCAGGTATCATCCTTTTTTAAATAATCCATTTCTTCATTCATGGCATCCAACAAAGAATTTGAATCAGTCATGTTGATTGCTTCTTTAACAGTCCTAGCTTCATGAGTGCTGGTAATTAAAGCATAGGCATAGTTTGAATCTAACATAGAGAAACCATACCTTTCAAGTTGCTTTTTTTCCCGTGTAGATCTTCTTACATGCTAAGGTTGTTCTTCATCATCAGAACTTCCAGAGCTACTTGAGCTCTCCTCAGTCTTAGGCACACTATGCGGCTCTTCCTTTTTTGGAGTTTGGGGAATCTCAACTGCATCCTTCTTGTCACTCTGATCTATCCCAAGCTGCTGATCACTTACTGAAGGTTTTAGCTCACGAAATATCACACTCCTGTTGTACAAAACCTTCTCAGTAACAGGGTTCCAAAGTTTGTATCCTTTCGCACCAGCTCCATAACCGATGAGAATACATTTGATAGCCTTGTTGTCCAATTTAGATCTCTTTTCATTTGGCACATAGACATATGCCTCACAACCAAACACAAAGACATGCCTCTGAGAGGGCTCCTTACCAGACCATGCTTCCAAAGGCATCTTGTCAACAAGAGCAGAGCAAGGAGATGTATTTATTAGATAACATGTTCTAGCCACAGCCTCAGCCCATAACTTTTGCTCCAGACCAGCACCGCTTAACATACACCTTGCCTTTTCCATTAACGTCCTTTTCAGCCTTTTAGCAACTCCATTTTGTTGTGGAGTGTAAGGCATTGTCTTATGCCTTTTAATTCCATGATCAGTGCAATACCTTTCAAAATCTGCAGAACATAATTCACCACCATCATTTGTCCTTAAACATTTTATTTTCTTTCCAGTCTGATTCTCTACCAAAGATTTAAATTCTTTAGAACCGACTGAACACTTTTGATTTACTTTTAATAAAGTATACAAATTCCCTTATCGAACAGTCATCAATAAAAGAAACATAATATCTAGACTTTGATAATGAAGGAACATTAACTAGACCAAACACATTAGAATGAACATAATCTAGTATACCAGAATATTTGTGAGGACTAGAATAAAATGAAACACGGTGTTTTTTTCTATAGATACAATGTTTGCAAAAATCGAACTCAAAGTTACAGCTATCAAGCCCTTCTACAAGATTTTTATTCTTCAAGGTTTTTAAACCTTTCTCACCAAAGAGACCAAATCTATGATGCCATAGCATAGTCTTCTCAGCTGGGAATTTTACCTCCATAGCATTTGCAGCCAAAGAAGTGTCTTCATCTTTCTCTTCAGGTGTAGCATTACATGACTTTGCAAAGGCATTGTTGCAAAGAACAGGTCGTGCATCCAACTTGTATAGAGTGCCAGTATGAACACCCTTAGCCAAAACCATTGCACCTCTAGCCATTTTACATCCCTTACTTGAAAAAGAAACTTCTACACCAGCATCATTTAACTTACTGACAAAAAGAAGATTTCAAGCTAGACCTGGTATGTGAAGTATGCCACCAATACCTTTGACTCTCCCGTCAGGAAACTGAATTTTGACTCTCCCTCTTCCAACTATCTCCAACATTGAATCACTTGCCAAGTATACCTTTCCACCATCATACTTCTCATATTTAGAGAACCATTCTCTATTGGATGTCATGTGAAAAGATGCACCTGAGTCAACCAACCAGACATCATATGATGCCTGAGTTGTCAAGGCTGCTGCAATGAAGGCATTTGCATCACTTTGAGAAGATTCATTATCAGAAGCATTCTTTTTCTTCTTCTCCTTGCAATCCTTTTGAATATGACCAAGTTGCTCACACTTCCAACATCTCACCTTGAACTTTTTATCAGGAGACTTTGATCTCCCTGCAGATTTGGATTTTGACTTCTTGTTCTTCTTCTTGCCTTTCTCTTTTGGTCTACCTCGAACAGCAAGAGCCTCTTTGGCCATCTCTGAAGACTTCCTCTGCATCTCTTCAGATAGAAACAAGGCAACAACTTATTCCATCTTGAAAGCAATAGACTGCTCCTCATGGACGTTCAGGAGTACAGAATCGGCTAGACTCAATCTTATCAAACCTCTTTCTTTTCTATCAGCAAGATCCCAAGCTTCTTCTGTCGTACTTTGTGGCTTAGTTCCAGACACTGCAATCCAGAGGTCTTTATCCACAAGCAAGTCTTTTATCTTGAGTTTCCATAACTCAAAGTTACTGCAATAAGACTTTTCAATATCTACTCTACCTGATGTACTTGCCATCTCAAACAGAAACAAGTTTCAACAATGCAAGGCTCCCACTAAAACAATATTAGCACAAAAACTGATCTTTCCTACAAGGATAATACAATTGGCCAGACTCTGATACCACTTGAAGGGGAAAGATAGACAGGGTCTAAAGACCCAATAGTATGGAATACATTCCCTTAGCACTAATACAACAAAGGAGAAGAGCATAAACAGGTTTCAATAGCATCTAAAATACTTGAGATAAAATACATGCAGCATAAAAGAGATTAAAGAATTGAGCATTCACAGATGACACAGGTATTTAATGTGGAAAAACCTTTCCAGGTAAAAAACCTACCACACAAAGTCAAGACAATTGTATTACAGTAATAAAAAATGGTTACATACAATATAGAGTCTTCTCTGATCAGCTCACAATATTAAATGAGTTCAGATGGTCTGCAACATATGCACCTTCTTCAATCTTCAAGGAGTGCAACTTCTTCCTCAAGAATAACTTATTTACCAGAAACTTCCCTGATAAATATCCCAAGCTTCTTCCATAATGAAGCTACAGACTGCTCCTCATGGACGTTCATGAGTACAGAATCGGCTAGACTTAGTCTTATCAAACCTCTTGCTTTTCTATCAGCAAGATCCCAAGCTTCTTGTGTCATACTTTGTGGCTTAGTTCCAGACACTACAATCCAAAGGTCTCAATCCACAAGCAAGTCTTCTATCTTGATTTTCCATAACTCAAACTTACTGCCATTAAACTTCTCAATATCTACTCTACTTGACGTACTTGCCATCTCAGACATAAACAAGCTTCAACAATGCAAGACTCCCATTGAAATAGTATTAGCACAAAAAATTGATCTTTCCTACAAGGATAACACAACTGGCCAAGCTTTGATACCACTTGAAGGTAAAAACATACAATATTTAGAGACCCAATAGTGCATAATACATTCCCTTTACACTAATAAAATAGAGGAGAAGAGCATAAACAGTTTCAATATCATCTAAAATACTTGAGATAAAATACATGCAACATAAAAAGATTACAGAATTAAGCATTCACAGATGACACAGGTATTTAATGTGGGAAAACCTTTTCAAGTGAAAAACCCACCACACCAAGCAAAGAATATTTTGTATTACAGTAATAACAATATTACATACAAATCACACTCTTGCTTCTATTCAGCTCATAACAACACTTCAATAAAAATCTCACTGTTACAATGTTATCTCTAACACACAGTTCAAACCAAAAAACTACTTTTTCTCAACCTCTCACTATCCATGAATTTTGGCTGACATATACAATCATGTACTCAACTCAGAAAGTCATACACAACATTTAATTCTGCTCAATCAATCGTTGATCACAAGGTACATTCAACTCTGATCAAATCATACCAAAGATTAGCCCATACTGATCTTCCTACATCGAACCACCCAGGCCATAACTTTACCCAAATCGAGTCCTGTCCGCCACCCTAAGTTGACTTGCAATAACTATTGCTACGACTTTGGCCTCTAGCCAATTATCGCTATGACACTGAGCCACGTGTCTGCATCCCATTCATCTATTGCTTCTGACATCGAGTCCAACTCGGTCAACCCAATCAACGAGCTCATCCGAGCTCTTCAAAGTCCTTACTGCACTACCACAACCTATCGAGTTCAACTTGTGGTATGGCGGTGAGATCAACCAAGCTCACCCCAACTTCATAGAGCCTAGACAAACCTTCCCACCATGATACTGCAGCCAGCTTTAGGACTCACTATGGTATGGCGGTAGCTGTCATGGCAAACCGCTGGTAGTCTTACCGTGGCCACCGCGGTCAGTCACTTGACTGGTTGTGGTATGGCAGTAACCGCCAACCAGGCCATTGGTGATCTTACCATGGCCACCATGGTCAGTTACTTGATTAGTCATGGTACAGCGGTAACCACTAGCTAGACCATTGTCGGTCTTATCGCGACCACCACGGTCAGTCACTTGACTAGCCGTGGTATGGAGGTAACCACCAGCCAGGCCGCTAGTGGTCTTATCGCGGCCACCACGGTCAGTCACTTGAATGGCTACAGTATGGCGGTAACTGCTAGCCAATTGGAAAGACCGTTATCGTGACCACCATGGTGAGGAAGGAGACTACGCACAGTAATGAGGTAACCGCCAAACCCTTCACTGCGGTATGGCGGTATAAGCAGAAAAAGTGAATTTTTCGCCAAGTCTTTTTCTAACAGAGGATCAAGTTGGTAATTGAGGCATCATTTCTCAATAGTACCCTGCATGACCTAGAAAAATACGCACATCCTTTTAGCTATTGGGTGTAGGCAAGTCCTAAATAATCTGTATCTTTTTGGGATCAACTCGAATACCCTTAGAAAAAATATAATGACCAAGTACTATTCCTTATGTCATAAGCATATGACACTTTTCATGACTTAATGATAAATTAGTGTTTATACAACATCTAAATACCTTTTCTAAATTTGACTTAGCCTCTTCATAAGTATTACTATGGACAATAAAATCATTCATATATACCTCAACACAATCATTTACAAGATCCACAAAAATTCTCAAGACTGCCATTTGAAAGGTGGTAGGAGCATTACATAAACCAAATTGAAAAATATTATAGGAAAAAGTGCCCTAGGGGCAAGTGAAACTAGTCTTGTCCTAGTCTTCAGGTGCTATGTGAATCTAGTTGTAGCCACTAAACCCATCCAGAAAAGAGACGAACTTTTTACCTACAAGAGTGTCCAACACTTGATCAATAAATGGCAATGGGAAGCGATCCTTTTTAGTAGCTTTATTTAGTGCTCTATAATCAACACAAATTCTCCACTTACCATTTTTCTTGGGAACTACAACTAGAGGAGAGACTCATTGACTATCTAAAATAGGATATATAAACCCAAAATTTAACATTTTTTGTAAATCCTCTTTAACTATTTCATGCAAGATGGGGTTGAGTCATCGCTGTGGTTGCCTAACTAGATGAATACCTTCTTCAATGTAAATATGGTGGGTGCAGGTGTCGAGATGAATGCCATGCATATCTTGGTATTCCCATGCAAATGCATCTTTATTAGCTTTAAACATGACAATGAGATCTTGGATTTATTTAGTGGTTAATTGTGGATTAATATTAAGTGTGTGATTAGGAAAAAATTACATAGCTTTTGATTGTGTAGGTGAATTTATGGCTAATACTTGGGAGGTGGATAGTATATCACTAGAATTTCTAGAAGATAAAAATGAACTGTACAAACAATTATGAGGTAGCAATTGATGCAATGTGACAAAGTGTTGAATAGATCATGAGCTACCTACCAATGGAAAGTTTCTAAAAGGACAAGGAGTATTTATACCTGAATAGAGGACCATGCTTTCAAAAGATTCATTAGATGCATATCTATTCTAAAGAAAATTAACGAGCATATTATCCTGGGTAGGTTCTTCCATATCTAAGGATTGATCAATTTTCAAGATGGCCAATGACTCATCTGAGTCACTATCAACCCATACTGGATTTTCCATCTCCAACAAGGGTTATGCTGGCAGGTATAAAGTCAAATTTTTTCTTGTGCTCACCATTATAAATGACCATGTATCTTGACCCAAAATTCATGAATGCATCTGTAGCTGCTAACCAAGGTCGTCCCAAAATCAAGGGGTGTCCCCCTAGCTTAATCTTTGGTTGTAAAACCATAAAGTCAATTGGGTATTCCCACAAATCAATAGAAAGGATTACATCTTCAATCATACCCTCTGGTTTGACAAAATATTGGTCTGCCATTTGGAGAACTGTGGGAGTATGCCTAAGTCCCTCTAGTTACATCTTTCCTTTATTTTATGTGTCATAACATTAATTGTAGCACCCAAATCAACAAGGGTATTAGGAATACTTACTTTACCAATAGATACCTTGATCACTGGGCTCCCTGGATCCGAGTACTTTGGAATGGTTATGTTCCTGAGTATAATATCTACCAATTGTCCAATAACTTGGATCGTCTTCGAGTCTTGCTTCTTCTTTTTCTTTCGATTACATAGATACCGAACTATTTTTATATAGATGGGAATGTCCTTGATAGCCTGCAACAAAGTAATTTTTATGTTAACATTGTGTAACTCATTAACAAAATAAAATTTAGGTTGAGAGAATTCCCTTTGTATTGGTTCAGACTCAAATTGGTCAGGAAAGGGAGGCTCTTTGGCTGTCTCTACCTCAGGTTCTTCATTGATCTCTATAATGGTGGGCCCCTGAAGAGCCTTTCCTAATCTTAATTGAAATCCATCTAATTCTACTATATTTATAGGATAAGTGGAGTACTTTGTTGCCTCATTATTATACATGGGTTGTGTTACCTTATTATTTGGATTTGGATTTGGTTGGGTTGGTATTGGTGTAGGTTTCGGTGGTTGTGTGGGATTGGTTGGCTGAGTAGATGATGGCGGTATGGGTGGAGTAAATTATTGTGGCAACTGATATGGTTTGATCATGGGAGGAGGTGGAAATTTTTGTTGTGATGGATATGGTTGTTGGTACAGTGTGGGTTGTGGCAATTGTGGTCTCCATGCCTATTTCCACAGGTGTGAATCATATTGATATTGTGCAATCCATTGAGGGTATGAAGAGGGTTGTTGCCAACCCCCATACCATCTGAGCTGATTAGGTTGGTTGGGTTTGAGAGAAAGATAATCATTTTTCATGCCAGGTTTCATTACTTGAGGTGTAAAAGGTCGCCTAGGGGCCATGTAGTAGACAGGTTCCTCAAAATATTCCATATTAGGCACACCTATAGGAAGAGGCCTTAAGGTAGAACTTCTACTGACTTCTTCTAAGGATGATATGGTGGTCCTATTGTAAGGGCAATCCTCACTACCATGTTTCTTCTAACAAGTCAAACAAAACATAGCCAAGGCCTTTTCGGCTTCCTCTTGCTTCCTATGGGTATAAAGAGTGTCTATTTGTTTACCCATATGATTTAACAAATCCATTTTAAGATTCGCAAGTAAATTTCCTATTTCATGCTTCATTATACCTGTTGCATTACCTAGAGCATAAGGCTTACTTGGATACTTTCATCCTGAATGTTGAGACCTTGAATAATTCCTACAAATGTCATAGATATTGTCAAATTCCATTTTGGAGATATTCCCTTCACCTATTAAATTTAATGCTTCCATAGTATCATCTCTTATCCCTCTAAGAAACAACATTTTAATAGCAATCTCATTTAGCCCCTATTGCAGAGATCGTTGAAGACTGAACATGAAGTGTTCTAGGTATTCCTCTACAGACTCGTCTTCTTTTTGTGTCATGTGGAAGATTTCATCCCAAACCTCCTTTGTTTTGCAATACTCCCGGTAATTGGTCAGGAATGATTCCTTCATGACTTCCCATGTTTTGATATTCCTGAGGTTCATAAACCATCATAGGGCTACATCCTTTAATCTAGCTGGGAATAGTTTGAGCTTTTGTGCATCACTTTGATAATCATAGTTGTGGCACAACACATCAAATTCAAACAAAAACATATTAGGATCCTCAATTGAAAGACCACAAAAAATGGGCAAAGCAGAATGAGAAATTTTCTTCATAGGGGCATCTTGTTCAGGATGTGTGATTGGAAATTCAAAGGTAACCAAATTATTGTTGGCCAATGCCCTATTATGATTGTTGTTGTTGATGATGTTGTTATTGTTGTTGTTGTTGTTATTTTTTTTGGGATCCATGACTTCTAGTGCCCAAGGGGTAATGTAGATTTTAAAGGGCTCTTAGGTTTCTGAGAGTGGACCAACTTCTGGCCCGTAAGATTCCCGAAAAAAAATTCAACCCTTCTTCACAATACTTCAAAAGAACTTGGATGAGTACCTACATGTGTCTCAACAGCAGCAGATTCTATGAAAAACTTCTTGATATTGGGTTTAGGTTGCTCTAATGACTGCAATTTAGTTTTCACTTTCTCTTGAGTTGAACTACTTCCTTCAATAGATGGCTTTGACCTATTTTGAAATTCTTCGGGTTGTGGTCCCTCAATGGATGATTTTAATTTTTTTTTAGTTTTTTGGGTTGTGAACTACTTTGCTTTTCTTTTCTAATAAATCTCCCTCTACTATCCCTACTACGATTCATGCACCTAAATGACCTATAGCAGCACAAATCATGAGTATTAACCTTAACAAGGTCGACAATTGTATAGGCTTTCCTCTTGACATATTGGTCCTAACTAAACTTGGTATAATTTTAGGCCTTTAATATCTTTCCTTGACAACAATGCCAAAATGAATGGATTAAACTATGGTTGATATTCGGGGTAAAACTATCCTTGTAATTCTATCTTAAATTGGTGAATGGATTGAGATCAATCTTCGAGAATTTCACAATTTCCTTAGTATACTCCTTAATGTCAATCTGGGAGTGTAGGTTTGTGAAATATATTGGGGGTGTTTGCCTAAGGGATGAACATAGAAATCCAAGTGGGGATGGATGCAACTACATGAAAATTTCATTTGTTCATAAATCTATTTTCCTGACCTCCTTTCACCTACGTGACAAGAACCTAAACTGAATAGTTCGCAATAACAGTAGATTAAAACTATCTAATAAAATAGAAATATTAATTCTTACTAACACTAAACTACTTGAAGCAGATGAAAAATGGAATGTAAATAATTGAATAAAGCTCACACATATTAATAAGAAATCCAATTAACACTTGTCTAAAATAATTCGTTGAATTTGAATTTATGTAGAACAGTAAACGCATTAATTAAATATGATTGCAAAGTAGTTTGATAAATTGAATGTATCTATAGAATGATATCAAAACAAAACAAATCAATCACCAATACATCGAATAATAATTAATAGCACATTAAATGCTAACATAACGATTAAAGTTCAAAATAGATTTAAAACTAAGAAAGTCTCATTACCACAAAACACATGGATGCTACAACTAGTCACTGGGAAATGGAGGAAGTAGGCCCTGCCTTCTTTGATTTTTAGTGAAGAAACAAAATCCTACTTTACTCTACTCAATGTGTATGCAAAACAAGATTTCAAACTCCAATCTTCCTTTTATCAAAACAACTTTTAGATATATATTATTGATTACTAACTCAATTCTTAGCATACATATATATAGAGATCATATGTCATTGAGTTTATAACAAACTAATCAAAAATATATATGATTTTTCAAGTTGTTATGGCCTACGACCAACAACCTTTAAAATCTTCTTAAGAATAGATTTATAGATTTAAAATCATTCCAAAAATAAAACAACTTAGATCGAAATTAATCAAAAGAGACACATGACTCATGAGATGGTTCTTTTCCTCATTCCATCGATGCTCTCATTTCTCCCATGCATCATCCACCTAATCATCCCCTATTTTTCATAATCACAAGGATAATTAGTAAATAATTAAAAAAATTGATATATCCACAAGTTCGTATCCTCTCTTTGCATTTTATAAAATATATCTACCTCATTAACAAATAGTGATAGGAACTAAGCATAATCATCATAAAAAAATGTTAACAAAAGATATGATCATAGTTAGCATAAATATTAGGATCGTAAGATATAACGTTTAAGGGATTCTATAGGAACAAAGAGGTAAAAAGGTAAACAAAGGGGTAAAAATAAAGACACATTTATCCCTCATCAGCTATGGTTGAAAAATATTTCAATGCAAAGGATTTTTTGATAATTAATTTCTAAGAAGTGGTGGATAAGAATGAAACATAGCTACAAAAAGTTTCTTTAATCTCTAGATTCCATATTTTTTATCCTAGCTTAGTTAAACTTAATGATTGGCTATCTCAACACTAGAAACCCTTAGTGAATAAGTGGTTTTTTCATTTTTCCTTGTGAAAAAGGATGGTTCTTGGTGGTATGAAATTACCTTACAAATAAAAATGTTATACTTGAGGGAGGTCCTTCGTTTTAGGACAAAGGATATCTAGGAAACAAAACATGGGTACTTGATTTCCATCATCTCTTTGCATCCTTTCCTAATTCTCCACCATAGGTAATGATTATAAACCTACCTCTACAATTTTGGTCTATATAATTTTTTTCATCCATTGTAAGTTCCATAGGAAATATTATTTCTATCCCAAATTCAGATTATATGTATACACATTTTAAGTTTGTAAGAATTTTGGTTGGGTTTGATTTATCAGAAAAATTTCTAGAACAAATATTTATAAAAGTTAGAAGTAGGATACATAAAAAAATGATTACAAATGAATTAAATTTATGTCTATATGATGCTTTATGATAGGCCATTTTGCTGCAAAATGCCCCAAATTTGATCATTTAACTCCTTGACAAAGATTAACAATTTAGTTGATCAAGGAAAAATATTGATTTTAGGTGATTGATTGCAAATGAGAATGCTCCCAATGAGGCATCTACTGATTGTTTCTCTCTTAAATATTCTAGTATTTTTTATCAACTAAATATTTTGATTCTCCTATTGATTTGTCTCTTCAATCCAATGAGACACCTCTTATTTTGGTTAGTGTTTGCTTCAATATTTTAAAGCTTCTTCTCTAAAAAACAAGGTAATGCATTCCCTTCTAGCGGGTCAATGCTTACAAATCATGATGACTCTTCAAGTCACCCACTAGAAGAAAAATCATTGATTCCCCTTCTTTGATTTTTTTTTTTGAGGAGTGGATCATAATGGAAAGAAAGAAATGAAGGCTTCTCTAGCTAAAACATGATAAAGGTGAAAGCAAGATGATCTTGCACTCACATGGTAGATTTCATACTTGAATATAAGAATATAGATAAATTTTATAAAATAATTAATAATGTTTATTGAATTATGGGATTCAAAATATGAAAAAAGAAAACCAATAGTAGCTATAAAATGTAGGATATAATCAAAAGAACAAAAAAAATAAGCACTTTTTTTTTAATCTTACTCAACCATACTCATAGTCATGTATCTACAAGAACAAAAAGCTCCAAAATCACCATAAAGTTTCAAAAATAAATGTGTATTGAAAATTGTTGAAAGGAGCAAAAAAAACTAATCTTTGAAATTGGTTTCAACAAGTGTCTCTTAGAAATGTAGTGTCAATATAAATATTTTACAAGTCTTCGGAAAAATTAATACAACAATTTCAGTTATATAATATAACAAGTGACAATATAAGTGGAATTTTCCTTTTTTTATGACACGTCTCTAAAAAGTTCACTTTAATCTTTTATTCAAATTTATTTTTATGAAAAGACAATAAAACACAAAAAATATGTAGCTACCCAATCAAATTCATTGGAAAGTTAAATTTTTCCATTACAAAATATAGTATAATTCCTCAAGATTTCTTACATAACAACAAATAAATATGCATCCATGAAAGTGTAGTGTACAAAAATGTATCCCTTTACATTCTCACACTTAATTTAGAATTAATATTAAAACAAACTTAATTATGCCTTAATTTAGTGTTGTAATATGTATT
This sequence comes from Sequoiadendron giganteum, assembly GCA_007115665.2. Lineage (NCBI taxonomy): Eukaryota > Viridiplantae > Streptophyta > Pinopsida > Cupressales > Cupressaceae > Sequoiadendron > Sequoiadendron giganteum. Next base: position 795,864,516 of record CM021101.1, read on the forward strand.
TTACATATTCACATTAAGTTTAGGACCCTATTAATTAAAATGGACTTAATTGTGACTTATTTTTGGTGTTGTAAAGTGTACCCCTTTACACTTTCACACTTATTTAGGTATCCTTAATTAATTGAGATTAATTTTCCTTAATTGGCCCCTTTAATTCAAATCCAAGCCCATTTAATCACATTTTCCAAAGAGGGAACCCGACATTCATTAATTCCTAAACATAACACTTTTCATTGAAAAATGTGTGTCCTAGGTGAGTGACCTAGGACCTGTTCTCCCATGGGTGAATGGGTCCTCACTTAGATCTAGGACCCTAATATAATTATATTTTTGGTAGTATTTTAATGTTTTCAAATCTATAATTCAATGTCGGCTTGCGATATTTGAATTTTGGGAAATTAAGGATAAGTATTTATAAATACAAGGTTATTTCATCAATTCAAGTAAGCTAGCAAGAGGTGAACTTAGAAAGAGCCAAGATTATTGTCAAGAGAAATCAAGAGAAGATTTCTTCATCACTTTTTGCAGCATTCAAGATCCATTCATCATGTCAAAGATATGTCCAATCATGCATTTTTTTGGAGATCACATTGCGATGTAGGTTTCAAGATCTAATCCAAGCATTCAAGTCAAATTATTATTTCAAGTCCAAATTCAAGGTTCGAGATCCACATCCATTGAATCCATTTCATGCAAGCTTAACATCAAGATTTAAGTCCTTCAAAGGTTCATCCATTGGTTTGGTGAGTTGTAATATTGAGTTGTTCATTCATCATCCTTTTCATGCTATTTTATTTTATTTCAAGGTTTTGTTATTGTGGAAACTAGCAGCGCTTGTTCCACAAATAACCCCCCTACGAAACTTGTTTATTTCCTAGGTTCGTGATGTTCAAGCATGCAAAATGAGGTAATTTTAAATCCACCTCGAAATGTGTTCCAAAGTCTTAGGTAGTCAATCTAAGAATCCTCCCATGTTCACCTCACAAAGACCTTTGAAATGAGTACCTTCGTGAGCCATCATTGTCAATACTTAGTAAAATAGTGAAAAGTGCAATTGGTCTAAAAAATAGCGCCCTACTTCACTTTGAAAAAATTACTAAGTGTTGAAAGTGTAAGGGTTTACAAAATCAGCACCCTTGCACTTAAGTGATTTTGGAATTTGGTGCAAGGGTGCTGAAAAAGTGTGCCATTGCACTTAAGTTGGTAACTTAGCCAATTTTGGCTGGGGCGCCCTTTTTAAGCTTGTTTTCACTTTTCACTGAGTTTGTAACTTTTCATGCCTAAATTAGTTGGTCGACTTAAGTTGATTTTAAAGAATTCCAGATCACTTAGAAGTGATTCTTATTCATTTCTCCTCATTTCTATCTTGTTATTCATTTCTCCTCTTGTTGGTTGACCAAGCTCACCATAGGAAAACACATTTTTTTCAGTCATAGCCATCTTTTCAAGTTTTGGCTTGATTCTTCCACATTGTTTCAGGTATGTTCTTTATTCGCCATTCTCATGTTCTGATTTTTGAATCACTCATTTAATGGTTTTTATTTTATTTTTACCAAAAACGTGTCTCCTTGACAAAAATGCGTGCTCTCTCTCAAAAACGCAGGTTTTTCTTAAATCACTTTTTTCTCTGTAGGAATCTTCATGCTTCCATAAAGTTTCTTTGTTCATCTCTATCTCTTCTTCCTCAATCATGTCTTTTCATTCTTCATTTCTCTTTCATTTCTCTCATGTGTAATGAGGTTTTGAGATGCCCACATTTTTTGTAAACTTGGAATCATTCATTTTTCTGAAAATGAAATTAATACCATTAGTTTTATTTCAAAATATTGTTCCTTCCTTGCAAATATTTCTTTTCCTCATACTCAAGGTGTGCTTTTGAATCACCCTTACAAATTTTTTCTTTGATGAGAAAACTGTCAGGGTGCTGAAATTTAGCGCCCTCACATTCTTTCACCAAAAATTTTCTAAGATTGGGTGCAATGGCACACTTTTTCAGTTCCATTGCACCAAGTTCTATTTTCCCCTAAGTGCAAGGGTGTTGATTTTTAGCACCTTTGCACTTTTTCCTACACTTGTCTGAAAACATCTTGAAACTATCCAATTTCTCTTTGAACAACCTCTCATCCATTTTTTACCTTGTTTTGCGTGCTTTGTCACTTCCAACATGCTTTCTCAACATCTCTCCTCATTTCATGCATCCCAATACTACTTTTTACCTAACAGTTGTTGATTCTTATTTGCAGTTTAGTGACTGATATTGTTAAGGGATCCTTTCCTAATTGACGCTGAAGTGATCTCAAATGATAGCTAAGAAGCCTCCTTAATCTTCAAAAGATGAAGGAAAAATGAAATACAAGTACCAAGGCATTTATCCACCAATAGTAGTAATTTAAAAAGTTGATGAGATCAAGGACACAAAGGTTGGCCATCAAGACCTTGTTGAGTTTGTGAAAAGGACCAAACAAAAGCCTCTTGAAGACTCACTAAGAGCTATTGTGCACAATAACTTACATCTTGTCTCTACATTCCCGACTGTTGCACATCACATAGAGTTTATCCTCCAAGTTGCATCTCACTATATCTGGGAAAGCAAAAGTGTCATTGATTCTTCTAGACATGAGGTTTTGAGACTAGATCCAGACTTCTTTGATATTATCTTCAAAGTCTCACAAATGGAGAAGTACATTGGCATTTCAGTACAATCAGTGCAGGAGGTCTATGACTCATATCTAATCAAGGCTAAGTATTTGATAAATAGTCAATGGTTGAAAAAACCTAGGCATACTATTTCCAAATGGCTGAAGGGACTTCCTCGAGATAACTTCAAGGAAGATATGAGAGATATGATAATATTTTTGAGCAGAGTGAAGGGACTGCCAAAAACATCTCATTTTCATGATTGGATGTATGAGTAAATTTGAATCATAATAAGGCAGAAGGCTCATATTGACTGGGGTAAACAAATCAATGATGCAATTCATGAGCAGTTGATTAATGTGCCAACCACCTTGAATTTTTATATGATTTCATACCTGGTGTACCTTGTAGTCATGATGAGACAATTCCCAAGCTTATCCACAAAAGGGAACCAAATTTCTACACCTGTATATAATTACTTCTACCAACTAGAGCTAAAGGAAAGCCATCATCATTTCAAGAGGGTCACTGATGCCTTCTTTGCACCTTTACTTTTCAGCTTTGACCCAACTCTCAAGAAAAAGAGAGTATCTGATGAAGCCTATAAGGTGTTAAGTAAGGTCAGATGTGTATACCTTCAATTCCCAAATTTTACTTACATAAGGGTAGGATGATACACTAGCCACCCTTACATGTTGCCCAGATATCCTTCAGACAAGTGGATTTTGATGGAGTTATGCAGGCAGCTGATTTCAGTTCACAAGGAACATCGAAGGATTCATAAACCCGATTTTAAGTTCCTACTGACAATCGGTAGATATACCATCAAGAGTGTGCAAAAGTAAAAATCAATCTATGCTGAGATGCAGATCATGACGATTAGGACCTACAAACGCAAACTTGATTTTGATTATTGAGATGTTAGAAAGAGGCTGAAAAAGGGGCATAAACATAGATATCACTTTGAGTACATTTGGGTCAATTGCAAAGATGAAGAGGTTGTTCATAAGATGGATTGGTGCAGGTTGAATGTTCAATAGTTCAGGTATCTTGGTATTACTGACCTATCAGAGGATTTCACAGATCCTGGTGACATCCTAAATGCTTCTTATGATGAACAACAGATCTTCAAGAAACCCTTGCCTGCAATTCAATGGTCAAAGAAGGAGAGTGTTTCCATCAGAGAAAGGTTGGCACCAATTTTGACTAACACTACTAAATGGTTACATAAGCATTTTTTTCAAATCAAGACTTTCCAAACAAAGACTGAAGGAGGAGAATCAAGAGCATAGGAAAATCTACAACAAGAATCCTGCACTAAAGATAAATTTGTGGCTATTCCCACTTCCTCCATAAAGGGCCCTAGGATTAAATTCACTATCGAAAAGAAGGAATCTGAGCCATCTGTGATGAGGAAACCACAGAATATTAACCATCCCACTCGAAAGGAAAGGAATCTATTTATGAAGAGACAGATTCTAATGAAGAAGAAAGTACAAGTGATCAATCTCCTAAAGATGAAGATTCAAAAGAAATAGACTCCAACGAGGAAGAAAATTTTGAAGATGAACATGAGTTTGAAAGTGACCAAGGAGGTGAGAAAGAAAAAGAGGATCAAGAGAGTGATCATCAGGAACTCAAGCATGATGAAGAACGAACTGTGTCTCCACCTGAGCATGTAGCTCAAGATTTTCCCCAATCATCATCACCTGTAATTTCAAGTGTTCGTCGTACATTCCCTATTTCAAACACTCCTCTACCACCTCTTTCCACATTTCATATTCCCACATCTATTGTACCCATGGTGGACACAACACCACTCCCTATAGCATCAACCATACTAGATACTCCTTCAGAGATGAGTATTCAAATGGCTAACATTCAATTAGGCTCTTTGTCATCTATTCCCATCTTGTCTTCTCCATCATATGATCTCAATTCAAAAGCTGAGTTTAATAGATTTATTAGTGACTCTCTACAAAATCACGTCAATGTGTACGCTTCTAGAACAGTGATGACAGATACTTCACCAATTATTTCCATACCCGTCCTTCTTTCAGAACTGGTGGTAACAAAAGAATTAATAGTCAATCAGGAATCTTTTACCTCCTCTCTTCCCCCGTGGTTGGTATCCCAAGTATCGAAGTGAAAGAAGTAAATTATTTATCTAGAAGAGCTTGATCCTAAAGAGATAGCCCCTCCAATGGCCAAGGGTAGTAAGAAGGAAAAAATATATTCACGGCTTCAGGTTGACAAAGTAGGTCTGAAATATGCAGAGATTGGAATTCCACCTCAAGAGGAAGGAGATTTCAATAGGGAGGACTATACAGTAACAAGATTCTAGCTTGGCAAGGTTACTAATGAAAGCACCAAGGCAGATGCACAAGTGGCTTTGAATATACTGGCAGGGAGACTGGACAAAATGGAGCAAGCTTGTGACTTATACAAACAAAGGGCAATGTGTTATGCTTCTATTGTTAGAAATTTTGTAGGATATTCCAATAATGCACAACCATTGGCAATGGTAAGCCCTGAGGACCCAACTATCAGAAAGGCTAAGAGATTTCTCTACAAAGTTAAAGCATTGTATGACTTCATCAACAAAGTTGTAGAACACAATTCTCAAATTATAATTGCCACAGATGAGAAGGCTACTCTGATAGCTTAGCTCAAATTGGAGTTGGATAAAGAAGAGGTTGTCCTTTCCCAGGAGCTCAAAGAAATGAAAAAATGCATGTCATTTTGGTCACAAATGAAACAGGTAAAGCTCAGTAAACTGGTGGAAGCTGGGGTTATTCCTGACAAGGAAAAATATGTTGAGGAAAAAGAATCATTGAAGCATCATATTCAGACAATCAAATCTCTTTCAAAAGATCTCCACCAGGTTCATGAAGATGTGGAAGAACATCGGATTATTCTTGAAAAAATATTTAAGGAGTTGCCATGCAAGCTTCTCGAAGAAGATTGTATCTTCCTTTCGGCCACAAAACTATCACAGACCTTCAAATAAGTCATCATGAGTCAAGTACAGAGTACATAATTTTTAGATGCCTCCAGAAATGATCTTTGTGGTATTAGGCTCACCCTTGATAACCTTAAGATGCATCTTGACAAGTGTTTTAATGGTGTTTTATGCACAACAACAACTTAGACAGAATATGATATCCTATCTCTCTTGAAAGGTAAATCTTTATGAACAAAGAGATAACCCCAAGGTCTCTAATGTCAAGTCTTGACAATTCAAATAAAACAACTTAGAGATAATGTGAAAATGTTGGTAATCAAAAAGGGGCCTTACTATAAGCAAATGTTGAACTCGAATTTATCAGATCTAGCAATATGTTGATACTTCAAATCTTAAATCTAACCCATATAATAAAAGAAATAACAAAAGATAAGGGTTTCAAAGAGATTTCTAAGACTACTTATAATTATAAGATTGAAAATGAAAATGATGAAATGCTCAAAATGGACCAATCCTTCATAAACCATTTCTTGTTTGACCCAGATAAATCTGCAATCTTACAGAAATAGTGCAATCTTCTAAGGTATTAAAGATTTTCAGATTATGCATTTTCATTCAAGACAACCCTATTGCAATTGAAATGAACAAACATTCATAATCAAACTAAGCACAATTTTAAGTCTAGGCTAACTTTACAAAGCAACTAACAATCAGTTAACTACAAAAGTTATGGACTAGAGATTGCTGCAAACACTTCAAGCATCGAACCCTAAACATCATCAAATCATCTAACATCAAATAAACTTAAGCAATTCCAAAGATAGAATATGAAGAACCATGCCAAATAAAACTCAACACAAGGAAGGCATCAAATCACAACATATTTACTTGTATTAAATCATCCAAAGTGGCAACAATTCTAGTCTTCTGTTACAACACTTGCTTGAAAAGATAAAACTAAATCCTAACTCTAACTCTTTCTCTTATCTCAATTCGCTTCAATACAAAAATGATCTAACTCTCTACAAATGAGGCATAAAGCCAAATTTATAGAAAATCCCCAAGACATGTCAGCCAAAGTAGGTTTACAATAGTAAACGGCCAAAAAAAGGTCGACCAAGAATAATTTGAAAATAACATGAAATTTGCATTAAATGCACCAATTTCATCTAAGTCGGCCTTGGATCACCAACATAACCTAGTCCAATGCATGCGAAGAAAGAGGAGGAGTAATAGAAAAGCACAAATCCCAATGAGTCATTGCATTAACTTCCCTCGCCTTTGTCTTTATCTTGATTTTCCCTATCTTGTATCATAAAAAATACCTTCTCCAAGTCGACAATAGGTGGCATAACTAACACCTTCATTCTTCTTTCAATGTAATTAATGTCATCCCTTAATTGCTTGACCACCTTATCCCAATCTACTTTCAAGGCCTTATATTTATCAATTACTGCAATGTAGGTAGTTGCATCATCCAATAGATGTTCGGTGACCTGGTCCTCATTGGCTAGAGAATACACTTCTCGCCACCATTTCCTCAACTATTCTAGGCTCAAATGCTTTGGCACAAATTTATTTCTCCCTATCATAACCTCAAAGAAGGAGATGCATTTGTTATATATTTCATTCAAGGCATCCTCAATCTTCCTCCCTTGTTTATGCACCTTCTTTAAAACCCTTTTCCCTATCTGCAAAACTTCAAACCGTTCCCAGGGTTTTGCTGATTTGGAAGAAGGAAGAATTTCATCTCCCACCAGATTCTCCTCAGTCTAATCCATGATGATTCTAGCCTTTTGCAGTAAAAGATCCATGTCTTCCTTATCCTGGGCTAATACATTCTTTAACCAGTCAATTGACCTCATAACATCCCTACCATTTGATAGAATGTACTTGATGGCATTGTCTCCCTGATTTTGCACTCCCTATAACTAACTTTTTGTAGCATGGGAGGTGACCTTCATCTTTTTTAACTAAGTGATTCTTTCTTGTGGAAAGAATCCTACAGTAGATGATGACGAGCTAATGGATTGTAAGGGTTTCATCAACTGTTGTAGATATCTTTTAAGTTTTTCATTCTCCTTCCTCAATTCTTGATTGGTCTGCACCTCCTTCCTTAATCGACCAAGGATTACAGCACTGGAACCCTCATATTCTTCAATATCTTGTTCCATGGAAGCATGCCCTAGGATGACAGTTTGCACATTGTAATCATTCCTAGTCACATTATCTTTATTCTTATCAGGATCAGGAGTAGTGATGTGGACCGCTCTGTTATTTTCCTTATCTCTTTCAATTTTGGAAACAACCCTGGCTTTCTTCTTTACTTTTTCATTTCCTATGTTCGCCAATTATTCATCCCCATTGGGAGGAGTATCATCCACCAAAAAAAAAAGCCTCTTTAACTCCTTGTCCAACCGTCCAGGGACTATGGGATCCAACTATATATTATCTTGCCCCACTGCATCTTGTTGAACTTTGGATGCATCTTCATCCAGACTTTTCTTCTTATGAATCTTCTGAGTTGTACCTTCCTTTCCCATATCATTCTTCTTATTTTTGACTTCAAATTCATCACTGATGTTAGCCCAATAGTCCTCTATGTCATCCTTGTAACTATACTCTTTGTTGGCCTTCTTCTATGCTTCACTAGTTATGTCAAATCTGGATCTCTTGGAGTGGAAGGAAAGGCCAAGAGTACTCATCTCTTCTTTAGAAGCATGGGCTGAGTTAATAGAAGGGCATGCCTCACCACTACCTATCCTCAAAGGAAAGTAACCACTAAACCCAGTCTTGTGCTTATCCCCCTTCATAATTACATCAAAGTCACATATCTGCCTTGTGATTTCCAGAAGTACAACATGATCTATGGGGTACCTAGGGAGTCTGTATGGAGCCCTCTAACAACCATCAATTTTGATGTATGAAAAGGTGAAAAACTAGATAAACCAGGCTCCAAACCTCTTGATTAACTCCTTGGCATTGTCTGAAATCTGAACATGCTCTGCACCTTGCAGTAGCCTAGTGATGTACATCTTGAATGCATCATTCAACCTCCTATAGCTTGTGCCACCCAAGTGTAATTGTGAGTACACTTCATAAATTAAATCTTGCCCAAATACACCCCTTGTGCTTAGTTCCTTGTATGGGTGATACCTTGCAAGTGCATACACCAAATAGGAGGTCACTGTGAAGGTCTTTGTCCATGAAGCATTGTACATCTGCTCTTGTATCATATCACTTATAATTCCTACCTAGTGGTAGTCCATACCTTTCTCCATCCTTGCAATCACATGGAACATCCAGTTCTCAAACATTCCTGCAATTTTCAATCCCACTACCCTATTGAGGAGTGTGATAGCATCATAGTATTCCTTCCTGAATTTTTCTCTGAACAACTGCTTGGGTAACTTGGAGAAGTGGTACTTGGGTTTCTCCAACCAATAATTGAAAACTTATTGGGATTTGATGAAATTCTCATCATAATACTTATTTTCTACATCCATATTGAAGGCCATGACATGATAACTATCAGGCATGTCAAAGGTCTGAGCAATGGACACGGGATTAAGATTTGCCACAATTATTCCTTGAGGACCAACTATCCTCTATGTGCCCCTATCATAGTGCTTAGCACATTCACGCACCAACTCGTAACACTAGACTGTAGAAGGAAATCCAACCACATGTACTAACCCTAACTCCAATGTTCTTTTGGCCAAAAGGGAGAGATTTTGTGTTGCCATTCTTGCCTTGAATTCCTCATAATCCCATAGCCCAACATTTGTATCAGTGATCCTTGACCAAATGGAGGTCAGCTTGCTCTTAGGGACTCTGCTCTTCAAATCCATCTTAACCCTCTCTGCCTTGGAGATAGTCGAGCCCTCAGGATTTGGATTCATTTCCTTACCCTTTCTATGCCTAGCAATAGCCTAACTTGATTCCGCCAACACATAAGAAAGACACCAAAATAAGATCCATCATAGCATAAATATCAAATAGATCCATCATAAATGATACACTCAATCCTTAAAAAAATTCCTGCAATAAGAAAAATCCCCCAAAAACCCCATAAGAATCATTTATTATAAAGTTTAGGTTTTCAACCCTCTCGTAGAATTTAGGTTGGAGAGGAATTTCGAGAAATTCTGGACCAGGTGGAATCTAGCAAAACGACCACAAAGAAACCTCCAATCCATCATTTGATTAATCAAATTAAGCAAGAAATCACATGATACATCTTAGAACAAGTTAAATCAATCATGAAATGCATAATTATTAACCAAAATTTCATACATTCTTTAGTTCTCCATTTTTAACAAGGTTTTGGGAAAATCCGCCAGCGACAAAAATCTTCGAAAATGATAACAATTTACAAATTCTAGGAAAATGAAGGGACCAAGAAATTTTGGGAAAATCTAGAAGGCACGGAATTTTGCGAAGTCAATGCAATTTTCACACTTTGAGCCCACTTTCAGGAAATCGATAAGGCGATGGATAATTCGGGGAAATCCCTATATAAAGGAAATTCGTGAGAGGCTCAAAAACCCAAAATCTTTGATTTCGTCAGGATTTCACCTAGATCAATCAAATGATTAGGAAGTTGGGAATTTCTCCCAAGATTTAGATCAATTATATAAGGGAAGATGAACAATCCGGGTTCAAATCGATCAAAACAAGATCCACTCAATAAGAGGGAGGAATTAAACAAAGGAAACCCTAGGAAATCGTCATGACAACACAGCTCGGATCTTGATTTATTATTTTCATTTCATTGATCCTCACACGACTCAACTAATTATAGGACGATTATCTAATTGGATGATAGAAATAGGTCACACTTCACCCAGGACACTTTTTCATCACAGGTTGGGGAATTTCATGTTAAACTAGAGCTCCGAATAGGGAAGCTCGAAACTAAACAGATGGGGAAAATAAGTGGAAAACCCACTTGAATTACAATCATGTAGAAGGAGAGGAGATGTGAGCCACGAGGAAGGGTACCAAGCCAACAATCGGCAACCCTAGAACTACTACCATACTATACCACACCGATATCCTGACTCAAAGCATTAACCCAAAAAAACTTTAAAGTAGATTCAATTCATTCATCAAAAGAGAGGTTCGCATGTACATACCATGAGGACAAAGAAATCGAGGTAGCGACAGTCGACAAGAGACCCAAAAAATCAGGGTAGAATGCAAGCGATCATAAGAAAGCTCGACTACAAACCTTGAGCATGAGCTTAAATGCACAATTCAACAACAGCAATCCAAAATCAAACTCCTCAAATTTCACAATAAGGAAAATGACATAAACATCCTCATAAAATGTAAATAAACTCAATAAAGGAAAACAAAAAGATCGTACAAGGAACTTAAATGCATCGACAAGACAGTAAACCTGAGGATCTGAAGGCACGACAGAATCTCAGGAAAATCCAATTCAAGAGCAATTCTGCAAAGTCCCAAAATTTTTGGAGAACAATACAAAGAAACCTCCATCGGGTTTCCAGGGTGTCCGGGGAATTCTGCCCCAGGGGAATTTTCCCAAAAATAGAGAAAAACTCGAGGTGTGTCTGAGAATGCAAAATTTTCAAAGTGCCTCCCTCAAGGGGCATTTGCACGAATAGGATAACCACTTGGTAACATGCCAAGACAACCAAATCCTCAAAACCAAAAGGGGCAAAATGCCAAGAACAAAAGAAAAAAAAGAGCAAGAAAGAGGGTCCCTACTTTCATTTGGGTGTGTGTACAAAAAGTACACAAAAAATGGTGACTCCGTTGGGGAAATGCTCCAGCGCATTTCAAGAACAAACTGGAATCAAGAACCCAGAATCTTCAGTTTCAGCCCTTACATCAGGTCACCAATGGAAAAAATTTTAGAAATCACAAGCAAGGAAACCTTTTCCTATACCAGGGTCCAAGTTTGTGTATTTTCTTTCATTTCCCATTCTTTAGGTGCAACAGGAACTAGAGCAATTCTTACTAGGCTACATAAAAGTCCTAACTTCAAAAGCAACCTAGATAGAGCCTCGCTATCAATCAGGCGTCCATAGCCCCGATGAGGTTATCACTATGACCCTCCCAATTATAGTTCTACTGGAAGCAAGGTGTCTATAGCCCTGATAGTGATACTAGGATACCCCTGATAAGTTGAATTCATTCTTTTTTATTTTCAATACTTTCTCTTTTTCCCTCTTTTGATATTTCTTTTCTTTTCATTTTTTCATTTCAACCTGTGAACAATGAAGTTCAGACTTAGGGATGAGGACCACAACGACACTAAAGCAGAAAATAATATTTTTCACCTAGCCAAATTACACAGGAACTGTATTCAACTCCAAAATCCTTAAAATTTATGTGAAAATATGAGACCCAAATACACTCCAAAATTCAACTGAAACAAGTGACTCTAATTCTAAGTACAAGGGACATTAGATAAAGGAATTCCACCACTTGACTCTGAAAAAATGACTAGAGTTTGAAAAATAAATTTCCAGAACAACCCCAGGTGAGTAGCCTGTTACACAAATGCAACAGCCCAAAGAAAGCAAAAAAAATAAAGTAGAAAGAAAAACCCACTGAAGCAAACCTATGCTAACCAAAATAGAAAACAAAACAAAAGAAAAGAAACCTACACTAACCAAACCAAAACAACAAACAAGTAAAGAAAAGCAGAAAGAAAAACCTATTCAAACTATGTACAAGAGAGAGCTGCAAACAACTCAATATTGGAAGTAATGCTTCAAATACTGCCCATTGACAGGCAGCGGGATATCCTCACCAGTGAGGGTTTTTCAGGCGAAAAGCATTATCTCCTAGAATTTTTGAAATCTGATAAGGGCCAAGCCAGAGTTTGTAAAATTTACTATTCTCCCCCTTACGGTCATGGGCTTTATCCCAATAGAGAACTAGGTCAGAGATTCTAAAGGCTTTCACCTTAGCTCTTCTATCAAACCATCTTTTCACTATGCCCTGGTGTTTGGCAAAGTTTTCTAGGGCCTCATCTCTCTTCTCTTCAAGGTGTAACAACTCAACCAGACAAGCCTCACATTTATCCTCCTCATCATAGTATTCATTAATGAAATGCAAGATAGGGATCTTCAGCTGGATAGGGAATACAGGTTCCAAACCATACACTAGCTGATAAGGAGAGGTTCCTATGGATGCCTTTAGTCTGGTATGGTCTGTCCAGAGAGAAAATCTAAGTTGGGTGTGCCAATCCTTAGGATTCTACTCTAATAACTTATGGATGATTGTCAACAGGTTCTTATTGGAGGACTCAACTAGACCATGACCCTGAGGGTAGTAATTGGATGCAAATTTTATGACGATTTCATGATCAAAAGCCAAATTAAAAAGTTTCAGTGATGCAAATTCAGGACCATTATCACAAACTAAGGACAATGGACAACCAGAACAATTGGTAATACCTGATTCAAGGAAATTGATTACCACATCAGAAGTACATTGCTTACAAGCAAGAGTTCACTCCATCTAGTAAAATAATCAGTTATGGTTATAATATATTGGTGGCCAAAAGAAGTAGGTGGGTTATTTGGACCTATGGAGTCCATTCCCCACTGTGAAAATTGTTTCAGCTCTATGACTGGCTGAAGTGGAAGGCTGCACATTTTTCCTTACTTGTTGTAGTCTAACATACATGACAAGTCCTCACATGGTTGTACACGTCCTTAAATAGAGTAGGCCAATAATATCCTACCCTTAGGATCTAATTGGTAGTGGATGATGCATAACCATGGCTCGTGCCATATCTTTCATGGAATTGAATCATCACTCTAGTAGCTTCTTCCTTCCCCAGACATCTTAAATACACACCCTCATGATTTTTCTTACACAAGACACCCCCTTTCATCATAAAACTACCACTCTTCAGCCACAGGGCCCACCTTTGAACTATACTAAAATGATCAAGACATTGTTGGTTCAATAAATAATAAATGATTTCATCATACCAGTCACCTAGAGATACCTCTTGGAGATGATAATGCTGAGTTGTGAGATTAGGACCTATCTCGGCCATTGTCCTCATCAGTCCCTGCCCTCTCACTAATTTCATGGGTTGAATCTCAATATCATATTCCTGCAACATAGTTACCCATTTATCTCTTCATTCACCTAACTCATTCTGCATTAGCAATAGCTTCATCATGGGATTAGGCACTATGGCGAAAACCTTATTCCTCAGGATATAGTGTTTAAACTTTTTCATTGCTTTGACCAAAGCATAGGTCTATTTTTCTATATTGTGATATCTCAACTCTACATCCTTTAAAGGGGTACTCATGAAGGCTATAGGATGCTCATCGCCTTGATCGGACTTTTGAGTTAACATTCCAACATAGTAGTAATCAGAAGAAAATGAATATATATAAAAGGGCTTAGCGTATTTTGGACTTACCAACACCGGAGCTTCAACAATAGATTTCTTGATTTCTATAAATGCCTCCTTGGCTTTTGCACTCCATTCCACTTTTGCCTCTTGTTTCAACATAGTATTCAAGGGCTTCACTATCTCTGCAAATTCAATGATAAACTTTCTAACAAAGTTAATCTTCCCAAAGAATGACTTCATTTATTTTTTGCTTGTAGGAGGTTGGATCTTCAAAATAGCCTCTATTCGCTCAGGATCAATGGCGACACCCTGCTTTGAAATAATATGTCCTAGAAATTTTCCCTCTGTAACCCCAAAAATTCACTTCTTTGGGTTAAGTGAGATGCCAAACTCTCTGCACCTTTGAAATACTTTGCATAAATTTGCTATGTGATTACCTCGCTTCTTAGAGAAGACTGTCAAATCATCCATATAAATAATGACGCACTTACAAATTATGTCCTTAAAATCAATATCCATTGCTCTCTAAAATGTAGCTCTAGCATTGATCAACCCAAAAGGCATTATTTGGTAGGAAAAAGTTCCCCATTTCGTAGTGAAGGTAGTTTTATGCTTATCTTCATATTGTACCATGACTTGGTTGTATCTAGAATACCCATCCAAAAAAGACATCATCTGGGATCCATTGACAATCGGAAGTACCTCATCCAGTGAAGGAACTGGATAATTATATTTTTTCGATGCTCTGCTAAGATTCCTAAAGTCCACACACAATCTAATTTCTCCATTCTTTTTCCTCACAAGAACCAGATTTGCAACCCAGGTTGAATGCCTCACTAGAAATATAATTTGTGCTGAAAGTAGCTTTTGTACTTCTTTCTGAATGATGGGTTATAATAGAGCATTAATTGGTCTTTGTCTTTGTCTGAATGGTTTGAAATTTGACTTCAAGGGAATGGTGTGTGTAATGATTGAAGTATCGTATGTTTTTAAGTCTTCATAACTCCATGTTATCACATCTCGATATGTGTGTATAGCATCAATAATCCCTCTACTTTCTTTGGGAGTACATACCTTACCAATAAAAACTTTCTTTACATCATCTTGTGTCCCCATGTTGTATGTTTCACATTGACTACTGAGAGATTCCCTTTTGACTTTTTGTTCCTGGTCTTTTATCCTATCCAAATCAAAAATTTGTTCTAACTACACCATACCTCTTGGGATAGTGTTGGTCTTCAGGTTGATGACCCCTCCCAAGTCCATTTCTGCCTCTTGAGGCTCTACCTCATCAATTACCTAAGAAGCAAACACATCACAACTTGTAATGAAATCAAGAATATGCTTATCATCTTCAAATATCTAGAAATTGGTAACATTGTCAGGTACTGGAGTGAGTTCCATAGTAAACTTCTTCAATCCATAAAGTGATAAAGGTTGCAATGTACTAGCCGCTTGTGCCAGAGAATCTGCAACTTGGTTCTTACTTCAAGGAATCAACTGGATGTTTAAAGCATCAAATCCCTTAATAAGAGCCCACACTCTATGTCTATAATTAGTCATCCTTCTATCACGACACAAATATTGTTTCCTCACCTAACTGACTACCAACTCAGAATCCCCAAAAACTTGTAATATCTTAACTTTCTACCTCAATGCCATTAACAACCCATGGATTAAAGTTTCATATTCAACCACATTATCAGTACTTTGGAATTGTAGTCTATGAGCATAAAATAGCTCCTTCCTTTAGGACTAATCAATTCAAACCTTTCTGTAGCACCTTGCTTAGATTTGGATCCATCGAATCTTAATGTCCAATAGCCATCAGTCCCTGATTGCTTCGAGTCATCTTTCATTTTAGTGTAGCTAGGAGGCTCTTCAGGAAGCATTGGACTTTTACCCTTGTCATTATTTTGTTCTCCCTACATATTTATCCTAACAATTGGGGTTCAATTAATGCACCTTTGTGCCTACTCCATAGTAGTCTGACTTAGAGTGAGGAGCATCATGGACTCGGCACCAATTAGGAAGCAATAATTCTTCAAAATTCATATTCCTGCCAAGTTGGATCTGATTGTCCATACACCTCTGGATGAACTCCTAGAAGTTATCCAAAAAACTGAGTTTTCTATCCTCTTGGTCATTAGTTTCATCTATTTGCTCACTCAGTGTTTCAGAATCATTGATGGACTCATCTTGCATCATAAATATTTCCTTAGACCCACCCAATTCTGATGTAGATTCATAAAAGGAGACCTGCAACATAAAAACCTCTTTCGTATTTGAGACTGATGCAACCAACACATAGTTCCCCATGTTGACCTTTGATATTAATATCTAATTTGAAATATTTTGGTACTCAGTGATTACATACTTCATCTTGGGCTCTCTTTCAATCCTGATATGATTTGGGACTCCTTTCCATGGTAGCCATATGTGATAATGGTTCGTAGATGTATACCCATTTAATGCCTTAGTGAAATCCTGACCCAAAATCAAACCATAGGTGTCAGGAATATCGTAAACCTAAATGTTGATCAACTACTACACCCTCAGATCTGATGCAACCTATGTGGGGATCATGTTTAGTTCTCCTACTACACTTATCTTTTTCTTGTCTAATTGAGTGACCTTATTTTGAGAGGATATAGGGGTAATACCTAATGCTTTACAAACAAAAAAAGGAATAGCATTTGTAGATGCTCTTGAATCTAACAAACAATTATGTTGATTCTTTCCAAAGATACAAACAAAAATCAGAAAGGGAGGGGTTTCCATCTTGCCTTGGAATAGGCTCAACTGGGTGTCAGCTTGTGCAACCTGACTCTTATCTTTATCTTTCCCCTTGTCCGCAGGTGGGGCCTGGGCCTGGCCTTTGGGTGCCTGTGAATTAAAGGATCTAACAACTTCTTCATTGTAAGTTACTCCCTATGGTGTTGTCTTTAAATTGAAAGACCCCAAGAAAGCAATCCTAATAGTAGGGACTCTTAATAATTCAAAAGAAGAAAGACTTACCTTTACTTGTCTGAATTCTTTAGTGACATATTCGCCCAATTGCTCCATGTTCATATTAGCATGAGATTCCTTGCAGCCACTAGTCTGTTTGTCCTTTGATATTTCAACATTATTTCCCTTTGACAATTAATGTGTTGGCACATGAGGGTAAGATGGATTATTATTGGCTTGTGGATCTGGTGGAGTAGTGAAATTATTTGGAGGGATAGAAGTATTGAAAGGGACACTAGATTGTGGACTCCTATTAGGCATGTTCCTCAAATCATTTTTCTTTATGGGTTGCTGAAACATTTGGACTTCTTCAACACCAACTTCCTCCTTATCTAAAGAGCCATTATCATTCTTAGTTTTTTCATTAAAAAACTGAGAGATTTCATCCTTATTTAGCACCTGCTCTATCTCTTTATCATGGTCACTGGATTCTTCTTCTGGTTCATTCTCCTCACCTTTTGGAAATGAGGCATGGTTAAGTACCATTACTGGGGAATCATAATGATTAAAGAGCACAATCTCCTAACCATTGGAATTTTTTTCAACTTCATACTGAAAGATGGAGGTAGTAGTCTGAAACTCAGGGAAATCTAACTTAGAATTTTAACTTATCTTATGGATCCTGCACCATCCAGACAAAGCCGCTTCTAACGGATACACACCACTTGGAGGCTTCTCCTAGGTAGGAGGCTGATCGAATGGAGTGGGAATTCCTCCATTATTAAGTCTAGTATTCCATGGTATATTCTATCTAGGTGGTTGTATTCTATCAAACCCTTGTCCAACTTGATGCCCCCTATCAAAGTTCTGGCCAGAGCCTTGTCCTCTTTCAAAATTTTGATTTCTGTCAAAATGTTCACCTCTATCAAAGTTATGTCCTTTAGCAACATCTATGTTATCTCTGTTATAGTTTGATTGCATGTTCTTCTGTGCAACCTAGAGTTGGTTATTTTTATTTCTTAGATAAGTCACCTCCATATTCAGTTTCTTCACCTAATCAGTTAACTCATCCAGTCATTCCTTATCTACACCATTGTATGGCATCAAATTCACATTACTGGGCAGGTATCCTGATGCTCCTCTGGAACCAACAAACTTATTCAAGACTTCTAAATTCTACAAATATGTAGGAAAACCAACTTGTTGTTGTAGGTGAAGGGGTTGATTGGCTCTTTGTTCAGGATATGAGGTAATTGGTTGAACTTGATTTATTGGAGGACCTAGGTGTGGGATCAAAGGTAACGGTGGTACTAGATTCATAATGGGAGTATGATTAGTCAAATACTAGTTAAGAGCTTGGACTTGTCTAGGGTGAGCAACAGGTCCTAAGGATGGCAAAGGTCCTAACAAATTTTTCCTCAAATCTATGTTGACTTTAATAGCCTCTATATATGCAGTGAGCAAGGTAGTTGGGGGATTAGTCCTCCATTTAAGTAAGGTGGATGTAAGGTTGTCAAGGGCTTCAAATTAGACCTCTAGAGCAATGTCATCATCTATAGCGTAAGGTGTTTAAAGTCTGGCGTATGTCTGGTGAAACCTATTATTGAAAGACCCCATAGGCTCAGTAATTCCCCTCTTAAGTCTGGTAAACTGCATGTAGAGCTCATTAGCACTAATGGGAATTTTAAACTTCTGCAAAAATGCAGTTTCCAATTTTGTCCAATTATGGATAAAACTAGCAGGTAAGTGATTATACCAATAAAAGGCCTCTTCCCCCAGGAAATAAGGGAAAATCCTACATGAAACATCCTCATGGTTGATTCATCTATCTCTTAGACAATTCTAGAAAATCCTAATATGCTCCTCTACCATCCTATTGGGATCATTGGTGTGGAACATAGAGAAAAAGAGCCCAGGGTTCTTGGGCATGACATTGTAATTATTGAAGGTCAAGGGAGATGGGTTATTGGCTAGGAAAATCATTTTTGGAGGTGGAGGTGGTAATGGTTGATTTATGGTTGGTTAGGGTTGTGGAATAGGAATAGCTTCATAATCAGATGAGGATGAGGATGATGGGAGTGGTTGGGTGGATGATGATTCTCCTGATCCTTCTTGCCCTAGTAGGAACTTGAAATTCTTGAAATTCCTCTTCTCCTAGAGTAGATCTAGTCCATCATCTAAACCTCTTAGGAGAAATGGCATTTAGAAAATGCTCCATCTTTCTTATTCAGATCCTCCTTCTAGCACCAATTTGTTCATGGTGTTTTCTGCACAACAACAACTCAGATAGAATATGATACCTTATCTCTCTTGAAAGGTAAATCTCTATGAACACAGAGACAACCCCAAGGTCTCTAATTTCAGGTCTTGAAAATTCAAATAAAGCAACTTAGAGATAATGTGAAAATGTTGGTAATCACGAAGGGACCTTACTACAAGAAAATTTTGAACTTGAATTTATCAGATCTAGCAATATGTTGATACTTCAAATCTTAAATCTAACCCAAATAATCAAAGAAATAAAAAAATATAAGGGTTTCAAAGATATTTCTAAGACTACTTCTAATTCTAAGATTGACAATGCAAATGATGAAATTCTCAAAATGGACCAATCCCTCATAAACTAATTCTTGTTTGACCTAGATAAATCTGTAATCTTACAAAAATAGTGCAATCTTCTAAGGTATTAAAGATTTTCAGATTATGCATTTTCATTCAAGACAACCCTATTGAAATTGAAATGAACAAACATTCATAATCGAACTAAGCACAATTTTAAGTCCAGGCTAACTTTATAAAGCAGCTAACAATCAGTTAACTACAAAAAGTATGGACTAGAGATTGTTGCAAACACTTCAAGCATCAAACCCTAAACATCACCAAATAATCTAACATCAAATAAACTTAAGCAATTTCAAAGATAAAATATCAAGAACCATGCCAAATAAAACTCAACACAAGGAAGGCACCAAATCACAATATCTTTACTTGTATTAAATCATCCAAAGTGGCAACAATTCTAGTCTTATGTTACAACACTTTCTTGAAAAGATAAAACTAAATCCTACCTCTAACTCTTGCTCTTATCTCAATTCGCTTCAATACAAAAATGATCTAACTCTCTACAAATGAGGCATAATGCCAAATTTATAGAAATCCCCCAAGACATGTCAGCCAAATTAGGTTTACAATAATAAATGGCAAAAAATAGGTTGGCCAAGAAGAATTCAAAAATAACATGAAATGTGCATTAAATGCACCAATTTCATCTAAGTCGGCCTGGGATCACCAACATAACCCGGTCCAATGCATGCAAAGGAAGAGGAGGAATAATAGGGAAGCACAAATCTTAATGAGTCATTGCATTAATTGCCCTCCCCTTTGTCTTTATCTTGATTCGCCCTATCTTGTATCATCAAAAATACCTTCTCCAAGTCGGCAATAGGTGGCATAACTAACACCTTCATTCTTTCAATGGACTTAATGTCCTCCCTTAATTTCTTGACCACCTTATCCCAATCTACCTTCAAGGCCTTATATTTATCAATTACTGCAATGTAGGTAGTTGCATCATCCAACAGATTTTTGGTGACCTGGTCCTCATTGACTGGAGAATACACTTGTCACCACCATTTCCTCAACTGTACCAGGCTCAAATGCTTCGGCACAAACTTCTTTCTCCTTGTCATAACCTTGAAGAAGGAGATGCATTTTTTATAAATCTCAATCAAGGCATCCTCAATCTGTCTCACCTATTTATGCACCTTCTTCAAAACCCGTTGCCCTATCTGGAAAACTTAAAATCATTCACAGGTTTCTGTTTCTTTTGAAGAAGGAAGAATTCCATCTCCCACCAGCTTCACCTCGGTGTAATCCATGATGATTCTAGCCTTTTGCAGCAAAATATCCATTTCTTCCTTATCCTGGGCTAATACATTCTTTAACCAGTCAATTGACCTCATAGCATCCCAACTACTTGACAGAATTTCCTTCATAGCATTGTCTCCCTGAGTTTGCACTCCCTGTAACCAGCTTGTTGCATCATGGGAAGTGATCATCTTTTCTAACTCAACAATTATTTCTTGTGGCAAGAAGCTTGCAATAGATGATGAGGAGCTAATGGATTGCAAGGGTTTCATCAACTCTTGCAGATATCTTTTAATTTTGTCATTCTCCTTCTTCAATTCTTTCTTGGTTTGCACCTCCTTCCCTAATCGGCCAATGATTACAACATTGGAATCCTCATATTCTTCAATATCTTATTCCATGGAAGCATGCCCTAGGTTGATAGTTTGCACATTATAATCATTCCCAGTCACATTATCTTCATTCTTGTCAAGAGTAGGAGTAGCGATGTGGACCACTCTGTTATTTGCCTTATCTCTCTCAATTCTAGAAATAACCCTGACTCTCTTGTTTAATTTTTCCTTTGCTATGTTCTCCAGTAATTCATCCCAATTGGGAGGAGTATCATCCACCACAATTTTTTTTCTCTTCAACTCCTTGTCCAACCATCCTGTGACTATGGGATTTAGCAGTACATTATCTTGCCCCACTGCATCTTGTTGAAATTTGGATGCATCTTCATCCAAAATTTTCTTCTCGCGAATCTTCTTAGCTATACCTTCCTTTCCCATATAGTGCTCCCCCTTTTCATGCACTGGTGAAGGAATCTTAGTTGGTATTTCCTCCTTCTAAGGAGGTCTATCCTCATGAACCTCTACAAGTGAATCCCCATAAGCCACCAAAGGGGACTGCATAACTTTCTCAATTTCTGCCTCAACATTATAGAGTTTTCCCTCTTGGAATTCCTCCTCTCCATGATCATGGGGGTCCTCAATATCCTTTGGTTCATCTGGCACATTTATAGTCTCATGAGAAGGAGGGACATCTTCATGGTCAGTGACAAGAGCAGTCAAGGGAATACTTTCCTTTGGTGCACCATCCTTGGGAGATAGAGTCCTTGATCTCCTAGTATATACATGTGTCTTCTCTCTCAAGCCCTCTACCTCTACTACCGGGGGTTTAAATTATTTATCTTTCTTAGAGGTTTCCTTCTCTTTCTATGAAAACCTCACAATTCTCCTTTTATGGGACAAAGGGACACTGGCATCCCCTTCTTCTTTTTATTCTTCATATTTTTCAGCCTTCTTCTTCTTTGTGACATATTTCCTTTTCTTGGCTATAGGATTTCTTTTGTTTCCTGCCTCTTCTGCCTGAACATCTTTAATTTTAATCCTGAAAGGAGATCCCACCTTGGTTTTACCTTTGGGATTTTGTTCAATTGATTCCTCAGAAGCGGAGTGAGACTCCAAGTCTCCCATTAGATCATAGGTGCACTACACACCCTCGCTCTCCAACTCCAATATCTTGTGCTTGAGCCATAGCTTAGTGTACTTGATTACCAAAGTCATGATTTGTTATAATTTTGTCTTCTCCTCCTCCAACTAATCCACTTCTCCAATTGGCTTATCTTTCACAGCTTCAAAGTTGTGGCCTTGAATTAAATTTCCATCTTCTTCAACTTGATCCGAAACGGCCTTTATGTTGTATAGTCGGACCAAGTTCACTGGTAGCCTGGAGAGCTTCTTCTTTCTAACTTCAAACTCATCACTAATGTTAGCCCAATAGTCCTTTATGTCATCCTTGTGATTGTACTCTCTGTTGGCCTTCTTTTATGCTTCACCAGTTATGCCAAATCTGGATCTCTTGGAGTGGAAGGAAATTCCAAGAGTACTCATCTCTTCTTCAGAAGTATGGGCTGAGTTAATAGAAGGGCATGCCTCACCACTTCCTATCCTCAAAGGAAATTCACCAACAAACTAAGTCTTGTGTTTCTCCCCCTTCACAATTACATCAAAGTCACATATCTACCTTGTGATCTCCAGAAGTACAACATGATCCGTGGGGTACCTAGGGGGTTTGTATGGAGCCCTCTGACAACCATCAACTCTGATGTGTCAAAAGGTGAGAAACTGGATAAACCAGGCTCCAAACATCTTGATTAACTCCTTGGCATTGTCTGAAATTAGAACATGATCTGCACCCTTCAATATCCTACTGATGTACATGGTGAATGCATCATTCACCATCCTATAGCTTGTGCCACCCAAGTGTAATTGTGGGTACACTTCATAAATTACATACTACCCAAATACACTCCTTGTGCTTAGTCCCTTGTATGGATGATACCTTGCCAGTGCATACACCAAATAGGCGGTCATTGTGAAGGTCTTTGTCTATGAAACATTACACATCTTCTCATGTATAATAGCACTTATAATGCATGCCCAGTGGTAATCCATACCTTGCTCCATCCTTGAAATGACATGGAACATCCAGTTCTCAAATATTCTTGCACTTTTCATTCCCACTACCCTATTGAGGAGTGGGATACCATCATATTATTCCCTCCTAAATTTAGCTTTAAACAACTGCTTGGGTATTTTGGAGAAGTGGGACTTGGGTTTCTCCAACCAAGAATTGACAAATTGTTGGGATTTGATGACATTCTCATCATAATACTTATTTTCTACATCCATATTGAAGGCCACGACATGAGACCTATCAGGCATGTCAAAGGTCTAAGCAATGGAAACAGGATTAAGATTTTCCAAAATTATTCCTTGAGGGAAAACTATCCTCTATGTGCCCCTGTCATAGTGCTTGGCACATTCAAGCACCAACTCGTAACACTGGACTGTAGAAGTAAATCCAGCCACATGTGCCAACCCCGACTCCAATGTTCTTTTGGCCAACAGGGAGATATTTTGCGTTTCCATTCTTTCCTTGAATTCCTCATAATCCCATAGCCCAACATTTGTATCAGTGATCCCTGACCAAATGGAGGTCAACTTTCTCTCAGGGACTCTACTCTTCAAATCCATCTTAATCCTCTCTACCTCAGAGATAGTTGAGCCCTCAAGATTTGGATTCATTTCCTTACCCTTGCATTGCCCAGCAATAGCCTAACTTGATTCCGCCTACACACAACAAAGACACAAAAATAAGATCCATCATAGCATAAAGTTCAATTAGATCCATCACAAATGATACACTCATTCCTTAAACGAATCCTTGCAATAAGAAAAATCCCCCAAAAACCCCATAAGAATCATTTATTATAGAGTTCAGGTTTTCAGCCCTCTCGCGGAATTCAGGCTAGAGAGAAATTTCGGGAAATTTCGGACTAGGTGGAATCCAGTGGAATGACCACAAAGAAACCTCCAATCCATCATTTGATTAATCAAATTAACCAAGAAACCACATGATACATCTTAGAACAAGTTAAATCAATCATGAAATGCATAATTATTAACCAAACCTTCATACATTCTTTAGTTCTCCATTTTTAACAAGGTTTCGGGAAAATCCGCCAAGGACGAAAATCCGCGAAAATGACAACAATTTACAAATTTTGGGAAAATCCGGAAGGCACGGTATTTTGTGAAGTCAATACAATTTTCATGCTTTCAGCCCACTTTCAGGAAATCGATAAGGCGATGGATAATTCGGGGAAATCCCTATGTAAAGGAAATCCGTGAGAGGCTCGAAAACCCAAAATATTTGATGTCGTTAGGATTTCACCTAGATCAATCAAATGATTAGGAAGTTGGGTATTTCTCCCAGGATTTAGATCGATTATAAGGCAAGATGAACAACCTAGGGTCAAATCGATCAAAACAAGATCCACTCAATAAGAGGGAGGATTTCAACAAAGGAAACCCTAGGAAATTGTCGTGACAACACAGCTCGGATCTTGATTTATTATTTTCATTTCACTGCTCCTCACATGACTCAACTAATGATATGGTTATTATCAAATTGGATGATAGCAATAGGTCACACTTTGCCTAGGACATGGTTTCATCACAGGTTGGGGAATTTCAAGTTAAACCAAAGCTCTGAATAGGGAAGCTTGAAACTAAATGGATGGGACAAAGAAATGGAAAACATGCTCAGATTACAATCATGCAGAAGGAGAGGAGATGTGAGCCATGAGGAAGGGCATCAAGCCAACAATCAACAACCCTAGCACTACTACCATACCATACCACACCGATATCCCGACACAAAGCATACACCCAAATAAAGTTTAAAGAAGATTCAATTTGTTCATCAAAAGAGAGGGTAGCATGTACATACCATGAGGACAAAGAAATTGAGGTAGCGACAGTCGATAAGAGACCCAAAAAATTAGGGCAGAATGCAAGCGATCACAAGAAAGCTCGACTACAACCCTCGACCACGAGCTCAAACACACAATTCAACAACAACAATCCAAAATTAAACTCCTCAAATTTCACAATGAGGCAAATGACATAAACCTCCTCATAAAATGAAAATTAACTCAATAAAGGAAAACTACAAGACCATACAAGGCACTTAAACACATTGACAAGACAACAAACCCAGGGATCTGAAGGCATGATGGAATCTTGGGAAAATCCGGTCCAAGCGAAATTTCACGAAGTCCCAAAATTTTTGAAGAACAATACAAAGCAACCTCTATCGGGTTTCCATGGTGTCCGGGGAATTCCGCCATAGTGGAATTTTCCCAAAAATAGACAAAAACCTGAGATGTGTCCTAGAATGTAGAATTTTCAAAGTGCCCCCCTCAAGGGGAATTTGCACGAATAGGATAACCACTTGGGAACATGCCAAGACAACCAAATCCTCAAAACTAAAAGGGGAAAAACACCAAGAATGAAATCAAAAAAAGAGCAAGAAAGAGGGTCCCTACTTTCAGTGGACATGTGTGCAAAAAGTGTACAACAAGGTGAAAAAAGGTTCTTTCATGCGCCAGGAGATCAATCACGAGGATTCACACCATTGTGGATTACACCATTGGTTCGGATGACAAATTCATGTAGGAGACCATAAATAAATATGAAGACTTTCACGCCCAAGCAAGGAACCATGAAGACTCTTGATCTTCCAGTGTTGAATATTTTGATGCATTCTCATATGCATTTAGTAAATAGTTTTTGACATCTTAAATGTCATTTTGTAAAGTGTAATTACACCGAAAATATGAGATGTAATTCCATAGAGAAAAATTACACTTTGACTCAATCAAAGTTAGGGTTCCCTATTTTTGCTTATCTAATTCCCTAACTTTACTCCTTTAATTTCCTAGATTTTCTCTTCTCTCTTTTATATAATAAGAGAGATTCCTATTGTAATAGTTTCCTTTTAGTATTTTGCAATGAAGTGTTGTCCTTTTGAAACGAACATTGAAACTTTGTGTTCAATTTCGTGAAACTGAATCTAATCAATAAAGAAGGAAGTTGGATGCCAGACTTTGTGTTGGAATCAATTCTCTTTTGATTTGAGTAAGATTGGTGGTGATTAGTGAATGGTATTTGAAGGCCTTCAAGTAATTTATTTAAAATTTGTATTGCATCTATTATTTGGATTTACTTTTATGTGTGGATACTTTGGTTGAAAGATCTACAAGACTTTATGCTTGTAATCGTTCATGTTGTTCAAAGAATTGTTGCATCTAACAAGACTTTGTGCTTCTAATGCAACAAACAACACGTCTTTCATTGATCCAACATTGATAAAGCTACGGAATGACTTTGTTCCTTTGTGAGCTTTTCCTTTTCCTTTATTTTTTTTATTATAAATTACATATGGTATCTCTACGCTTTGCTTTGACAAGATAGAGATATTGGCATTACTACTTTTTTGTTACGTTTCATTTATTAGAACTAGAACTTGCAAATCATGAAGCATTGTAAAACATATTCTCCAAACAAGAGAGAAGCATGAATGTAACATGCCCCCCCCCATTTCATAAGTGTAGTGTACATTGTGCAAATACTTTATTAGTTTTACTATATTTTTTGTTAGCAGTAAGAAAGGCGCCTCCCCTTTCTAAGAGGAGAGATTTTATCTCACATAGTTGTGGTTGAAGTCTAGGTTGTGTAATCTATTAAAAATTTGATTACATAATTTTCACCCAATATTTTTTTGGTGACTCCACTGGGGAATGAATCATGCAATCCAAGCCTCATGCTTTCGATTGAATTTAATAAGATTTCCAGTTTCTTATTGTATCTTGTATATTTTTCTCTATATATCTTCATCCTTTACAGATCTGTATTCTGGTGGACCGAAGCTATACACGAGGATTGAGGGCTTAAGGAGTTAAAAATCCACTTTTTAAGGAGTTGTTGCAGCACAATTTTCTATTTACGTCTCCATGAATAAAATCATCATTGCAATGTACTCTGAGTTACCCTCTACAGAAATAGAGATCTCCTCTTCCACCTGTTTGGTCTGTCTACATCAGATGTCCATATTGGGTACCTATTCTACAACCAATTATGGCCGCACCACCTACAAGACCATGGGTGAATGATTTTATCCCCCTTCATTTGGCTGCACCTCTACACGAACTTCCATGTGTTTCAAGAAAACACCTTCTTAATTTTACGGGTGGCAACAAACAACACCTCAATGAGCACATCGCTGCTTTCTACATTTTTTGTGGTGTTCTCGCCATAGAACATGAATATGTTTTTGCGAGGTTGTTCATCAACTCCCCTCAAGGGGTTGTTGCAGACTGAGTCTACACTCTTCCCAATGCTTTGATCACCAGCTAGGCCACCCTCTGAACAAAGTTCGAAGAGAGATTCAAGTGCAACAAAGACACGTGTGCTTTGTTAGCCTAACCGACGACCATGCAGAAAGAGGCTCACGAACCAATGAGGGAATTTGTGGCTAAATTTAACAAGTTGCTGACACGAATCCCACAAGATGCCAAACCAATGAATCATAACTTAAAGTGATTTCTCATCAACACCTAGTTACCCAAATTAAGTTTCTTCTTGTGCAGGGAAACCCTTGCCAATGTTGAAGTGGCACAACAATTAGCTACAAGCAAGTGGCACAATAATTAGCTACAAGCCTTGAGGATGATATGATCTTAGTCGGATAGATCAGGACTAATGGCAACTCCAGCGCAAATAAGAGGATTCAGGCATTGGGATCTTTAGCATCCAATGCCAACGCCCCCAATACCAGTTCCAACTTTATAGATCCCATGGTAAAATGGCTGGAAAATAAGCTCCTCGCTTTGAAGAAGAAATTTTTTAACAACAATACCAACTAGAAGGATGTCCCAAGAAGGACTTTCCCTAAATATGTCAGAAACAAGAATCAGAACCATCTTCCGACACCACAAGGTAGGCTTGCTCTTGAAGCTACACCTACCAATATTGTTGTAGGATATTATAAAGTTGAATAAGAGAATTATGTGCAGCCAGACTATCTTGAAGAAGAGAACATCAATCTTTTCCAAGAGAAAAAGATAGAATCGGCTGGTGAATCCAAGATCGGTTATTTGCAAATAGCGGACGAAGAGGAGGAAGAATACTTCATGACAGACACTTACGCTATTTTTATGCGACATCAGGAAAGCCAACTTAACAAAGCTCAAGTTTTTTCTTCGCCTGAAAAAGAGAAGCCACCCATCACGATTTCCAAAATGGGATCTCCTCTCCCTTGGCATCCTAAAAAATAAATGAATCCGCAGGCAAGTGCATCACGTCCCTCTCCATCAACTCCCACTATCCCCAAAGACAATCATCTGGTTTCAAAGAACATCATGCCTTTCATTAAACGGATTAGTGAAGTCACTATATCCAGTGTACAAAACTCTTTCCAAGCCTTTCACATCATTGATCATGCAAAAAAGACCAAGGTCCAATTGTCTGAGGTGAAATACCTCAAAGCTAACCCTAACCAATTTGATAAACTCATCAAATTAACTATGGATCAAGGAATTACTCAAACTCAGGATTCACCCCCTGAAGTTCCAGTTGCTCCTAAACCTAGGGCACCTCAGAATAATTTGGTATCCAATCCCCCAACTATGTCTAGACGCATCAACCCATTTTTTATCTCCTTGTTGGTAAATGGTTTCAAACTAAGTAATTGTGTCATAGATTGTGGTGCCTCCGATAATGTAATGCATGCCAAGGTGGTCACTGCCTTGGGATTGGACATGACCAAGACTTTTAGTCATTTTTTCTCTATGGAGAATAAGTAGGTGCCCTTGATCAGTCAAATCAAAGACGTGCAATATGCATTTTCTGCATATGCGGATAAAAAGATTAAAATAATAGTCCTAGTGGTCATTGTACTAGCATCTTATGGAATCCTCCTCAGACATAATTTTTGCAAAGATTTTGGGGGAAAATTAAGTATGGATATGTCTGAAGCTAGAATACCAGTAAAAGGCGTAATGCAAAAGTTGATTCTTGAAAAGGAAGCAAAATTCTTGGTGACCCAATCAGATGATCCAAGGGCCCAGATCCTATTTGAATCTTCAAGAGTGGGAACTTAATATCTTCAAATGGAAGAGGTCAGTGAGTTTTCAACAACCTATGAGTTGGAGAGTGTTGAATCTCATTCCATAAAAAATGAGTCATCACCAGATGATTTGTCAACGTCAAATCTTGAAACTTCACTAGAGGATGAATTTCCAGATTTTGACACAGTCAACCTCGGTGATCCAAACGGTGTTTGGTTACTAGAGTTTGATGGTAGCTATTCTTCAACCAATTATGGAGTTGGGATGGTTTTCATTTCTCCTAATGGAAATTTCTTTCATTTTTCTTTCAAACTACAATTTGATAACACCAACAACATTGTCGAATATGAAGCCCTGTTGTTGGGAATGAAAGTGGTGCATAAGAAAGGTATTAAAAAACTTCATGTGCAAGGTGATGTCAAGTTGATAGTATTTCAAGTAAGAAAC
Organism: Sequoiadendron giganteum; assembly: GCA_007115665.2. Taxonomy (NCBI): domain Eukaryota; kingdom Viridiplantae; phylum Streptophyta; class Pinopsida; order Cupressales; family Cupressaceae; genus Sequoiadendron; species Sequoiadendron giganteum. The sequence continues at coordinate 795,894,198 of CM021101.1, forward strand.
CTATATCAAACAAAAAATTATAGACTTAGGAATTATCGCAATCTCGTTTGGGATTACATCGAAGAGTTTGAAGCTTTTGATATCTCTGTGGTGCCAAGGGAATACAATGGTAGGGAAGATTATTTAGCGGTATCAACCACACTCCTCATCCCACACAAGGATTTTCAAGGTTCTACCTACACAATTGAGTTGGTTTTTCATCCAAGTGTCCCCGATAATTCAAAGAACTGGAAGATCTTCAATGATGATCATCAGATAGTTACCTTCTTAGAAAAGGAAGAAAACTTCAATGAACTGTATTTTGAAGGGAGTGATTTTCCTCCATAAGAATCCATGTCTGAGGTAGATCTAGTCACCGTTGAAGAATTACTACAACTTAAAGGGAATAAAATTCCCAAGGGATTGGTATCTTTGGAGAAACTTTTTGAAAAACATGATCGTTATGTAAAAAAGCAACTCACAGACTCTGATTCATCAAATGAGGTTGAGCAGTATAACTTGGGAACTGCAAGTGATCCAAAGGTGGTGAACATTGGTAAATTTTGCACTGTTGAAGAGAGAAAACAATTCACGAGGATATTACAAGAATATATGGATGTCCTGGTATGAAGACCTAAAATCTTTTTGACCGAAAGAGGTGCAACATGATATTCCCCTGATAGTTGGAGTGTTGCCTTTCAAGTAGAAACAAAGGAAATACAATCTTAAAATCTCTAGAACAATCCTTGTGGAGGTCCAAAAAATTTTGAATGCATGGATAATTTTTCCAATCCACCATTCAACATGGATAGCAAATATCGTCCTGATGCGCAAGAAGAATGGTGAGATTCACATGTGTGTAGATTTTAGAAATCTCAACCAGCTGTCACTCAAGAAAAATTACCCTCTTCCTATCATGGGTCAAGTCTTGCAGAATGTGATTAGATCTGAGATGCTCTCCATGTTGGATGGTTTCTTTAGTTACAATCAAATCAAAGTTACTTCAAATGATCAACACAAAACAACCTTCACAATGCCATGGGGTACCTTTGCATACCGCATAATGCCTTTTGGCTTGATAAACACCGGCACTACTTTTCAACGTGCTATGGACCTGGCCTTCGGTGATGAGATCGGAAAGTTCATTGTAGTGTATCTTGACGACCTCATAGTATTCTCCAAAAACTTCATGAACACTACAATCACGTGAGGAAAATCTTGGAGAGATGTCGTCAGCATGGTATTTCCCTAAATCCTAAAAAGTCAATCTTTGGGATTACAGAGGGAAAACTTATTAGTGATGTGGTGTCTACCGAAGGGCTTAAGATCAACTCAGAAAGAGTTAATGGAATAAAATCTCTCTCCCTTATGTCAATTAAGAAGGTTGTTCACTCCTTTTTCGGTAAGGTAAATTACCTACGAAGGTTCCTCCTAGACTTTTTAGAAAAGACTCGTCATATTGTCAATATGATTAAAGGTAATACCACTTTCCATTAAACTACCGAAGGGAAGGCTGCATTTGACAACATCAAGGAGGAAATTTCTCATGATCTAGTGTTGGTTTGTCCTGATTATACCAAATATTTCATAATGTACAGTTATGCTTTCGATCATACACTCTCAGTTATTTTAGTGCAGGAGAACCATGAGGGTTTTCAATCACCCATTCCATTCATGAGCTACCCCCTGAAGAAATATGATTTGAAGTATTCAGATGGAAAACATGCCTTTTTCCTTTTGATTTTACAACCTGAATAGTCATGTCAAGGTCTTGGTTCCAAATACAACTGTTAAATCCATTTTAACACAGTAGGAATTTGAGACAAAAAGAGGCAACTAGGTTGCCAAGATTTAGGATTATGACCTAGATATTAAACCCACCAAGCTGATACGAGGACATGGACTTGTAACATTAGAATAAATCTGTGGATAAGATCTGCAACTAGAATGAACAATCGTTAATCCTAATCTAAATCAAAACTAATCTAAAATCAAACAATAAAGAACGAATATGAAAACATGATAAAAACTAAACAAATTGAATTGATCTCACCGAATATGCATTCATTCCTTCGAATTATCTCCATTGCTCTTCTCCATTTTTCCTTTTTAGTATTCTTGCCCTTAGATTTTTGTGTTTGATGCAAGTATAGTATTGTCGAGTGTCTAAGCAAAATATCGAAGATTGTTTCTTCTCAAAAATGTATAATGATTTCGGGAGGAGGAATAATGATTATGACAGGCCATTTTATAGATTGTGTGTTTTCAAACGATCGGCTCAGATTGAAAGAGAGATCGACAGACGAGATTGATGAATGCCATGCGATGTGAGTCCTATCTCAGATAGAACGTGAGTTAGAACATGAGTCAGGAAAGACTAAAAATAGAACAAGATCTTAATCTTAAGTTAAGAATCTTTGAAAATAGAAGAAATAGACTTTGAATGTCAAAAACAAAGTCAAAACTTGAAGATGAGGAATTCAAATGCATAATTAATTTAATTAATTAAATAAAAGATATTTAATTAATAAATGCATACATGCATATGAGTTAGAACTAGTTAATCGACTAGTTGTGACGGAGAGTCTTCCTGCAGAGATGATCAGCAGTTGAATTCAGAGATAATTGGAGAACTAAAAATAGGTCTCAAGTCAGAAGGTGAGTGAATGATTAGATAACTGATTGATAAAGGAACGTGACATAAATGAATTAAATGTGAATTAAATGTTAATTTAATTTCAACATTCGAAAATAGAAGATTTAATTAAATAAATAAAGATAATTTATTTAATTTGACTTTTTGAAAAGGTGGAATGATTAAATAATAAATATTTAATTATAGTTGAAAAGGGGTTAAATGAATAATAAAATAAAGATATTTAATTATAGTTGAAAAGTATGATAAAGAGGGTAATTAAATAATAAATTATTTAATTGATAGATAAAGGGGGAAGAATTAATTAGTTCATGACATAATTAAATAAATATGATTTATTTAATTAATCAAGTTGAATAAAGGTTAATAATGAATTAATGAATTAATTAAAAAGGGGTATTTAATTAATAGAGGAAATATGTGTTAGAAAAGGTAATTAAATAATTGGCATTATTTAATCATGACCATGGACTATAAAACATTATGTCGATTATGTACTCGCAGGCCTAGACCAATTTTTGGTATCTACAGTTTGCCCCTCTTTGATACAATGTTGGTACGGCATTGTGTCAAAGAAAATATGCCCTGGTCGTGCCCCAGCATGAAACAGGGTAAGGTATTGCCCCTCGAGAAAATTGACATTTTTTGAAAATTTTCAAAAAAATAAAGAAAAATTCCCGATAAGTCAAGATGATAGTTAGAAATGCTATGGAGTTGACGGAAGTGAAATCGGAGATGTTTCAGACGAATACAGATTGGTGGAAGTTGAAAGGCTAAGCGACCAATAGAGTAGGGTTGAAGAAATGCCATTTCTAACCCACCTATAAATAGGAATTAGGGCTAAAATCAATTCATTTGCACCCGGAGGAGATAGAAAAAGTTGATTTTTTGCTCTGACCGACTGACGAAATGGTGCCTATTTCATACACCAGGCATCGAGGATATCGGATTCGGACCTTCAGGAGGCCAGCTGACACAGGACCACCGGTATGTACCCAAAAATGAACTTGTTAAATTTATTTTTGCACGTATTTTTAGGCATTAGAAAATTAATAAGCAAATGTGGTGCGTCGCAAACGACGCATATGCCGTCGTGATCACCACATCCGACCGTGAAACGATGTATTTGAAAAAACTCACCATAGCTAGTTTTGGCTGATTAGTGAATGACCGCATGTGGAGCATTATGCATCACATGTGTAGTTGTGCAATGCAAATGCATTAGGGATAGATGCATGTGTATGTGTGTACCGCATATGCAGTTGTGAAATGCATATGTTGTAGGTTAGTAGACTGAAAAAATGCATCGCTTTTGAAAACATGTGCCACATGTGGTTTAGTGAACCACATGTGCATTAGTCAAAAAGGTTGTGAGGAAAATAGGCAATGCATCTGTAATGTGCACCACATATGAGGCTCTTTTCAATGCATTTGCAAAAATGCACCACATTTGTAAATGTGAGCTGCATTTGACTCGCAAAATGTGCGAAAAAAATTTCCAACGAAAATTTGAAAAATGTTGACACCATGGTTAAATTGCAGGTGGTGATAGATCCTATTTACACACGGGAGTCACGACCAAAAACATTTGACCTAAGAGACAGGTTGAGCTTTGCAGAGATTCGGCTTCTATGGAAGCTAGGCCTACGTCACTGTTTGTCGATGCCTGCCATTCGGGCAAACAGGGGGATGTTGATGGCACTTTGCGAGCGATGGCATTCAGAGACATCATCATTTCATTTACCGACTGGGGAGGCTACTGTCACATTGGAGGATGTGTACAAGATTCTGAGATTGCCTATTAGAGGTGAGCAGGTTATGTATGATACCCAACAAGGATTGATGGAGTTAGCACGATTTTATCAGGTGGATGACATCAGTAGGCTCCGAATCGAGCATTATGAGATCAAATGGCCAGTCCTAGCAGATAGATATGATCGGATCGACTGTATCCTTTGTACCTTGATCGGTGGGATAGTGCTTCCAGATAGACAAGGGCACAAATTTCTAGTAGGATGGGGAGCTATGCTTGTCAGCATGTTGGAGAGTGAGACGAGATATGCCTAGGGTCCATGTCTGCTTGGGATGTTGTATTTCCATTTACATGACATTGCCTACAGAGATGCACGGTTGTTAAGATATGGGATGACACTTTTGATGGTATGGGGTTGGGAGAGGACAACCATTTTTCGTCGTCTAGTTATAGTAGAGAGAGAGGAGAGATACCCGTATGTGTTTCGATATACAGGGCAGATTACATAGACCCATGTGGGTGACACAATATATTGGCAACACACCCTGGATATTCTTGATCAGTTCACATGGAGACCTTACATGGATTGTGAGGAGTGGGTGGATGAGGATATACATTTTCCATTTTGCAGACAGACATAGTATCTCATTGGGAGGATTGTTTTGAGTGTTCATATTATTGAGCGACATCTACCAGATAGAGTGTTGAGATAGTTCGAGGAGGTTCAGGATGAGCCTCGGAGTAGAGCAGAGTTTTCTTGGTCATCAAGAGAGGTTCCATGGTGGGGACCCATGATTCCAGTGGCTACTACGGAGGTAGACATATAGGTACTTCAGCCAGTATAGTGGGGATGAGAGGTGGATTAGTAGATCCAGGGACCATGGTTGCATACGATGCCTGGTGGGTGGTTCATCGCCCGATTCCTTATACAAATCCGGACCAGCTAGCACCAGTCGAGAGATGAGGCATAGGACCGAGAGGACGATAGAGAGGTGGAGGTGCTAGGGTGGGTAGAGTTGGTGGTAGAGGTGATGGAGATGATGGTAGAGGCAGAGCTAGAGGTGGGAGACAAGGATGGAGAGGACGGAGAGGGGGTCAGGCAAGTGGAGATGCACCTATACAGGAGGCAACAACAGTTGATGTACCAATGATAGATATCGGAGGTAGAGTAGATGTACCGGCTAGGGGGACCATGCTGCAGTAGAGGTAGTGGTTGAGGAGCATGTAGAGGTAGATGTTGGCATAGAGGATGTTGCAGAGAATTTTGATACAGACATGGCCTTAGACCCTCTGGGTGTGTTGACAAGATACGGAGAGGATGATGTTGAGGATGATGGGGAGGATGATGTTGAGGAGGAGGCACCGGTGGAGGAGCAGGAGAGAGAGCTCAGAGATCGGATTGTGGAGGGGAGACGGGATGAGGATGCTTCTAGAGATGGTGATAGGGAGGCTTTGGAGGAGAGACTCGGACTTATGACTGCAGAGTTTGAGGTGATGAGACTAGAGTTAGACAGTGCCTACATGGAGAGGGACAATGTATATGGAGAGAGGGATAGCGTTGTCATGGAGAGAGACCAGGCTATAGCGTGGAGACATGAGATAGAGCAGAAGTTCACGGAGGTTAGACACCTTTATAGTGGGTCTTCATCTGATGGCATGGTACGAGAGTTGATCAGAGCGGTGGAGAGAGCTACGTACTACAAAGATCTTTATGAGGCAGCAGTGCCAGCAGATAGATGAGCTCCTGCATTTTCAAAGGTGCATAATCAGTGCAGGAGTCATACTCGGAGTCAGAGGACACAGAGGACAGAGGGGGTGGTAGGACCACCGAGGACAAGTCCATATGATAGGCCTTCCACCTCACAGAGGCCACCTTCAAGTGTTTTCCCACCACCATCACCACGTGACAGCAGGGGTAGCGGCACACGATGATAGGGACTTATGTAGGCATTTATATTTTGATTAGAGAGCTTGCGAGCTCGTGTTTTATTTATTGATACATTCAGACATTGTACTGTGACACATTATTTGAGTGATATATATATATATATATATATATATGATTTTGGCGGCTTCTACATGATATGCAATTCTAAATGATATATATACATGTGTTATGAATGAAATGTTTCTACATGTTTATGAGTTATGAATTTTACAATGATGTTATGGATGATTCTATTTACTTATGATAATGGATGCAATGATCTATATGATGCTTATTTATATGTGATGGTAATATGTACATGCAATGTTTACCTTATATGATGATGCAATGCCTATTACGTAATGATGTGAAATGCAATGCAACTATGTGAAATGTATGATAATGCAAATGATCTAATGTTGTTATTGTGTCACAGGACCTTATCTTTATGTCAAAGAAGAGAAATGTTAGGATGAAATTAATTCAAAATTTTAATAAGAAATAATTAAAGTGTGATTGACGGAGAAAATGATATAATGAAAGTTGATCGATTGAGAAAAAGATATAATCTTCGATATATTGCCAAATATGCTATACTTTGCTTGTTATCATCATTGGGTGGGACATGACACAAATGGATAGTACACACTATGATATGAGATAGACCATAGTGTACAAAGTTATCCACCTGTGAAAAATAGACAGTCGTAGATAAGGAGTGTCTTAACTCAGACTAAGGACAAGATGCCCCAGTCATTTTGTCAAGACAAACCACAGACAATAGACAAATAAAAGACGGGTCATGAGATGTCATTGCTCCTCTAAATTCGTGATAGGACATCCTTGAGGAAACTAGTAACATGACTCAAAAAACAATGTTAAAAAGACAATTGATAGACAGCAGCCAAAGAAAAAGAGTCCTGAGACATTGTTGCTTCTCTAAATCCTTCAAGGGGCATCATTGAGAAAGCTAGTAATAGGATCTTGCACAAATCGATAAAAACATAAGACAAAATAAGATATAAAGTCATCAAGCCAAATAAATGTATTTGCCAAAACTTGATCTTGTGGGATTGTTTGATGTTTGATGTTTGACATAGCGTAATGTGAGAGAATGACACATACCGCATAAGACGTTGAGTCTGGTTTCGACTAGGTGACTTCTATATGAGGCATGACAAAGCCTGGTTTTAGAAAGACACATTTTGTATAAGACATTGGAGTCTAATGACGTTGAAGTGACAAGTCACATGAGACTAGGACAATTTGATGATGTCTGTTGACAAGAAAGACATATCTTGTTTAAGACATAGGTTGATCGCTTTGACAATGTGTTGGATATTGACTTGATGACTATTGAGACATTTTGCCTTCTTGTTGCATGACTTGTTTTGATTCCTTGACTGATAAACTATGTGTGTGTGTGTGTTGACCATGTATGACATGAGATGATACCCTAAACTATGATTTGCAAGTTGTGTGATAGTGAATGTGAATAAACCCTATTGGACTGACCTAGTGTGGTCTTGGGAGCTCATCAATTGATTAGCCTTGCCTACGTTGTACACGCAGAGACCTCATAATTTGACACAACCAATGACTTTGAATATACAAAGTGTCATGATTTAAATGTGTGTGATAGATGACAAACCTAGACTGACAAACCTAATGCCTCGGGGGCACATCGATTGATGGCCTTGCGTACGTCCCAGTCGTAGAGGCAACGTAGTTCGACTAAATTCTATGACTGACTTAACATGACCAACTTGACATGATGGACTAGACATGATTGACTTGACATGATGGACTAGACATGACTGATACTGTTTTTAGGATTTTCTGACTATTTTGATTTTTATTTTATTTTTGGATTTTTGATGTTTTCTAATGTTTTTGGGATTTTGTAGGACATTTTCGATGGTGTGACGTTATGTAAAAGGTGTTAGGGCATGGAACAAGGATTTTCCCCCAATCGGGAAGATGTTTGGAAAATGGAGTGGATAATATGATGGAATGGATGCTAGATGTCAATCATTCCAAGGAATGGACAAGACAACCATTTATTATGAGTGATGGTGAAAAAGTTTGATTAGAATGATGGTAGACGGAAGAGCGAGCTTGACTACACATGGTGCCTGTTTGCCAGGTTTTCACCAAGATACTTATCCATAGCACCACCAAAGTGGTTTTCACTAGTGGACGGATTTATTTCTCTTTACTTTTTTTATTTTCTCAATTTTTTTGGTGTTACAAAGACGCTTGTTTACCAGGTTTTCATCAAGGTAACCATTTTTTTATTTTTTTTATTTTTTTGTATTTTTCCAAATTAAGACACGGATTCTCAGAGACTAAGCATAGAACCTCTTTAGATGCAGATTGTTGATAGGGGACAAAAGTGGTTCTCCTTCAGGAGTAGAGATTTGGTACGCTCCTGATCCAAAGGCTTTTGTGACAATGTACGGACCCAACCAGTTAGGCTCAAACTTACCTGGTTTCTCTCTTTCAACTTGGTTCTTAGGATTCTCCATTAATACCAGGTCACCAATATCAAAGTGTCTATTGAGAACCTTCCTATTGTAACTACAACGAAGATGATTCTGATATGCTTGTAAGTGATCTAATGCTTTCTGTCTTCGCTCATCCAGCATTTCTAGCTCTTGTAACCTAGAGACACGGTATTCTTCATCGTCGATATGACCCTTCAAGGATACTTGTGGGGAAGGTATTTCAACCTCAATAGGTAAGATAGCTTCAGACTCGAATACGAGGGAATATGGAGTGGTGCCGATGGGAGTGCAGATGCTTGTGCGGTAAGCCCATAAGGTAGGATTAAGCTGTAGGTGCCAATCACGACTAGCGTCATTGATAGTCTTCTTAAGGATTCTAACAATTGTCTTATTAGATGCCTCAGCTTGGCCATTACCTTGTGGGTAATACAGAGTGGAGAAATGGTGTTTGATATGGAATTCTTCACATAAATGGTGTACTTCTTGGTTCTTGAATGGGTGGCCATTATCTGTGATTATGGATTGAGGTACACCATATTGACAAATGATATAGTTTAGGATAAACTTAGATATTTGTGTGCCGGTTATGTATGTCATGGGGATGCCTTCGATCCATTTGGTGAAGTATTCATTGGCGGTGATGATGAATTTGTGGCCATTGGATGATGAAGGGTGTATCTTACCTATGAGGTCAATTCCCCATTGGGCGAAGGGCCATGGTGAGGTGATTGGACGAAGCTCTTGTGCTGGTGCTCTTATCAAGTCTCCATGTATTTGACATTGTCTACATTTCTTCACAAAGACGTATGAATCTTTTTCCATTGTAGGCCAATAGTAACCTAGTCTCATAATCTTATGGGCTAGAGTAGGACCACTTGAATGAGATCCGTATATATCCTTGTGTACCGCTCACAAAGTTGTTTGTGCTTCCTCAGCATCGAGACACCTCATTAGGGCATTATCTAAGGTACGTCTATACAAGTTTTCTCCGATGATGGTGTACTTAGCTGACTTTCGGATGAAGGTTCGACGTTGGTTATTGGACAAGTCTTGAGGTAGGGTTTGGTCAGTGAGGTAATCGAATATGTCTTTATACCAAGGAGACATAGGACAAACAATGGTACACACTATCGTAGTATCAAGGACATCATAAGTGGGGATCAATAGTTGTTCAACCAGAAACTCAAACTTAGGCACATTACTTGGAATATCCAACAAGGAACCCACAGTTGCCATTACATTTGCAGCTCTATTCTGGATATGTGGTATTTGTTGAAAAGTTATATCTTTGAAATACTTTTTGAGACTCTCAGCCATCCTCTTGTAAGGTGCAATCTTTTCATCCTTAGTCTCGTAATCATCATTCACCTGTCGGATTACCAGTTGTGAGTCGCCAAAGACATGTAGGCTCTTAATGTTCCACTAAGCTGCCATTTTTAAACCTGTCACCAAGGCTTCGTATTCTGCTACATTGTTGGTACAAGGGAATGCAATCCTAAATGATTTAGGAATGGTATCACCTTGAGGTGTGACAAATAAGATACCAGCCCCTGAACCACGATTTGTATGTGATCCATCAAAGTACAGTTTTCATTCAGTTTTAATGTCAATGTTGAAGAGAAATTCATCTGGAAAGTCTGCCACTAATAAATGGTTTGATTTTATAGGTGCATCAGCTAGTTGATCTACAATCACCTGTCCTTTTATAGCCTTCCTTTTGACATACTAAATGTCATACTTGCTAAGTATCATAACCCATTTAGCCAATCAGCTTGTTAACGCTGCCTTACTTAGGAGGTATTTAAGTGGATCAATTTTTGCAATCAACATGGTTTGTCGATTGAGCATATAGTGCCGAAGCTTTTGGGTAGCAAAGACTACTGCAAGATAGGCACGTTCTATGTTGCTGTAATTCAATTCATAGCCCACTAAGGTTCGACTGATATAATAGACCTCTCTCTCATGACCTTGATCATTGTGTTGTGCGAGAAGAGCCCCTAATGCTGACTGAGTTGCTAAGATGTAAAGTATCAATGGTTTTCCTTCTGTAGGTGGCATTAGGACTGGTGGAGTAAGCAAATAGTCCTTGATTTGTTGGAAGGCCTCTTGACATTTAGGTGTTCACACAAATGGCACTCCTTTCTTGAGTAAATGCTGAAATGGATGTATTTTACCCTCCAGTTGTACTATGAAATGCCTAATGGATTGTAATCTTCCTTGTAGAGTTCTGAGTTGGCCAATGCTGGTTGGATGAGGCATTTCTATGATAGCTCTTACCTTCTCTAGATCTACCTCAATGCCTCTATGAGAGATGATATAACCTAATAGTTTTCCTAATTTCACCCCAAAGACACATTTCTTCGGATTTAGCCTGACATTGTAATTCTCCAGCCTTTGGAATATCTTGTCTAATACTTTCAAATGATCTTCTCTCATTTCTGATTTTGCTATTATGTCATCGACATAATCTTCCATAAAAGTATGTACAAAGTCATGGAAAATCATAGTCATGGCCCGTTGGTAGGTGGCTCCTGCATTCTTAAGGCCAAATGGCATAACATTCCAACAATATGTGCCCCATGGACACATGAAAGTTGTTTTGTGTTGGTCTTCAGGTGCTATTTTAGTCTGGTTGTATCTAGAGAAACCATCCATAAGGGATAGCATCTCGTATCCTACTGTCAGATCCACGATCATGTCGATATTCGGCAAAGGAAAGTCATCCTTAGGGCATTCCTTATTGATGTCTCTAAAGTTAGTGAAAATGCAAATGCCCCCAATTGGCTTAGTCACTGGTACAAGATTTGATATCCAATCTGCATAGTCTATTTTCCTTACGAACCCTACATCCAAGAATTTCTTAAGTTCTATCTTTACCAATAGAGCAATTTGCAGATGCATTTTCCTCAATTTCTGTTTGACTGGTTTGATACTTGGCTGTAGTGGTAAATGATGCAGTATTAGGTCTGGATCCAGCCCAGGCATGTCAGCATATGACCATGCAAAGTTTATTTGTCTCTTTGTGAAGAAGTCTTTAAACTCATGTTTTTCTGTCTCTATTAAAGAAGCTGCAAAATATACCTTTTGAGGATTCTCTTTTGTACCTATGTTGACTTCAACAAATTATTCTACTAGCATCGATGACTTTTCCTATTCAAAGGGGAGAATATTTAAACCTCTATCCTTGGGTGTGTCAGAGAGTTTTTCGCCCTCAGAAACGTCCTTTCTTTTGACTTTTTCATCGTCCAAAGGCACCTTTCGATTTTCACCTAGGGACTCATCATTTTTATTTTCATTGTCTTTTTTCTTTTCATTCTCATTTTTGTGACTAGAGGTGTAAATAGACTCCTAGAAATATGCTTTATCGTCCAAGTCTATGGTAAAACCTGCCTTATGATCCCCTCTTGGTATACCTTCTCTAAGTCCCATGAACTCAGCAATTGCTTCGTCGTTCTCGAATGTGTCTATGATAGGTGTACCTTGTTGATCCCAATCGATAAGATTGGGATAGATAAGGGGCATGTCATCATTAGAGTTCCTAAAGGTAGCTGCGGACAAGGTGAGTATAGAATGATTGACATGGTTGCAGAAGTTTTGGACCAACTCCTTCTTGTTCTTTCTCCTAGGGGTAGGGATGCTCTGATGTGGGACTATAGTGAGGGTGGATTCGTGAGAAGAGGATTGTTTAGGTGCCCAAGATGAATGATCAATGGTCTCCCAATAATAGTCCTCTTGCCATTCTGCCTTGGACAAGTGTTTCTTAGGATGAGGACTAGATTGCTTTGGTACAAGTTTCACGTTGAGGTCTAATTCTCCAAATAGGGCATCGATATTCATGGTACTAGTAGATGAAAGGGATTCCCATTCACCATCGCTAGAATAAGGGGATTCATCATAAATTGGAGGTTTGTCATAGATTGGAGGTTTGTCGAAAACTAGGGGTAGTGGTTCATGAGATGTCTTGATGCCAGTGTATTCACTCACTTCCTCTTGAAATGATGATGAAGTACCAGGACACCTAATTCTAAGCGGTTGACACCCTAACCCTAGATATTTCGATCGTGGATAGACAGTAACCGGTTTTTTCCTTCCATTTTGATATAATCCTAACCCACTGTGCCCGTCATAGCCTTCCTTTTGCATTATCTTAAATCCTTTTCCATACTGGTCCTTGGCTATTTGAATAGACGGGGAGGGGTATTCATTTTATTCTTGATATAACCAGGAATTACCTTGATCCACAACTTCGTCACTTAACTCTCCCCATTTGGTTAATGTCATTGTAGGGGGAACATGAAATGTGACCACTGACTGTCTTCTATTTGCCATGGGTAGGCCATATGTCTTAGGTGGAATCAGTTGAGTGATGCAGTATGATGCCTTTATATTATATTCACCACAGCCCTTGTCTTGGATCTCAAGTTTAGGAGTGGATGATGGTGGCTGGAATGAAATGGAATTAGTGAGATGTGATGGGTCAACATATTGGGATAGAATTGATGATGAGGCCTCTTGGTTAATAGGCACTTGTCATTGCGGAAGGTCCCTTAGGCTTGTACAATATTGGAACAGATCTGGATCACCATCAATAGTGATCTATGTGCCATTATAGGGGAACTTGAGACATTGATGGTACGTTGAAGGGATGGCTCTCATTACATGTATCCAAGGTCTACCTAATAATAAGTTGTATGGAAGGGTGAGATCCAAGACTTGGAAGCTGTTGTTCATGATTGCTGGGCCAATTCGGATAGGGAGTGTGACAACTCCTTTGGACGATCTTTCCTCATCATCGTAAGCCTTGATGACTATACTCTTAGAGGTATCTACACAGTGTTCCGAGAATCCTAATGCCTTAACCAATTTAAGGGTACACAGGTTCAAATCTGCTTCTCCGTCTACCAAGACTCATCGGACTCTATTTTGATGGATCAAGACTTCAAGATGTAAGGGGTCATTATGATCTGACTTTTTAGTTGAGTAGTCCCATTGAGAAAATATTGCATGATGCGAATTGGTCAAATATCCCACCATTTCTTTGAAATGATTGACATCTAAGTCTGTAGGAATAGTTGTGTTCTGTAGAGCTTTGTCAAGAATGGATCGATGCTGAGGGGATAAGGTCAACAATTCCAAGATAGATATTTGTGCAGGGGTTTTACTCAATTGATTGAGAAGGTTGTACTTGAACTTGGAAGTTTGGGTAGATGGCTCAGAAGAAGGACCAAGAATAGTAATCTTAGTTCTGCATGTGTTTACATTACATTCCGGATGCCTCTTAATGGTGAAAGTATTGAAATTCTCATTTGTGGCTCGGAGATGGTTTATGATTGTTCCTTTACCATAGTCATACTTGGTATTGTTATAGTTGGAAAATGGATTATTTGGGGGTCCCGAACTGGAGGCTTTTCCTTTTGTATGGTCATGTAACGGATTTGTGAAGACCTTATGATCACTAAACTTAGTGCTTTTCTGCCCACCAACCTCTATGGTACCATTTTCAACAAAGTCTTGTATGATGTTCTTGAGTTGACGACATTGTTGGAGGTTGTGCCCTTTGGTTTGATGATAGTCACAAAAAGAGTTATCGTCCCACCATGAAGGTTTGAACTATCCAGGATCATATTCTCTTGGTTCCAAAGGTTTGATAAGATTATGTTTAATCAACTCCTTGAAAATAGTCTCGATTGGTTTTCCCAAAGGTGTAAATTCACGTGTAGGAAATCTCCTTTGTTGTTGTGAATTTTAGATATAGTTAGCTTGTTGATTTGGACTGTTCATCGTGTCTTGATTGGGATTGTAACCCCTAAGGGTGATAACTAGTCATGTATGTATGTGTTTAGCATCAACAATGCCATCATTTGTAACATTCTTGTTCCTAGACCAAAATTTATTTCTATCATTTGGCGCATTTGGATGTTGGACAACCTAATTTCTGCTTGGTACTTTCATTTCTCCTTTGTCTATAAGGCCTTTCTCAAGGATGATTCCTTTTTGTACTAAGTCTAAGAATGAAGTACAAAAATGTATCCTTAGATCACTTCACAATTTGGGGTTGATGTTCTCTAGGAATATTGTGACCTTTTGTTTTTCCGGTATTTCAACTGGACACCTACTAGCTAGACTTCGCCATCTTTGGAAGAAAGTGGTGAAATTTTTGCCATCTTCTTGTGTCATGTGGCACAAGGTTGCAATTGTTACCTCATTGTCTATGTTAAAGGTGAAATGTTCGATAAACTTCTCAGCTAATTCGCCCCAAGATTGTATACCATATGGTAGTTTAGAGAACCATTCCAGTCCTATCCCCACAAGGGTTCGTGGAAATAGTCTCATCAAGTATGTGGGGTCATACGATATGTCCATGCATGTTGTAGAGAAATCTCTAATATGTTCTATAGGATTCTTTCTCCCATTATACTTAGGCAATTGGTATATTGTATCCATGGGGAAAAGTTGTCATATAGAGTGCTTTATCAAATGGACATGGACATAGGTCTTGTGCTAAGATAGTTCATTTTTCGGACATAGACATGTTGTCCATCTACTATTGAAGAGCTTGCATTTTGTTTTGAAGGACATCAACTTGTGTCAAAGACATGGTGTTCATGTTATTTGGATCAATATAGGTGTTCTGATATGCCATGTTTTGTGATGGGTTATGATTGGGCGAGGGAATATATCCTATGAAAATGTTCTGATTCGGGATAGGGATATTTCCTGTCTGAATGGTCTAAGTTGGTATCGGAATGTTTCCTGTCTGAATTGTCTGATTTGGTTTGGTATAGGTATATTCTTGCCAACTTTGGATCTCTTAGCAGTCGTGTTGGTGCCAAAGGGGTTGGAGGAAGTTGCATCTGTAGTGAATTGTAAACCTTGTGTTATGTTAAAAAGAATTGTGTTTACAATTGATGATGTTTGAGTTGGTATACCTGTTGGTACCGTTGTGGTTATTTGGGGAATAGAGACAGTTGATGTTGCAGTTTGGGATGGTTGGGTTGACTGTGTTTGCAAGGTACGAATATCAAATCCTATGGGTAGTTTAGCATCGTCTGCTAGCAATTTTACTAGATAGCATTGAGGATCATTTAGCAAACATTCATCCATAAAGGATGCGAATTCAAGATCTTGAACTACTGCATCTATGTCTTCTATGTAAATTTGACCATGCGTGTCTCTAGTGACATGTTTTTCTAGCAAAGGCAAGTGTGGTTGTTTACTTCCTGATGGTTGGTTTCTGAACGGATTGATGAATTCATTGGGGTTTGTCATTGTTTTGTGTTTCTTTTGGGATCTTGTTTCGACCATGAAAGATTTTGCTCAAAATGGGGAATGTAGACTATGTCTAAAATTGATATGACCTATGTCTATGTTTTTGGATTTTTTTTTTACACTAAATGACATTGCTAAAATGGTTCTAAAAAGACATATACTAAGATGACGTGTGACAAGATGGAAAATATGCAAAATGCGAGTAGATTATGACAATAAATGAGTCTAAGGCGAGTATAACCTACCACCTAATGGAATAAATGCATGCAAAGACTTGTTTGTGACTAAGGAACCTGACTGTATGACAAGGACGGTAACTAAGACCTTTACTGTAGCTAAGATGGATATGACACCTAATGATGGTAACTAAGACGTATATGACACCTAATGATGCAAGGTTTTGAGCAAAATTTTTAGTTTCTAATCCAAGGTTGACCCTAAAAACCTAAAGCAAAAAGTGACAATGATGTTTTAGGCTCAGCTCGCGATTTTTGATGTTTTCTGATGATAGGCAAATGCGGTTCAGGATTTCATAGATGCATTTTTTTGACAGTGTATGCAATTTTCCTAACAGTTGCGGTTTTTCCTATGACAAATGCGGCTTAGTAAGACACATGCGGTTTACAAACTGACAAATGCGATTTACTAGAACACATGTGGTTTTAAAACTGACAGATGCGGCTTGCATGCACACATGCGACTCAGGATGTGACAATTGTGACTCGTGATATGCAGAATGTGAAAAGTGAATTTTTTTGACAGCCAAATGTGGCATTTACCCTAACAGATGTGACTCTTATGACACATGCAGTGATTAAACTGACAATTGTGACTCTGTTTTCTGACTGTTTGAAGTTTTCCCGAAAGTTATTGACTGACTTTGGTTGTTTGATCAAGATTTTGATGAATACAGTAAACAACAAACATAGCAATCAATGTATTTTCAATTTTGTGATGGGAGGACTTGTTTAAGACTCAAAAACATGTACAACCTAGGCTTTTAGGACAATGTTTGTTGAATTCTTACTTGGATTTCTCCAGCTACGCATATTTATGGTGAATGACTAGTAGCTTGACCCCACTGGCTCCCCTCCATGGCACTCACTTATACAGGGCAGCCAAGCTACTATGTCCATGAAACTCCCATGGCATACATTTCATTTCCACACATAAACCATAAATATGTAAGATGGCTTCACAGGGCCGACCTTGTTGTGCCAACAAATAGGTAGGATTTTGGTAACTCTACAACAAGGTGTTTAATAAGGATATTCCATTCATGGGACACTATCCAACATCAGCGAGAGTCCATTTTTGTCCATCTCATCAGAATAGTGCACATGATTCGTGGGGTTTCCCCAAGAATCCTCTTTTATATACCGGCTGGAAGTCGCTTGGCTTTAGCATGCTACCAGTCTGAGTCATCTTGGGGTGAGTACTTTTTCCCACCAAGACAGGCCCAAGTTCTAGAGTTAACAACCATTTCTCTTACACCCAGGACCGCATGACTATGCAAAGGGAGAGGATACTTCAATGTACTAAATCATAAGGATTACAGATACGTGCAAAGCACCAAAAAAAGAAGACAGTGGTTCTTTTTAATCCAAATGACAATTTTCTATCTATCAATCAGAAAATTCATTTTAATCCCACACGACAATTATCTATCTACCAAACAAAAGCTTGCTTAAATAAATAAATCAACACAAAGGCATTAGGTCTTGCATGCAAATTTATCAGTAGTTCATTGTTCTTTAGCTTTTGTCCTGCAGAAAATTGTGTTTGGTTTTAATTGTCTTCAAAGCTTCATCCTGCAAACACTATGTTATTCCCCCTTAACAGAATTGAAATCAACCATTAGCGAAAACCCAAACAAGTTAATAAAAAAGAAAAGTAAAAATATGGATGCACGTAAATCGATAAAAAAAGTGAAAAAGTTTTACCAGCCAAATGCGGCTTTTGGAGCCACATATGCGGTTCAACTGTTGACAAGCGGATGTGGTTCGCGAATTTTGTTGACAGGCGGATGCGGTTCGTGATGACAGATATGTCGTTGTTTTTGACAGATACAGCTTGCTAATACAGATGTGTCGTTTCCCTTAACAAATGTGGTGCACCGTACGAAAAATTTGCAAAAACCAGAAAATAGCAAACGAAAAAAAATGGAAAAATGAAAAAGAGATGCACGGATTTTGAAGCATGTTCACATCGGGTTCACCAAATGTAACATTAGAATAAATCTATGGATAAGATCTACAACTAGAATGAACAATCGTTAATCCTAATCTAAATCAAAACTAATCTAAAATCAAACAATAAAGAACGAATATGAAAACATGATAAAAACTAAACAAACTGAATTGATCTCACCGAATATGCATTCATTCCTTTCAATTATCTCCATTGCTCTTCTCCATTTTTCCTTTTTAGTATTCTTGCCCTCAGATTTCTATGTTTGATGCAAGTATAGTATTGTCGAGTGTCTAATCAAAATATCGAAGATTGTTTCTTCTCAAAAATGTATAATGATTTCGGGAGGAGGAATAATGATTATGGCAGGCCATTTTATAGATTGTGTGTTTTCGAACGATCGGCTTAGATTGAAAGAGAGATCGACGGACGAGATTGATGAATTCCATGCGATGTGAGTCCTGTCTCAGATAGAACATGAGTTATAACATGAGTCAGGAAAGACTAAAAATAGAACAAGATCTTCATCTTCAATTAAGAATCTTCGAAAATAGAAGAAATAGACTTTGAATGTCAAAGACAAAGTCAGAACTTGAAGATGAGGAATTCGAATGCATAATTAAATAAAAGATATTTAATTAATAAATGCATACATGCATATGAGTTAGAACTAGTTAATCAACTAGTTGTGACGGAGAGTCTTCCTGCAGAGATGATCAGCAATTGAATTCAGAGATAACTGGAGAACTAAAAATAGGTCTCAAGTCAAAAGGTGAGTGAATGATTAGATAACTGATTGATAGAGGAACGTAACATAAATGAATTAAATGTTAATTAAATGTTAATTTAATTTCAACATTCAAAAATAGAAAATTTAATTAAATAAATAAAGATAATTTATTTAATTTGACTTTTTGAAAAGGTGGAATAATTAAATAATAAATATTTAATTATAGTTGAAAAGGGGTTAAATGAATAATTAAATAAAGATATTTAATTATAGTTGAAAAGTATGATAAAGGGGGTAATTAAATAATAAATTATTTAATTGATAGATAAAGGGGGAAGAATTAATTAGTTCATGACATAATTAAATAAATGTAATTTATTTAATTAATCAAATTGAATAAAGGTTAATAATGAATTAATTAAAAAGGGGTATTTAATTAATAGAGGAAATATGTGTTAGAAAAGGTAATTAAATAATTGGCATTATTTAATCATGACCATGGACTATAGAACATTATGTCAATTATGTACTCATAGGCCTAGACCAATTTTCGGTATCTATAGGACTGTGTCAACTTATTGCAGAGCACAACCCTAATGAAGAATTTTCAAAGGATGAAGAACCTTCAGAAAAGGAAGTAGATTCAAGTGAACTGCCCATGGTACTGTTTGTCAACACAACTGATGAGTGGTATTCTAACATCGCTCATTTCCTCACTTATGGTGAATGCCCAAATAATTTGACATCAAAAGAAAAGAGAACTATCAAGTTGAAATCAGCCAATTTCATTTTGTGGGACAGTGGCTTATACAAGTGTGTAGTGGATGGCACTTTTCTGTGGTGTGTAGGTAAAGAACAACAAGAAAATTTATTGAAATCATACCATGACTTGGTGTGTGGAGGGAATTTTTCCACACCACTTACTGCTCACAAAATTTTGAGAGCAAATTACTATTGGCCCACGCTCTTTTACGATGCGTACTCTTGGGTACGCAAGTACGAGCTATGTCAAAAAAAAATTGGTAGGCCTAAGTTGGTGGCTTTTCCATTAAATTTTTTTGTAATCAAAGAACCTTTCCAATAGTGGGGAATTGACTTCATCAATGTAGTCAATCCATCATCAAGTGCTAGACATGTCTACATCTTGACCGCATCTAGTTATTTCACCAAATAAAATCATTGATTACAACGCTTCTTCCTTCTTGTCAAACGTGATCACCAGTTTCTATTTTGAACATGGCATAACCTTGTCACATTCTTCTAACCATTACCCACAAGGTAATGGCCAAGTTGAATCAAGCAACAAAAATATAGTAACCATCATCCGGAAGCTGGTGGATGAAAATTAGCATTTATGGCACAAGGCTTTGTATGATGCCTTGTGGGCAGACGTGATAACTCCAAAGCAGGCAATTGGTATGTCTCCCTTTCAACTCTTATATGGGTTGAACGTTGAGATTCCTATAACCCTGTAACTTCCAACCCTCAAGTTGGCTAAGGCTATTGAGGATGAGACTTTTGATAGTTTTTTTTTATAAACGTATAATGTATCTCTTTGAATTGGAAGAGAAATGATTTCAGGTTGTTGATCACATTGCAAAGCACCAGGAACAAGTATAGAATCTTTTTGACAATAAGGCTAAGTCTCGATATTTTCAGATCAGTGATCTCGTTCTCCTATGGGACAAACAGAGAGAACCAAAATGTATGCACGGGAAATTTGACTCACAGTGGACAGGACCTTTCCAAGTTCACCAGTTGTATGGTGAGAACAGTTTCTTGCTAGCATATGGAGATGGAATATCGTTAGCCCTTCCTTACAGTGGACAACACCTCAAACACTTTACATAGTAAAGTGACAAGCATTCCAATATAAATATTTTTTGTTTTTAAAACCTTTGTGTCTTTTCAAGTTTTGTCATCATCACCTGACTCCAAGCTAAATGGATGGATAAAGGCACTTGAATTCTGGACTTCTTCTCCCTTCACTTATTTTAGAGGATGACTGAAGAAAGATCGCCAACACGAGCTAGTTGTTATCATAGAAACTAGCAGTGCTCTTTCCACGAATAACCCCCCTACAAAAATTTTCTATTTCCTAGGTTTGTGATGTTCAAGCATTCAAAACAAGGCAATTTTCAATCCAGCTTGAAATTTATTCCAAAGTCTTAGGTATTTAATCTAAGCATCCCCCCACATTTTCCTCATAAAGACCTTCGAAATAAGTACCTTCGCGAGCCCTCACTTTCAATACTTAGTAAAATAGTGAAAAGTGTAGTTGGTCTGAAAAATAGCGCCCTACTTCACTTTGAAAAAATTACTAAGTGTTGAAAGTGCAAGGGTGCAAAAAATTAGCACCCTTGCACTTAAGTGATTTTGGACTTTGGTGCAAGGGTGCTGAAAAAGTGTACCATTGCACTTAAGTTGGTAATTTAGCCAATTTTGGTCGGGGCGCCCTTTTTAAGCTTGTTTTAACTTTTCACTGAGCTTGCCACTTTTCATGCCTAAATTAGTTGGTTGACTTAAGTTGATTTTAAAGATTTCTAGATCACTTAAAAGTGATTCTTATTCATTTCTTCTCATTTCTATCTTGCTATTCATTTCTGCTCTTGTTGGTCGACCAAGCTCACCATAGGAAAATGCTTTTTTTCAGTCAACCATCTTTTCAAGTTTTGGCTCGATTCTTCCACATTGTTTCAGGTATGTTCTTTATTCACCATTCTCATGTTCTGATTTTTGAATCACTCATTTAATGGTTTTTTTTTTTGGACCAAAAACGTGCCTCCTTGACAAAAACGCTTGCTCTCTCTCAGAAATGTGATTTTTTCTTAAATCACATTTTTCTATGTAGGAATCTTCGTGCTTCCATAAAGTATATTTTTTCATCTCTCTCTCTTCTTCCTCAATCATGTCTTTTCATTCTTGCATTTCATTCTTCATTTCTCTCATGTGTAATGAGGTTTTGAGATGCCCATGTTTTTTGTAAACTTGGAATCATTCATTTTTTCTAAAAAATGAAAATAATACCATTAGTTTAATTTCAAAATCTTGTTCCTTCCTTGCAAAGATTTCTTCTCCTCATTCTCAAGGCGCTCTTTTGAATCACCCTTACAATTTTTTTCTTTGATGAGAAAAGTGTCAAGGCACTGAAATTCGGTGCCCTGACATTATTTCACCAAAAAAATTCTAAGACTAGATGCAATGGCACACTTTTTCAGTGCCATTGCACCAAGTTCTATTTTCCCCTATGTGCAAGGGTGCTGATTTTCAGTGCCCTTGCACTTTTTCTTGCACTTTTTTGAAAACATCTCGAAACTATCCAGTTTCGCTCTAAACCACTTCTCATCCATTTCTAACCTTGTTTTGCGTGCTTCGTCACTTCCAACATGCTTGCTCGACATCTCTCCTCGCTTCATGCATCCCAATGCTACTTTTTAGCTAACAGTTGTTGATTCTTATTTGTAGTTCATTGACTGATCTCGTCAAGGGATCCTTTCCTAATTGAAGCTAAAGTGATCTCAAATGATAGCTAAGAAGCCTCCTTCATCTTCAAAAGCTGAAGGAAAAATGAAATACAAGTACCAAGGCATTTATCTACCAATGGTAATAATTTTAAAATTTGATGAGATCAAGGACACAGAGGTTGGCCATCAAGACCTTGTTGATTTTGTGAAAAGGATAAAAAAAAAGCCTCTTGAAGACTCACTGAGAGCTATTGTGCATAGTAACTTACATCTTGTCTCTACATTCTCAACTGTTGCGGATCACACATAATTTTTCCTCCAAGTTGCATCTCACTATATCTAGGAAAGCAGAAGTGTCATTGATTCTTCCGAACACGATATTTTCAGACTAGATCCAGAATTCTTTGATATTGTCTTCAAAGTCCTACAAATTGAGAAGTACATTGACATTTCAATACAATCAACCCAGGAGGTCTATGGTTCAAATCCAAACAAGGCTAAGTATCTGATAAACATTCAATGGTTGAAAGAACCTAGGCATACTATTTTCAGATGGTTGAAGGGAATTCCTCGATCTGACTTCAAGGAAGATATCAAAGATATGATAATACTTTTGAGCAGAGTGAATGGACTGCCAAAAACATCTCATTTTCATTATTGGATGTATGAGTACATTTGAATCATAAGAAGGTAGAAGGATCATATTGACTGGGGTAAACAAATCACTGACACAATTAATGAAGAGTTGATTAATGTGCCAACCACCTTGAAGTTCTATATGACTCTATACCTGGTGTACATTGCAGTCATGATGAGACAATTCCTAGGCTTATCTACAAAAGGGAACCAGCTTTCTACACATGTATATAATTACTTCTACCAACTAGAGTTGAAGGAAAGCCATCATCATTTCAGAAGGGTCATCGATGCCTTCTTTGTGCCTTTACTTTTCAGCTTTGACCCAACTCTCGAGAAAAAGAGAGTATTTGATGAAGCCTATAAGGTGGTAAGTAAGTTTGAATGCATATACCTTCAAATCTTGACTTTTACTTACATAAGGGTAGTATGCTCTAGTGGCTACCCTTAGATGTTGCCCAGATATCCTTAAGACAACTGGATTTTGATGGATTTATGTAGGCAGCTGATTTTAGTTCACAAGGAAAGTCAAAGGATTCATAAACCTGGATTTAAGTTCCTACTGACAATCCGTAGATATACCATCAAGAGTGTGCAAAAGGAAAAATTAGTTTATTTCGAGATGCAGATCATGATGATCAGGACCTACAAATGCAAACTTGATTTTGATTACCGAGATGTCAGAAAGAGGCTAAAAAGGGGGCATAAACATGGATATCACTTTGAGGAAATTTGAGCCGATTACAGAGATGAAGAGGCTATTCATAAGATGGATTGGTGCAGGTTGAATGTTAAGTGGATTTGGGATCTTGGTATTGCTAACCTACCAGAGGATTTCATAGATCTTGGCAACATCCTGAATGCTACTTATGATGAACAACAGATCTTCAAGAAACACTTGTCTGCAATTTAATGGTCGAAGAAGGAGAGTGTTTCCATCAGAGAAAGGTTGGCACCAATTTTGGCTAACACTACTAAATGGTTACATTTAGCATCATTTTCAGATGAAAACTTTTCGAATAGAGTCTGAAGGAGAAGAATCTGGAGCATAGGAAAATCTACAACAAGAATCCTACACTAAAGATAAATTTATGGCTATTCCCACTTCCTCTAGAAAGGGCCCTAAGATTAAATTCACTATCGGTAAGAAGGATGCTCGAGCCATCCATGAGGAGGAAACCACAAAATCTGAACCATCCCGCTTGAAAGGAAAGGAATCTATTTTTATAGAGATAGATTTTGATGAAGAAGAAAGTACATGTGATCAATCTCCTAAAGATGAGTTGTTAGAAGAAACAGACTTCGATGAGGAAGAACATTTTGAAGATGAGCATGAGTCTGAAAGTGACCAAAGAGGTGAGAAAGAAAAAGAGGATCAAGAGAGTGATCAACAAGAACTCAGGCATGATGAAGAATGAGCTATTCCTCCACCCGAGCATGTAGCTAAAGATTTTCCCCAATCATCATCACCTTTAATTTCAAGCGTTCCTCATACATTCCCTATTCCAAACACTCTACCACCTCTTTCCATGTTTCCTATTCCCACATTTTTCGTACCCACAGTGGACACAACACCACTCCTTGTAGCATCAACCATACTAGATACTCCTTCAGTGACGAGTATTCAAATGATTGATGTTTTATCAGGTTCTTCGTCATCTATTCCCAGCTTGTCTTCGCTATCATATGATCTCAATTTAGAAGTTGGGTTTAATAGATTTATGAGTGACTCTCTTCATAATTAGGTCAATGTGTAGGCTTCTGGAACAGTGATGATAGATACTTTACCAATTCTTTCCATACCCTTCCTTCCTTCAAAAGTGGTAGTAAGAAAAGAATTGATAGTCAATCAGGAATATTTTACCTCCTCTCTTCCCCCATGGTTGGTATCCCAAGTATTGAAGCAAAAGAAGCAAATGATTTCTCCAGAAGTGCTTGATCTTGAAGAGATAGCCCCTCCAAAGGCCAAGGGTAAGAAGAAGGTGAAATTATATCCATGGCTTCAGGTTGACAAAGCAGGTCAAAAATATGTAGAGATTGGCATTCCACCTCAAGATGAAGGAGATGTTAATATGGAGGACTATACAGTAACAAGATTCTAGCTTGGCAAGGTTACTAATGAAAGAACCAAGAAAGATGTGCAAGTGACTTTGAATATACTGGTAGGGAGACTGGACAAAATGGAGCAAGCTCATGAATTATACAAATAAAGGGAAGAGAATTAGTCTGCTATTGTTAGAAAGCTTGCAGGATATTCCAATAATGCACAACCATTGGTAATAATAAGTCCTAAGGACCCAGCTATCAGAAAGGTTGAGATATTTCTCTCCAAAGGTAAAGCGTTGAATGACTTCATCAAAAAAGTTGTAGAACATGGTTCTCAAATTATAATTGCCACATATGAGAAGGCTACTCAGATAGCGTAGCTCAAATTGGAGATGGATAAAGAAGAGGTTTTCCTTTCCCAAGAGCTCAAAGAAATGGAAAAATGCCGGTCATTTTGGTCGCAAATGAAATAGGTAAAGCTCAGTAAACTAGTGGAAGATGGGTTCTTGTGAGCATCACCTAGATGCAATGAGTGCTAAGTGGACCATTCATTATCATGAGATATGGGTTCTTGTGAGCCACTACTCATGAATTATGGGTCAATGAGTCTGACTTGAAAACTAAACGGTTGAATCCTGATAGCAATATCATAAAACTAGTGGAAGTTGGGGTTATTCCCGACAAGGAAAAATATGTTGAGGTAAGAGAATCATTGAATCATCGTATTCAAACGATCAAATCTCTTACAAAATATCTCCACTAGGTTCAGGAAGTTGTGGAAGAACAATGGATTATTCTTGAAAAAAGAGTTAAGGAGCTGCCAGGCAAGCTTCTCCAAGAAGACTGTATCTTCCTTCCAGCCACAGAACTATCACAGACCTTCAAAGAAGCCATCATGAGTCAAGTAGAGAGTGCAGAATTTTCAGATGCCTCCATAAATGATCTTTGTGATATCAGGCTCACCCTTGATAACCTTAATATGCATCTTGACAAGTGAAAAAAGGTTCTTTCATCTGCTAGGAGATCAGTCACAAGGATTCACACCATTTTGGATTACACTGTTGGTCCGGATGACAAATTCATGCAGGAGACCAGGAAGAAATATGAAGACTTATGTGCCCAAGCAAGGAACCATGAAGACTCCCGATCTTCCAACATTGAATATTTTGATGCATTCTCATATGCATTTTGTAAATATTTTTTGACATCTTAAATTTTGTTTTGTAAAGTGTAATTACACCAAAAATATGAGATATAATTCCACAGAGAAAAATTACACTTTGATTGAGTCAAAGTTAGGGATCCCTATTTTTTCTCATCTAATTACCTAACTTTACTCCATTAATTTCCTAGATTTTATCTTCTCTCTTTTCTATAAATAAGAGTTATTCCTATTGTAATAGTTGCCTTTTAGTATTTTGCAACGAAGTGTTTCCCTTTTGAAACAAACATTGAAACTTTGTGTTCAATTTTGTGAAACTGAGTCTAATCAATAAAGAAGGAAGTTGCATGCCAGACTTTGTGTTGGAATCAATTCTCTTTTTATTTGATTAATATTAGAGGTGATTGGCAAATGGTATTTGAAGGCCTTCAAGTAGTTTATGTAAACTTTGTGTTGCATCTATTATTTGGATTTACTTTTATGTGTGTATACTTTGGTTGAAAGATCTACAAGAATTTGTGTAATCGTTCATGTTGTTTGAAGAATTGTTGCATCTAAGAAGACTTTGTGCTTCTAATGTGAAAAATGACACGTCTTTTACAGATCCAACATTGAAAAATCTATAAAACGACTTTGTGCCTTCGTGAAATTTCCCTTTTCCTTTATTTTGTTTATTATAAATCACATCTGGTATCTCTACACTTTGCTTTGACAAGATAGAGATATTGGCATTACTGCTTTTTGTTATGTTTCAGTTATTCGATCTAGAACTTCAAAATCATGAAGCATTGTAAAACATCTTCTCTAAAAAAAGAGAGAAGTATAAATGTAACACAACCCCCCCATTTCATAAGTCTAGTGTACATTGTGTAAATACTTTATTAGTTTTATCAGAGTTTCTATTAGTAGTAAGAAGGGTGCCTCCCCTTTCTAAGAGGAGAGATTTTATGTCACATAGTTGTGGCTGAAGTCTAGGTTGTGTAATCTATTGAAAAGTTGATTACATAATTTTCACCCAATAGGTTTAATTACCAAAACAAGGTTTGACTAGAAGGAAAACCCCCATTCACCAAAAATAAACATTTTTCCCCTTTATTTGTGTGTTGTAGATTTGTAGGTTGAAGAAAAGTTGAAGATATCAAAAGTTACAAAATTGCAAAGTTGTCAAAGTTGTCAACTTTTTTGTCATCTCACGGAAACTCAGAACCTGGATTTATTTTCGACTATCTGACTGTAAAAATTATGAATCTAGAAGTGTGTACATAGGAGAAGAGAAACTAGAAACAAATTTTTGAGAGCCCTACCCAGGACCCATTCGCCATAGGTCCTCAGAAAGCTTCTAAAAACACCATTTTGTGAGAGGTACACAACATTTATCCCTTCCAAATCTGCCAGAAACTTTGTAGGTTCCTTCAGTTTTATGTTTAATCTACTAAATCCATTGATAGATTGCATTTTGCAATTGATTTTCTATTTTTATTCTTTCTCCCCAAAGTGTTGTTTGACCTAGACCCCCATCCTAACACAAAAAGGAAAATTGCAAGAAGATTCTTCAAAGAATTCACTCACCTAAGGGTTGAAAGTAGATTTTGACTTGAGGGATCTCATTAATAGAAGAATAGGTAGGTTCATTCACCCCATTTTTCCCTTTCTATTTAGAGTAATTTTGGTGAAATATCCAAAATTTAGTATAAAACCCTATGTGTTTGAACCCTATACTTATTTTTCTATGTTTCATTTTGGTGAACCTAAGTTTCAAACATTCTAATTTCTAATTTGGAGTGCATTCAAACCCTAGATCTAGGATTAGAGTTAATTCATTGCATTTATGGTTTCTAAATATGCATAAAGTTACATTGCATTCTAGATGTAAACTTGCATTTTGCATTCATTTTAAATTTGAGAATTCAACAAAAATTGCATAGTGTTAGACTAATTTTGTATAGTACTTACACATTAGTTTATGTTCAATCACTCACATTCAAAAATTGAGACAAAATTACATTTCAAAAAGTGTCATATAGTTCATCATTTGTCATTAATTTTACTTGTATTAAGTCATAAAATTTTGGAAAATTCTACTGCAGAAATACTAGGCTAAAAATTGGAACAAAGAACACATATAATCACTCAGAAAATTGCATTTTTTTTTTAAAATAAAAAAATTGTACAAGAACCCATTCACCCCTCGGTGAATGGGTCCTTCAAGGCCTAAAAAAATAGCTTTTTTGAGCTTTATGTGGTTTTCTGCACTTCTTAGGCCTATTCGTAACCTATAGTATCAGTTTGGAAAGTTTCAAGAATTTTTGTTTTATGCATATAAGTATAAACATCCATTTACTATAGGTATTTTTTAATTATTCCAAAATCATTTTAGTAGAAAAAAACATCAGATCTGTTAGATAATTGTTTACATTTTGAAGCATTGCATAAGTTGGATAGATTACTTTTTAGGAACACGCTCTAAATTCACAATGTTAGTATCTTTTCTTTCCAAGTATGCCAAGAAAAATCTCCTCAACAAGCATGTTAGTCATTCCTCCAATATATTTACTAGTTATGAGAGTCTCTTAGTGCAAGAGAGTGATAATGCTAACACATTCCTTAACACCACACCCCCTCATATCTCTCCTATTTGTGGGAATGATGTGATAGAAGAAGATGCAAGCATAGACAGTCATGATAATCATATTTTCTCTTCTCCCAATACCTCTCCTACTTGTGATGAAGGTATTTCGTGTTAGAAGATAGACCCATTGAGAATCATGACAATGTAGAAATCTCCTCTTCTATAAACTCTCCTACTTTGGAAGATATTATGGAACAAGAGGATGAGATCATTGACACATTTCTTAACATCACTTTACCTAGTATCCATTCATCCCTCGCTTGTGAGAATGATTTAGAGAAAGAGGATGAAATTATGGACAATTATGACAATCACATTTGTTTTTCACCTAATATATCTCCTAGTTGTGAAGAAGATAGCATGGTGTTAGATGATACACTCATTGAGAGTCATGAAAGTCTTATTTTTCCCTCTCCTAATGCTTCTCCTATTTGAAAAAATCTAATTGAACAAAAGGATTTTATCAATGATAGATGTTCTTCTCTTCATGCCTCCCCTATTTGTGATGAAGTTACTTTAAAAAATATAACCATGGAATGTCATGAACATCTTGTTTGCTCCTCTCCTAAAATCTCTCCTACTAGGTTAGATATCATGGTGCAAGAGAATGATAGAATTGATGCATGTCTTTCAAACAAAATTAATGTTCCTTTATTAGATGAAAATGATGAGGTAACCTTAGACTCCTTTTTGCTAAACAATCATCAAAATAAGAAGGTCTTTTGAGGTTATGAACATTAGATATCCCTTGAAGCGATCTCCTAAGCCAATTCTTATCCTTTAACCACCATCACATCAACCTCAAGTTCAAATAAAACCTATGCTTATCTTAGAGCCACCTAAAAAGAAACCATTAGCTCCAAGAGATATCTTGAGATTTACAAGGCAATTTGATAGTAACAATGTTTCGCAACAACCGAGTTGCA
Organism: Sequoiadendron giganteum; assembly: GCA_007115665.2. Classification (NCBI taxonomy): domain Eukaryota; kingdom Viridiplantae; phylum Streptophyta; class Pinopsida; order Cupressales; family Cupressaceae; genus Sequoiadendron; species Sequoiadendron giganteum. The sequence goes on from CM021101.1 coordinate 795,924,072, forward strand.
TACCATTTCTCACACATACAATAGAAGGAACAATAGGCAACTGCTAACCATCCCTACTTCATTACCATTACCTCAACCCATCTTTCCTAGTGCTCATTTTTTCCTTTACATAGTGTCAAGGAGTATGATCTTGTTGAACAACTTAAGAATACTCCTACTAAGATATCATTATGGGACCTTACAAGCCTCACCTAGTTATCATAGTATGCTTCAGAATGCATTGCAACAAATTTTGGTTCCCCTTAGTGCAAACCCGAATGATATAGCAATCCTAATTCAAGGAATGAATGCAAACATTATTTTCCACCAAAGTGAGCTACCTCCTTTGGAAGTGCAAAAACAAAATGAATCTTTCATGATATTAGCTATTATTAATACGAAGGGGATAAAGATAACCCTTGTTGATAATGGATCAGATCTTAATGTGTGTAGTGTCAGCCTCTTGGATAAGCTTGGAGTGGATAAGACTAAAATGCAACCTGATTCTTTCTCTGTTCGTGGGTTTGATAACATAGGCAAACTGCTTGGTGTGATAGCATTACCTGTTACATTTGGAGAGGTCACATTGCAAACTACTATCCATGTTATGCCTCACGATCTTTCATATAGTATTATTTTAGATAGGCCATGGATTCATGATATGAATTGGGCTCCCTCTATTCTTTATCATAAAATGAAGTATGTCTACAACAACAAAGTGTATATAATCGACATCGACTACTATGCCCTTCATATCGGTGCACATCAAGTTATGAATAATCATCTTGTCGCTATCTTAACTCTTAACTAAGTCATATTATCATTATTATATTGGTATTTATTTATTTAGGTCCGTCTTAGGCTTATATAGGGCTATCTAAGTCAGCTTAGGGGTTATCCTAGGTAAAAATAGGTATATATAGGAGGTAGTGAGTCTTATTTCATCATCATATTGTGAATTGTGTTCTCATTGGAGATATTTGGATGTTTTCCACCTCAAAGTGGCTTGTTATTCTTAGTTATTATCAAGTATTTTCAGCATATTTCATATCATCTTCTTCTATTGTGCAAGTTATTCCATTACAAGTGGTATTAGAGCATGATCTTGGCATCGTAGAGGCAAGGCATCTTCTTAATATTGGAGGTCATTTTCGAAGGCGCATATCTTCCATATTTTGGTGATTTTTTTATGATTTTTAAAGGGTTTTTTAAGACCATATTAATGAAGCTACAGTCCAAATTTTAGAGGAATTGAATCAGATTTGACTAAATTATTACAGAATTAGGGTTTTTACATAATTTATTTGAAAGTTGCATATCTCTTACATCCTATTGAATTGGAGCCTAATTTTTATTGGGTTTTTGAAGATATAATAGAGGATCCTACAAGAAAAAAAAAATGGAGAAATTTAAGCATAAATAAGTCAGTTATTGAAAAATTATGGTCTCCAACAAATTCACTCTCAAGGCTACAAATTAGCTAATTTCTTGGATTTTTTCTAGGTAAGTGGTATCCTTTCCCTACTAAGTTATAGTAAAAATTTCAAAGAATTTATGTTTCATTTATGTGATTTATCTCAAAATTATTGGTTTCCATCATGACGGGGCTTGTAACAAAGGGCAAAAAGAATGTTGTCACACCAAGGAAAACCCCTAATAAGGATGAAGTAACAATAGAGTATAATACTCCCAATGAGGAAATAAGTAAGGTCAAGGAAGAAATTTCCTCAATGAAGATTGATATGTGTGACCTAAGAGGATATATGTCAGACATACGAAGCATGTTAAGTGCCTATATGAATGAAACAAGAAAGGAGTTCTCAAGCAACCAAGGTGAAACTTCCAAGTTAGCTAATCTTAGCCCAAATTTTAAAACTCTTTTGGGATCTAAGAATATGTTTCCAAAGGTGGATATGCACAAATTCGATGGAAAGGATCCTCTAACATGGATAAACTAAATGGAGAATTTATTTGAATTACATCAAGTCCCAAATGGACAAAATTTCATGATGGCTTCCCTATATCTAGGACTAGATCAATTCATTTGGTATAATTAGATTTTTACTCATTGAACTAAAAAGGGTCTCACTATCTCATGGGAAATTTTTATGGAGGAAATCCACGCATAATATAGCAATAGTGTGATAGAAAAATTCTTAGCCATCTTGCTAAACTTCAACAAATAGGATCAGTTAAGGATTATATCCAGTGATTCAAAAATCTATCCTTAAGAGTGGATACAATTACATAGGATAACTTTAATGATTTTCTCTTGGGTGGTCTAAAGGATCACATTCAACATGAGGTATGCATGTTTAGTTTTAGCTCTATAAAAGAGTATTTTATCTTAGTATGTAGGGTAAAGGAGAAGTATTTGATTCCTAAGAAGCAAGGGGATAATGTGACAAGAGAGAAAGGATATTCAACACCTTCTCTTCCTCAACATACTAGGTTGACTCCACAAAAAATTGAGGAGAAAGGAGCAAAAGGGTTTTGTTTCAATTGTGATACCAAATACAGTCAAGGACATAAATGTAGTGAAAATAAATTGTTCCATATTGAAGGTTCAAGTGAGGAAGAAGAAGAGGAACCCATATTAGAGGATGAAAGGGATTCAAATGAGGAATCACATGATTCTCAACCAATTATTTCTTGGCACGCACTCTCAAGTTTCAGTTCTCCACAAACTCTGAAGGTAGTGGGTTTCTTAAAGAAGCGAAAAGTAACAATGTTGATCAAATTAGGTAGTACTCATAATTTAATCAACAAAAAATTGGCTACTCATCTAAATTTTTTTATATATCCACCTCTGGATTTTCAAGTTTTGATTGTAGATGGTGGTACAGTTAGTTGTTTTGGGAAGTTTCACAACATTAAATTATCCATGGGATATTATCACCTTGATAGCCCAATGTATGTGATATCCATGGGGCAACATATATTTTTTTGGGAGTACAATGGCTTACTACTTTGAGAACAATTGAGATGAACTTCCAAGAACTATTCATGAGATTTCAATCAGAAGGAAAGATAGTAGAGCTAAGAGGATTGAAGCTAAGGTCTCCACAAATGGTAAGCTCTCTTCAAATGCAAAATTTTCTTAAGAAAGGATTTGATGGTTTTGTGGCCTAATTATGTTCATTAGAAGTTTCTCACTCTAAGGCACCCATCCAGATTTACAAGCAATAACTGATTATCACTCAATGGTTTTTGGAGATATTCCTAAAGGACTTCCTCCTAAAAGGGATCATGATCATTCCATACAAATATTTCTAGGGTTCCATCCACCCAAAATCAAGCCTTATAGGTTCCCACATATACAAAAAAGTGAGATTTAAATAATTGTTGAGGAGATGTTGGAGGTAGGAATTATCAGGCATGGCCAAAGTGCTTACTCCTCACCTGTGGTGATGGTACATAAAAAGGATGAAACTTGGTGCATGTGTTCAAACTATAGAGTGCTCAACATCTACACCATTAAAGATAAGTTTAATATTCCATTCATTGATTATTTTCTAGATGAATTGAATGGAGCTATGTATCTTACCAAGTTAGATCTTAGATTTGGTTATCACCAAATTCGAATTAAAGAAGATATTGATAAGACAACATTTTGAACTCATGAGGATCATTATGATTTTTTTGTGATGCCATTTGGTTTGACCAATGCACCATCTACATTTCAAATATTGATGAATTCCATTTTTTAAGAAATTCTTGGGGAAGTTTGTATTAGTGTTCTTTGATGATATATTGATTTATAGAAAGACATGGGAAGAACACTTGCAGCATTTAGATCAATCATTACAAATATTTGAAGATCATCAACTCTATGCTAAGCCATCAAAGTGTTATTTTGGTCTTAATGAGGTGGAGCATTTGGGACACATAGTTTCACATGAAGGAGTAAAGGTGGACCCTAAAAAAATTAATGTTATCATGGAATGGACTATTCCAAAAACCATTAAGAAATTGAGGGGTTTTTTGGGATTGGCAGGATACTATAGAAGATTTGTGAAGAACTATGACCATATATCAGATCCTCTCAAAAATTTATTGAAGAAGGATTATTTTCATTGCAATTGGTCCACTACTATAGCATTTGAGAGGTTGAAGGAGGTCATGTTTACAACTCTAGTGCTTTCCACTCTAGACTTCACCAAAGACTTTATTATAGAATGTGATGCTTCAGGAAATGGTATAGGATTAGTACTCATGTAGGAGGATTGACCAATTGCTTTTGAGAGTCATCAATTAAAGGGGAAGAATCAACTTAAACCTATTTATGAGAAGGAAATGCTAGTTATTCTTCATGTACTTAAACAATGAAGGCCTTATCTAATGGGTAGACACTTCAAGGTTAAGATAGATCATGATAGACTAAAATATTTTTTGGAACAAAGATTATCTTTTGGAGAGCAAAAAAAATGGGTCACTAAGATGTTGGGATATGAATTTGATATTGTATATAAGAAAGGAAAGGAAAATATTGTGGCAGATGCACTTTCTAGGAAGTATGAGAAAGATGAAGCCTTATTGTGTGCCCTTTAAATATTACAAGAAAATTGGGTGGAAGAAGCCAAAGCTGAATGAAAAAATGATGATGTGACAAGTAATCTCATCCAACAAGTAAATATTGATCCTAGTAGTTTAGATAAAAAAATTTGGAAGGGAGATACTCTTTGGTATAAAGAGTGTATCCCTACAAGAATTTCACTCTTAAACACAAGATTCTCTCATAACTATATGAGTCACTAGTTGGTGGTCATTCAAGATTTTTGAAGACATATCATCGAGTCAAGCGAGATTTTTTTGGGAAGGCCTAAAAGGTGATGTTCAAAAATTTGTGGTTTAATGTTTGGTTTGTCAAAGGAATAAAAGGGAGACAATTAAGACACCAAGTCTCTTGCAGCGCTTACCTATTCCTAGCCAACATTGGGAAGAGGTATCCATGGACTTCATCACAGGGCTTCCCAAATATAAAGGTCATAATGTCATCATGGTAGTAGTTGATCACCTCACTAAATATGCACATTTCATTGCATTATCACATCCTTTTATAGAAAGTGCAGTGGAAAAAACATTTTTGGAGAATATGCAAAAGCTACATGGTACACCTAAGGTTATTGTCAATGATTGTGATCCTATCTTCACTAGTCACTTTCAAAAAGATTTATTCTCATGTTTGGGTACTCAATTAGCTCATAGCTCTTCATACCACCCTCAATCATATGGGAAAACTGAGGTTGTTAATAAGTGTTTGTAAGGATATCTATGTTGTTTCAATTCAGAGAGATAGTCTCAATGGGTAGATTGGCTACCACTAGTAGAATGGTGGTATAACACTTCTTTTCATAGCTCATTAAAAATGTCTCCATTTTTGGCACTCTATGGATATCATCATCCTTCCATCACATCATCATTGAAGGTGTCAACAAGAGTTCAAGTAGTAGAGGACCACTTTCTTCATCAACAATGGGTAATTTTATGACTCAAGGAAAATTTAGCCATGGAACCAAATCAAATGAAGCATCAGGTGGGCCAACATCATAGCGAAAGAAGTTTTGAAGTTGGGGATTGGGTATTCTTCAGATTGTAGCCTTATAAGAAAATATCATTGAAGCAATAAAAAATAAAAAATAAATTCTCCAAGGTATTATGGCCCATACCAAATCATGCAAAAGATTGGTAGTGTTGCCTACAAGCTAGATTTGAAAACAACAACAAAGATACATCCATATTTTCATGTTTATTATTTGAAGAAGGTGATTGGGAATAATATTCCAACTCAAATAGTAATACTAGAGCTTGATAAAGATGGAAGAATCATTTTAGAACTAGACTGCATTCATCAAACACACACGAAGAAGATGAGGAATAGAACTCTCGTTAAATATCTCTTCCAACAGAAAAATTTACTAGTTGAAGATGCCACATGGGAGGATGAGGAGTTCATTCAGAAGAATCTACACTTGATTAGCATTGAGGAAAATGATTCTTTGAAGAGGGGGGGCATGCTACACCCTTAATATTGGTGTACATTAGGTTATGAATAGTCATCTTGTGGCTATCTTAACTCTTAATTAAGTCATATTATCAGTATTATATTATTATTTAGTTATTTAGGTCAGCCTTAGGCTTATATAGGGCTATTTAAGTCGGCCTAGGTGTTATCTTAGGTATAAATAAATATATATAGGAGGTAGTGAGTCTAATTTCATCATCATATTGTGAATTGTGTTCTCATTAGATATATTTGGAGGTTTTCCCCCTCGAAGTGGCTTGTTATTCTCAATTATTATCAAGTATTTGTAGCATAATTCATATCATCTTCTTATATTGTTAAATTTATTCCATTACATTGACCCTAAACCAAATAGTTTTCTCATTGAGAAAGATAAGAAAAATCCTTTAAAAACATTGACACCAACTACACAAGTGGAACCCGTGCAAGAGAAAGAAAAGAAAAACATATTGAAGAAGTTACAAAGTTACTGGATGATGATCGGGGTTCCTTAGATTTTACACCTACATTCATGGGAGAAAAAAGGATCATAACAAAAGAGTCTAAAAATGGAAATGAAAAAGTGGTAATGTCAACACAAAATTCAAAAGAACCATCGAAAGCATCCACTTCAACCACTTTATAAGAAAAATAAAATTACACAACAAACTTTGATTAAGATGATAATGAACAACCACTAAATCCAAAAGAAATGGAAAAGCTTTATGGAAGAGATTATGAGATTTTTAAACAATTTGGTTATAATGGGAAAGAATTTGTGCTAGAGAACAAAATGGAAAAGAATGTGGTGCTAGAGAACAAGGTATATGTGTCCCTATAGAGCCTAACACACAAGAAACAACTAGCGGTCTTGGTTATTGTCCATCAAAAGAAACAAAAGGATCAAAAAATCCTTCACTCAATACCAACACTATTACAAAATATTCTTCTAAGCCAACTTTAACCTTGGTGAATCTTGACCTAATAGAAACTAGTGGTCTTGATTATTTTCCTTTGAAAGAAATTAAAGTATCAAATAAATATTTGCTTAATATCAATGTCATCACACAAAACACTCCTAGGACATGTCTTAGTAATGATTGGAGCTCATTAAATTTTATGCCCTCCTTTAAAGGAGAGTAAAAAATATCATAATCTAAAGAGTCTTGTGTATGTATGATACCTTGTACTAAGCAAGAGATATCTTTGTCACAAAATAAAGGAACATCTACTATTGATCAAGAGAGTATCTTGTCGAGACTCATCCAAGATCGTGTGATATCTCTCCCTCCAAGAACATGAAATAAATTTTACAAAAAGAGTTCATTTTGTGCATATCATAGAGTTTATGGTCATTCTACTAATGAATGTAAGGCTTTGAGTAATAAAATTCAACATCTTAAGAATTGTGGTTCTCTTCCCTATGTTAAAGTACCTAGTTCCTCTAACTGATACTGATTTTCATATTTCTCATCAATCACCTCAGCTCACCCTTGTCTTCCACTAAGTGGGGGCAAGGGGTTCGCTAGCCTTGACCTCGTATGGCACTTTTCATTGTCTCTTTTGGCTATCTAATAGCCTTCCATGTATATATAAGAGCGAGCTTGGGATGTGGACAACGTGCCTTAAGTTGGCTCACTTGTGATGTACTTTATTATCTTTAGCATTGCATTTTGGGGGTAACCCCTTCCTTTCTTTTTCATGATGTAGCTTCATTAGAGAACATATGACTTGGCTTAGGTCTTTTTGAATAAGCTCTCATATGGCTACTCTAAAGAAAATTGCTCATAGTAATGGTGCTAGCAATTTCTTTAAAGCGAGGGCATACATTGGCATTATTTTCAAAATTCATGTTTCATTGTGTGATTTTCTTTCTTCTTGTGATGTGTCCTTTTATTGGTTGTGTCATTAGGTTTGATGTCCTTCAAGAGTGTAATTTTTCTTTGACTTGTCCTCTCTTGGAGACATTAGGCAAGATGTTCCCTAAGAAGAGACCTTACACGAACTAAGCAAGATCCCTTTGAACAAACCTTTACTTGCATTTTTGTTCATAAGTTTTTAGCATAATACAGCTTGTTAACCTTGTGAAGCTCAAACCCCTTTCAAGTTCACGACATATAACACACTTTTCTTGCTAGTCGAGCCTTGCCCTTGTTAATAGGTTCTTAGCATAATGCAACTTTTTAGGCCTTGTGAAGCCCAAAGTATCATCTTGTGGTGCCTTATTAAAGTTGTCAAAGGGATAGCTTTGATATGATATGGGAGCCTAATAAGATTCTCTCATTTGCTACCCCCTAGGTGCTCACCTAGTGGACAGCCTAAGGTTCCATTAGCACAGAGTGAGTGTGTGCATCATTTGCATAGTGGAAATTGAGCTTTGTGTGTGGACATCTTGGAAAAACAATCGAGACATGTTCCACATCACGTTGGACATTTAAGGCTTGATCCACCCCTTTTTTTGTTTTTTTGTTTCTTTTAGTCTTTGGTATTGCATGTTTGTATATCTTGTCTTGCTATTGCATAGCATACACCTTGTGTATGTCCCTTTGTGCTTATGTTGGTTTGACATGGGATCTTGGATCTTGGGGGCTTGATCACCCTCCTTGATCTTTTCCATCCTTTACCATCCACATTGGTACACTTGGACCTCTCTTGACGCATATTTTTCTACTTTACCATGAGTTTTTTCTTGTGCTCTTCCTCTCACTAAAGTGGGGGCCAAATTTAGTGTAGAAAATGTATCCCTTTACATTTTCAAACGTAATTTTGAATTAATATTAAAATAAACTTAATTATGCCTTAATTTAGTGTTGTAATATATATTTTACATATTCACATTAAGTTTAGGGCCCTATTAATTAAAATGGACTTAATTGTGCCTTTTTTTTGGTGTTGTAAAGTGTACCCATTTACAATTTCACACTTATTTAGGGATCCTTAATTAATTTAGCTTAATTTTCCTTAATTTCAAATCCAAGCCTATTTGATCACATTTTCTAAAGAGGAAACCCATAATTCATTAATTCCTAAACATAACACTTTTCATCGAGAAATGTGTGTCCTAGGTGAGTGACTTAGGACCCATTTGCCCATGGGCGAATGGTTCCTTACTTAGACCTAGGATCCTAATTTAAATTAATTTTTTGGTGGTATTTTAATTTTTTCAAATCCATAATTCAATGTCGGCTTGTGATATTTGAATTTCGGGAAATTAAGGATAAGTATCTATAAATACAAGGTTATTTCATCAATTCAAGTAAGCTAGAGAGAGGTGAACTTAACAAGGTCCAATATTATTGTCAAGAGAATTCAAGAGCAGATTTCCTCATCATTTGTTGCAACATTCAAGATCCATTCATCATGTCAAAGTTATGTCCAATCATGCATGCTTTTGGAGCTCACATTGTGATGTATGTTTCAATATCTAATCCAAGCATTAAGTAAAAGAATTATTTCATGTCCAGATTCAAGGTTCAAGATCCACATCCATTTAAGTCATTTCATGCAAGATCAACATCAAAATTGCAGTCCTTCAAAGGTTCATCCAAGGGTTTGGTGAGTTGTGGCATTGATTTTTTCACTCATCATCCCTTTCATGCTATTTTATTTCATTTCGAGGTTTAATTACCAAAACAAGGTTTGACCAAGGAAAACCCTCATTCACCAAAAACAAACATTTTTCCCCTCTCTTTATGTGTTGTAGATTTACAGGTTGAAGAAAATTAGAAAATATCAAAAGTTGCAAAATTGTAAACTAGTCAAAGTTTTCACCTTTGTTGTCATCTCACGGAAGCTCGGATCCTAGATTTATTTTTTATTGTTCAACTACAAAAATCGAGAATCTGGAAGTACAAACATAGGAGAAGAGAACCCAAAAACAGATTTTGGAGAGCCCTACCCAGGACCCATTCACCATAGGGAAAATGAGTCCTCAGACAACTTCTAAAAACACCATTTTGTGAGAGGTACACAACATTTATCCCTTCCAAATCTGCCATAAACTTTGTAGGTTCCTTCTATTTTATGTTTAATCTACTAAATCCAATTGATAGATTGCATTTTGGAGTTGATTTTCTATTTTTAATCTTTCTCCCCAAAGTGTTGTTTAGCCTAGACCCACATCCTAATACAAAAAGGGGAATTGCAAGATTCCTCAAAGAATTCACTCACCTAAGGGTTGAAAGTGGATTTTGACTTGAGGGATCTCATTTCCTGAATGAAATAGAAGAATAGGTAGGTTCATTCACCCCATTTTTCCCTTTCTATTTATAGTAATTTTGATGAAATATCCCAAGTTAAAACTATTAAACCCTATGTGTTTGAACCCTAACCCATTTTTTTATGTTTTAGAAAGCATAGATAGTAGTCATGTACCCTAAATTTGTGTATCTTAAGCTCTTAAATGGTACATCAAGATTTTACAAAAAAAAATTAACATGCATTTGTGAGTTAAGAGTTTAAAGCTATTGTCTATAGATGTTCAAAAAATACATCTTCATTGAGTTGTAGAAAACTACCCTACAAAAAGGTTAGACCAAAACATGTACATGAAGGCATGTACTATCAATTTCCTTGTGTGTTACCATGTGATTGGTTGTTTCTTTGAAGTGACATGTGAAAATAATAACTTTGTATGCATGATTTAAAGTACAAACTTAATAATTATTGTTTCTAAAAAAATAAAAATGGACCATTTTTATATCACACCATTACAATTATCAGAGATAGGGCCTAAATTTAATATCTACATTGTTCATAAAGTAAATTTTTCTATGTTCTAGTCTTTGTTATTGGCTTTTTCAGGACAATTAAAATTTGTTTTGATGAAAGGGGGGAAAGTAGGTTTTTAAGGTGATGAGAGCCAATTATGTCCCATTTTATGCCATATTTTAGCTTATTTCATATACCTTCACACCCACTTCCACATTCCATTTTAATTCCACATCATACTATTTCCCCATTTTATGTTGCATATGATTAAATATGTATAAGTTATATTTAATAGAGTTTTGGATAAAATATGGAAATTAATGATTGGTTGTCTTTACTAATAAGAATTGTGATTTTTCAGATAAAGCTTGCTACATGTTGATTAGAAGAACTTCCTATCACTTTTTATGCAGAATGTCTTCTTGTCATTTTTTGGCCAGGAACTTTTGTGTATTACGTTATGATCAACAATTTATTTTTGTTATCTTTTCAAAGGTGATGTCAATCTCCAACCTGGTGTTGGTTACCCCTTTAATGCCAAATTCGAATAAGCACAAAAATAATGGTTATTTCCAAGTGGAGATGCAATTGCCAACTATGAAGAGGAAACCCGTGTTAGAGATTTCTTGCTAAATAGTTGGAGAAAAATCTGCAGATCTTAAGGCACGCATTCTATTCTCATTTGTTGTTATAACATCATTGGTTTTATCTATGGATTAGCGAATCATAGATTTATCTCTTCTATTTTTTTTGGTCGTAGGCCAAAACAAACTTAATATTTATTATATTTTGTTGCTTCAAACATGTATATAAATAAGCACACTATAAGGGAGCTAGGAAGATAGATAGCTTTTAATAGAGAATTTGGTCGACACACTTTTAGAGAGATTTTTTTGTATTATCAAGTTATGAAATAAAATATTATTATGTTGATCCGTCCAACATAAGAAGTTGTTCTATTTCCACTCACCGTGTGAACCAGAGGAAGGGCCCACTCTTGGAATGCTCGGTGAGGTTGTTGCATGTTTGAAATAGTTAGAATTTATATTCTGTGTGATTTAATTTTCTGCTACATTTTATTTTTGTGCGATTTATTTTTTGGTGTTTTATTTACAAGTTGGTTTAAAACTGATCTTCCTTGGATAATCATTTGAACTACTAATATTTTTTTGATGTCGGTTTATTTATCTGAAGCATAAAGTGTGAACTATATTCTAATTTATAAAAGAGTTTTTTGTTGTTTTTGATACTTCCTATCACTGTCGCTCCTACCACAGATTGTTAATAGTTCTTCTTACTGTTGCTCCCATCACAGATTGTTAACTGTTCATGTCAAGCTTTTGACAGATTGATAGAATAGGAAGGTTGAACCAGATTTTCAATAGGAAATTTTTGCTTGTTCTAGCTGCATTTCATCCCCACTTGATTTTTTGCTTTCCTCCCTTTAGGTATACTGTCGCAACACTTCTCACAAGATTTGAACCTAGGGTTGACACTCTTAGAATGAGCTGAAATCCTTCTTTATTCTTTACACTAGTTTTGGCCTATCAAAAGGGACCCAACCTTTTACATAAAAACATTTTTGAGACTAAGATAAAAAGATAAGAAACTACCAACCAATGAAAAAATGACAACAAAAGAAAAACAAGATTACAAAAGCAAAGAAAAGTAGAGAAGGCCTATTTCATGTTCTGCAGGGTGTTCGCCACCTCCATTTCTTGGTTATAGTGCATAATTTCACCAATGACAACAATTCATTCTTCTTATCCTTGAAGGTTTTTTTCTTACTACACCTGGTCCTAACACTTGGACCCTTCTCTTCTTCTACCACTACCTTTTTTCCTCTCTTTAGCAAGAAGATCTTTCAGACTGCTACCACCCTAATGCCTTGTGTGCATATGTTCCTCCCTTGAGTCTTTTAGTTTCTCCATGAGAGCTTTGAGGGTGTTTGCACTATTCTTAATGAAATGTTGACTAATTTTTTAAAAAATTGAATGTTTTCATTTAATTCTTGAACTTTCTTCTCCACACCTTGAAGGAGGTCTTCAAAATCCTTTTTGAGGTTGAAGACAACATTTTCCAATTCAAGAAGCCTTTATTTTAACTCATTTATCTCAAACATAAAATACCCCTTTATTTCATCTACAAATTTCTCTTTCAAACATTTTATTTTAATATTAACTTTATTGAGTTCATTCGTGACCCATTTTGCAAGTTTGAAATTGTAGGTAGCCCCATTCCTTGTCATTTCTAACACATCAAACATATCCATATTTTCTTCATGAAGATAGGATAAATATTCAAAAAGGGGATGAATGTTATGTATTTTGAACATGACCTTACCTGATTTATTCCCCACATACTTCATGACCACTTTTGAAACGTTCTCTTTACCTTTACTCGAGCTAGTATTGGTACCTTTTACTTGTTGGATAGGCCTTTTATACACATTATGGTCCTCCTCAACATCCCATTGTTTTCCTTTTCTCATATCACCCCTAATAAATTTTTCCTATTGAATCTGCACATTCTGGTCCTCCTCGTCATCCCCTATTTGAGATCCATCAGTCCAAGAACAAGCTTTTTTTATTTTATTTTTGGGATGTGTCTTCTTCAGGCTCCCCTTCCTCTTCTTTTGTTTATCTGACTTTGAGGGAGAGGAAGAGAATACCTCCACCGACTCATCCCTAGCATCAAAATCTTACTTCCAATCCTCATCTTCTCCATCATTAGTATCTGAATTTGAAGAAGAATAATCCACCACTTTAGAGTTTTTCTTATTAGCTATATCTTTACATTTGAGGACTTAGCTAGAGAAATTTCCTTGACATGTTCCATGATAAGTAAGATAAGGCCCTCATGGAAAACAAGAGCCCTAGGGTTTTTAATATTTTCTTTCACCAAGGATTCTAGAGAGGCTAGCATATAGAAGGGAAACAAGACCAGAAGTTTGTGCCTAAAGTGATAGAGAAATATAAAATACACACCTAGTGAAACACCCATCCAAGGTAATATAATACATTATCACTTCAACAAATTCTGCCCATATGGGTTTGATAGATGATCTATCATAACCCCATGATAATATTTTAACTAGTTCATCCTTTTCATCACCCTTGAAAATTGGTTTTTTGGCATCCTCATTCCCTTTTTTTTCCTTGAATATTTTGCACCCATGTAGTTGCAGCCCAAAAATTTGGGCAATAAACTCCTCCATGATTGAAAACTCCACACCATTCACCATAAGAGATTTGTTACACTAGCCTTTCATAAAGAGCTTTGATGCTTCATGGTCAAATCCATGAATCCTCTCCTCTCCATAAAGGGGGTTGTTGAAAAATCCAAACACTAAGGGGGGGTGAATCAGTCATCCCAAAAAACTTTTCTTTATTAACTTAATCTAGAGCAATCATAAACCATTCATATATTAATTTAAATAGACATGAACATGCAAGCACCAATCAACACCATGCACAATGAACACTAGAAATTACATGGAAACCCAAGATGGGAAAATCCACGTAGAATGATAATTCTCAATTATAAATCACTGGTTAAGGTGACATAGATTAAGGTGATTTTTACAAGGGCTCACTGTCAAAATGCTCATTGTAGGTAAGGCTCACTGCCAGAGATATAAAAAACCACTGATTACAAAAATGGAAAAAACATGAACTACTGATGTTGCATCTACATATGCATGAATTCAGTTCTGGTTAAGACCATAACACCTAATTGCAGTGGACTCAGTTAAGAATCTTCTACCAACCTTCCTTCCACTACTTTAGCAAAACCAATTACTTCTTCTTGGTACTTAGTACTTGGTACTTGCCTTCAGTTCCTTCTCTGATCCTTTTCACACAATCCTTCACACCTTTATCACTATTCACACATTCCACACTTCTTATATTCAGATGCACTTGAAGATGTTTCTCATACATACATACATATATATATATATACACTCGGAAACAAAAATGAGTTATCCTAGAAAAACATGTCATCTTGAGGAACAACCTTGAAATATTCACTAAGGATTGACACGTTAGCACCGAACCCAAAAGATAGGTCGCACATAAGGGATCTTCTTACCACGTTACACCAAGACCCATATATGGGTCATACATAAGATATAGCATTATTACAAGAAGATAGCTAAAATTGAATTATATGAGATATATTCTGAATTTGAATGCCACAACCAAGACCAAATCTCGAGTAACATTCATTTGATGGGAATGCCACAACCAAGATCGAATCTTGATCAACATCAATTTCAGTACCAACCGGATAAATGCAATCAAACATACCAAAACTTGTGGCAAGATACATGAATGTCTGGATAGAAAGGGTACCCAAAATAAGCTTTAGATATAGTAGCCTATAGATAAATATTAGTCTTCAATATTCTACATTAAATGTCTTCCATGGATGTCTCAAAAAGAATTACTACCATTATCCGGATCGAGGATACCATCCATACTACACAACATTATAGGATAGATCATTTTTGTATATCATCTGGAACACAACCTTTTAGATCCTAGGTTTTGACATCAATGAAAGTAATGCCACATTAATAACTTCTCAGCGATCTCCCCCTTTGGCATTGATGGCAAAAAAAAAACTCAAAAATACAAAAACTCCAAGAATTCCAAGAACTCCCCCTTAGCAAATCAAATCCTCTTTTTGTTTTTTTTCTCTCTTCCTTTCCTTTTCCCCCCCTTTTTTCCATCAAAGGAAAAGGGCCAAATAAGAACATTCAGAAACTTAAATAATGATAACACTTTTTATATGAAATTTTTTCATGTACCTTTCTTTCATAATTGGAAGAATCTTCTTCCAAGCTTGCACTGCAGACACCATTCTTACACACACACACTCTTGTAGAATCAACACCCCAAATGAAGATGACCAGTCCAGAGACAGGCATTGTCGTTCACAATCCTTAGCATCAGAAAATATCCCGGAGAGATGATCCAACCAAACCTCAACAATTTCTTTAACCAACTAGAAGGTTTTAACCACATCTTCTCTTTGTCTCTGAGTAGACAACAACTCAACTTGCAACTCACCAACTCTTATACTCTATTTTCCATCTTTATCTTTGAAGAAGTCAAAACGCTTCTTAATCTCATTCAATTCAAATTCAATAGCTCCAATTCTGCTTCTAAAGTTATCAACAATTGCAAGCCATCAGATAGTATTTGTAGATGTTAGACATCTCCTTAAGGCATTCTCTTGTCTCACCAATGTGTTTGGATAACTTTCGATTACTGGTGACACACTTTTTTCAATCATAGCTTGAAATTTTTTTCCTTTAGACTTTTTTTGCAACAAGCTTTCTTCAATAACTTCTACTAGATCATTCAGTAAAGAGTTAGAAATAATAGAAACTATAATACCCTATTTAGCAGATACTCCACCAAGGCTTCTTCAATTCTAGGCCTACTAACCAAGGATTAGGCAATCCACATTTCACCAAACTTTTTCATATCACCTTCATCCAACATGGACCAAACTTCATTTAAATCAAGTAGATACTCTTCTTCCTTCTCCATCTCTTCTAAGATAGTGTTGATATCTTTTTTGTTAATTTTCCTCCTTTTAGGTTCTGGAGGGGAACCACCAATAACAACCTCTAATTCCCTCTTACCGAAGGAGGAACCCTCGTCAAACTGACTAATAGGCATAGCACTAGACACTATCACATCAGAGCATAAATTCAAGTACAAGGATGAGAAATAAGCTTTGCATGCACTTACTTTATCTTCTAAACATTCTAGATATTTGTGAACTTGCTTTCCAATAGGGATGGAGGACTTCCACTTAACATTATCCTTTGATGGTAATGAATTCAGGAAGTAGAACACAAATCACATGAGTAGAGACCCAAATTGAAAGGGATAACTCTCAACTATAGACATTCTGACATTCTCAATTAGGTTTTCCATTACTAGGCTACATAGATCAAATTGTTGATTATCCTTCACCATCTTATGTGCAAGAAACACAACAATAGTAGGTGTATAACCTTCATAATTTTAGAAGTAGATTTTGTATGAGATACCATAAGCAGCATACCTTATTGTAGTATCAAAAATGGTATTTATCAGTAGAGCTCAAGGGTCTTTATCGATACCAGTAAGTTCCTCCACATCTTTGTATTTCACGATTTTCTTCCCGGGGAGGTCACCAACCCTACACAACCCAGTAACACCTTCAATGGCTTCCTTCGTGACCTAATAGGGTTTTTCCAAATTAATGTTGTCATCCTTTAAACAACTCAGTAGGAATAAGATAGACTCCTTGTCAGGAAGTGGGGGGAATTATCCCCACAAATCCATGCCTATAGCACTCACATTTTTCAATTCACCAACCTTCAACCCTAGCTCCATTTCCTTCATCTTACAATGATCAAACTCATCTAACTCAACTCCCTTCAACTTCAGCAGAATACCACCATTGGATTCACTTTCAATCAACATGGATTCCATTATAGCGCTCGGCTTCTTCAATCCTTTATCAATCAATGGAAAAACTCTTCTTCCTTGCAATAGTGAGAAATTATTTGAAACTCCATCTTTTATCCTTAATTGATCATGATGACTTCACAATAAAAAATGTGCATCGATGACACTAGCAATTATACTTCACTTTTCAATCAGCCAAATTAACCTCCATTATGCAACATCACCTAGATCTAGCTTAATCATGTCAGAAACACATCAATCTTTCTTCGGAGAGTGGGAAATGACATGATATGCATTGGAAAACTCCCCCTGAGCCAAGGCGATTGGCTTAATTTTTTGAAGAGCTAGTACTGGGATCTAGTACCACAGAAGGGCTCTCCACACTCTTTTCCTTGTTCTTCCAAATGGTGATGGTATTCCTTTTAGATTCATCTGATTTTGCAACCTTCTTTTTGTCTTTAATCCTTTTCAAAGTAGCATATTTGCATGTTTTAGCATAATATATAGATTCATTGCACTTGGAACATATTTTTTCTAACCTAACTGAGTAAAAATTGGATCTACATTGATTAGCTTTATGACCATAACCATGGCATAAGTAGCAATAACCATAAAAGAGATTGTTCATTTCATTCCTTCTAGTCGAATTAGATAATTGACTTTTGCAATGACTTGCTTTGTGACCAAACTTGTGACAATTAAAGCATTGAATATCTAGTTCCTTCCTACTTCTACACTCTACAGCCTTATGTCCAAATTGTTTTCATAAAAAATAGTGACCATTGAATGATAAGTACCACTGAGCATTCAGTTGCCTCACCGGAGGTCTTTTTGTAGATCTTCTAGAGTTCTAGAGTTTACTTGTTGCCCCAGATCTTGCTTTAGCTTCCACTGCATTGTCTTTACCCTTAGTGTTCAGATTTGAGTTTTCATCTAAGAATCCAAGTCCTTCCTTATCCTTGTGGCATTTCTATAGGGAATATTTTTGATCTAGAATCATGCTACTTTCACACACTCTAGCTTATTATTTCATCCTCCTTAACTCTTGATCTAAGTTCTCATTTTGTTCTTCTTTCCATTTGATGGTATCTTTAAGGTTTTCTTCAGTCTTCTTCCATTCTTCTATTTTTTGTTTGATGGTATCCTTGAGACTTTCTTCTGTCATTTTTCGTTCATCCAACCGAGTCTTGAGATTCACAAAATTTTCATTTGACTCCTTTAATTCCTCACTGACCTCTTTGTGTCTTGCTTTAAATTTTTAGATTTTCTCCCTTAGCTTTGAGATACAAGAATTTTCCTCCTTGATGTTTTCTTTTAGTTCCTCATTCTCAGATTTTGTACTTTCCATATCACTTAATATTGACTTCGGGTCTTCATCAAAGTAATAATCTCCCGCCATCTGTTCAAACTACCAAGATCTCCCTCAAGCGATTAAGCTTTATCTACAAAGGACCAAGCTCTAATACCAATTTTTGAAGAGTTTGGATAATTGAGAGGGAGGGTGAATCAGTTATCCCAAAACACTTTTCTTTCTATACTTAATCAGGAGAAATCATAAACCTTTCATATATTAATTAAAATAGACATGAACATGCAAGCACCAATCAACACCATGCACAATGAACACCAAAAATTATGTGGAAACCCAAGATGGGAAAAACCACGAAGAATGCTAATTCTCAATTATAAAAACTAGTTAAGGTGTCATTAGTTAAGGTAATTTTTACAAGGGCTAACTGCCAAAAGTCTCACTAATAGTAAGGCTCACTGTCGAGTAGCTCACTGGCGATGGGTTCACTGCCTAAGATACAAAAAACCATTGATTAAAAAAATGGACAAAAAATGAATTAATGAAGTTGCATCTACATATGCATGAATTAAGTTTCAGTTAAGAGCACAACATCTAATTGCAACAAATCCGGTTAAGAATATTTTTCCAACCTTCCTTCCAATACTTCAACAAAACTAATTACTTCTACTTGGTACTTGCATTCACTTCCTTCTTTGATCCTTGTCACACAATCATTCAAACCTTTATCATTGTTCGCACATTCCACACTTCTTGTATTTAGATGCACTTGAAGATTTTCCTCATACATATATATATATATACATATATATATATACACATGGAGAACAAAATTAGTTATCCTAGCAAAACATATCGGCTTGAGGAATAACCTTGTATTCAATGAGGCTTGACACGCTAGCACTAGACCGAAAAGATAGGTTGCACATAAGGGATCTTTTTACCATGTTACACCGAGACCCATACATGGGTCATACATAAGATATAACATTATTACCAAAATATAGCTAACATTGAATTATATGAGGTATATTCCAAATTCGATGGGAATGCCACTAAAATATACATGCACTTGATTTTGATCATATTAACATTGTTTCATCCTGAATCATCTCCTTCGCTAGTCATTTAATCGAATAATTTGTATTTGATTAAATTCATCACTCTTCATCTCTTAATTAAATAAATCAACTTTATCTAATTAAGTCATCATCTCTTGTTAATTAAATAAATCAATTTTATTTAATTATTTCTGTAATCCCTCTTTAATTAAATAATTCATCTTATTTAATTAAATCTCTAAAGTCCTCTTATTAAATTGAATAAATTAAAACATTATTTAATTTAATCTAACATATTCCTCCTTAGTTAAATAAATCAAAATCATTTATTTAATTAAACCCTTCCTCTCAATTTGATTTAAATCAATTCATAAATTTAAGTCTAAATTGTCACATCATCTAATTCTTCATTAAATTAATCAAAACCATGATTAACTTAATCCCTCTCATTAAAATCCTCTAGAGAATGCAAGTTGCACAATAAATCAATTACTTTGATTTATTTAATTCTCCTATTTTCCCTCACAAAGCATCAAAAAGGGAATATTCCTCTTTTGAATTCAAAAAGTCCAAGTGGAATTAGTCCTTCCAACAAGGCATTAAAAGCCTCTTACATGTCCTTGACCTTGAGCCAAGTGACATTAACTTCATTCCTTTTCCCTCTTCAACATGTCATTTCTCAAGTTTGAAATGCCACCTAATTGCATTTATTGGCACATTGGCCAAAACTTGCACATTCCTCATCCAATCACATTTGGACAAGTGGCACAATGCCATTGGACTATCTTTTGTCCCACATTGCTTGCTTCCACTATCTCTTCCAAGATTTGAATCTATAAATTGGAGACTCTTCTCCTCAATCTTCATCCACAACTCATATGCAAAGTTACTCTCTCCACATTGAGAGCTAATTTTTCCAATTTCATCCAATCATCCACCATATTTGAGATTTTGCAACAAGGTTATGCTCAAATCTCTTTGGAGATTTGACCATTTCTCTCATTTAATCAAACATTGCAATTAGGAATTGGGAAAGGGCCAATTGCAACATACCATTGGCACCAATTCCCCCATGGAATCAACATGCTATTTGCTTAATTAGGATTTACATAAGTTTTCATTTCTTAGTGTGTTCTTCATTTCCTAATATAAGTTTTAGATAGATGGATTTCATGGGGAATCTCTCATGCTTGTTTCAATGTATTTGATCTAACATACTAATCATGTTTGTTGTTCTTGTGCATTTGCAGGTTTAGGGGTTCACAGCCACAACCAAGACCAAATCTTGATTAACATCAATTGATAGGAACGCCACAACCAAGACCAAATCTCAATCAACATTCATTTGATTGGAACACCACAACCAAGACCAAATCTTGATCAACATCAATTTTAGTACCAACTAGAGAAATGAAGTCAGACATACCAAAACTTGTGGCAAGCTACATGAATGTTTGGATAGCAAGGATACCCAGAATAAGCTTTAGATACAACCTATAGCAAAATATTAGTCTTCAATATTTTACATTAATTTTCTTCCATAGATGTCTCAAAAAGAAGTACTATCATTATCTAGATCAAGGATACCATCCATACTATGCAAAATGGTATGATAGATCATTTATGTATATCAACTAGAGCACAACCTTCTGGATTCCGGGTTTTGACATCAATGACAACAATACCACATCAACAACTTCTCATCAAGGGTGAGGCCCCCTTCTTCCAAATTATCTATACCTTACTCTTGTTTCTCCAGCCATCACAATAAAATTGGCTCTCTCTATTGTGATCACATCCCATTTTCTCAATGTGTTTGCTTGACTGTAACTTCTAGAAACTTCTCTTGATCAAAATGGGACTGTAAATGGGCTCAAAATTGACCATAAAATGTGCAATGCAACAAGTTCCTATTAAACACCCATCTCATTGCACCTCATAATCTATATTGAACATCATTTTTAAGTAATTCCATGGCTTTCATAGGTACTAATTTGTAGCCCTCCTAAATATTAGCATTCATTAAATTGACACCCTCATTGGTGAAAAAATATACCAAAGAGTTCCCTTCCCTAAATATATGGGAAATTATACCTCTTCAAATTTGCAGTCATCTCAATAGAATCATTGATGAGAGCTTCAATTGTCCAACTAGGTTTACTCTTATTCTGTAAGCACCTAATGATCTATTCAGTTCCCAATCGGAGTGACATCGCTAATAAAATATTGCCCTCTTCATCCCTCAACACTCCCCACATCTAGCATGCCTAGGATTCCTCTTGGCCACCCCATCAAAATTAATTTTAATCCACCATTGAGGTGGTCTCTTCCACTCAACATTTTCTCTCAGCTTCTTTAGAGATAGGAGGAATGGAAATTTCAGATACCATGTTCCAACTAACCACCACTATTGATTCATATCCTAGCAAGATAAATTTTTGGCCATTTGAAAAAGTATCTAGAAATCTAGCTTTGATTTTTTCTTTAATAGCCCTTCTAATTTAGTAGAAATAACCTCTTCCTTATGCTTTACCTCTCTAAAAATCCTATCATTCCTTTATTTCCAAAGACCCCAAGAAATATGCCAAGCCATCAAAGACCAAAGAAACTAAAGGGAGAGATTGGATGGGGGACAAGCCTATTGATCAACAAAATACTGAAAAGAATTTAGAAAAATATAGTCAAGGTTCTAGAGGGAAAGAAACCTTCTCCAAACATCACCCGAGAACTTGTAGTTAAGGAAGATATAAAAGGAGCTCTCAATATCACATTCACTTAAGACACATTTGTTGGGGAGTGTGAATCATCTTTTACATAGATTGTCTAGTGCTAAAACCTTACTTTGCACGAGGAGCTAGAAAAAAATATTGACCTTGGGGTAAGATGATAGTTCCACATACCACACTAGAATGGAACATGGTTAGGTTTTTCCAATAGCCAACCAAAAGGAGAAGCCATAGAGAAATGACCATTAGAACATAGAAACCAAATAACTTTGCCAACCTTGGGATATGAAGGAACAAGGATCCGAGAGAGGAACACTTGAATAATAGAAAGGGAAGGGTCTAGGATCTAAAGATCTTTCCATGTTCTATCTTGATTATAATCAACCACCCAACAACCAAATATTTTTAAGCACGAGTCTCTAGAAGCGAGGGCTCACTGTTGATTCAAAACTGGCCCACTATCACACTAAGAATCTTCCCATAATAGAATTTTATTACCATCACCAAGAATCCATCTTGAGCCATCCTTAATAACTTTTCTACTAGGCAAAATATTCTTCTAGAAACAAGATCCTTTAGGTAAGACTCCTCCTTTAGGAAATCCTAGGCCTTTTTGAATCTTGATAAATACTTATTTTTTAGCATAGAGTTCCATCCTGAATCTTCACAAAGGAGGCATGAAAACTTTTTAGGTAAGAGATCTTTGTTAAGAGTCCCAATTTTTCTTATACCTCAACCTCCCCAAAATTTTGGCTTACAAACTTGATCCTAGGCTAAAAGGGAGATTCTAGTTTTTTCTGTAGTGACAATCCAAAGAAAACATCTCATGATCTGCTCAAAATTTTCCTCATAGTTCACAAGGATCTTGAATAAGATCAAAACATACAAAAGTAAACTTTGCAGAGCAGACAGAATATGTTGTAGTTTCCTGGCCTAATTGAGAAGGGCTCCTTTCCACCCTACTAATTTATTATTAAATCTATCTAGTAGCTCGAGTTAGAAGGACTCAGGGATCTTCGAGATACAAAACGGTAGGCCCAAATAAGTTAATTCAATTCAAATTGAATATATAAAAATATATGTAAGTCTTTGCAAATGATTTTATATTCATTTCATTTTATTTTAGATGAATTTACATCTTAATCAATTTACTGTTTTGAAAATCATAAAATTTATAAAAAATAAACCATAAATAAAATAATTTAATATGCAACTTACACATATAATAACCTAATAGTTATGTGGAAGCGGTTGCTACCTATCATGGAGTCAAACTGGCTCAAACTAAAGGATTCAAGAAAGTTTGGCTTGAGGGGGATTCTCTCAATATCATTAACAATTTGAAAAATTGTGCTGCCACCTCTTGGACAATTAAAAATCTGATTAGAGACTCTTGATATTCTTAAATCTTTTGATGATTATTATATCTCTCATATTTTGAGAGAGGGAAATAGACTTGCCGATATTTTTGCTAATCTTGGAGTTAGAGGGGCTAGGGAATGGGGTCTAAACAACCCTCTACCTATAGAAGCTATTGCAACCATTAATCATGATGCCCAAATCTAAGGTGATTAATGATTTATTAAGGCTTGGGGTGTGCATGAATTTCATCACATGGTAGGTTATGATATGGAGGAGTGGTAAGAAAGAGTTGGATTGAGCTAATTATACAAGGGATGACATCTGTAGGGAATGGAACACTAGGATAATTAATCACCTCTACCACAATTCCTTCTTCACATGGATTATGGGCATTCTTAGCTCTGATTACTTGAGAATTCTCCTCATTGTTTGTAAAGTTTTTAAAATTCTCGACTCTGCAAGTCTGGCAACCATGGGAGGAGAGAGGAATCATGCGGAACCTTTCTCATGTGATGTTGTTAAGAAGAAGATGGAGGTCTACAAAATCCTTGAGAAGGGAGGCTTGATACCATATCTGGAGAGATTACATGGTAATAACCCTCAAACTACTACTTTGTTTGCTAAAAATTGAAACAATATGGTTTTGAAGTTTGGAGGGACAAAGTTTAATGTTAAGAAAGACTTCATTGCTAACATCACTAGCCTGTCGATGAAGGGTATGAAATTATTTAGAGACAAGAAGGAAGTGCAGAATGCCATGCAAATATTTTTTAAAGGTGATGAAGCTCAAGACCTTCGCACAGAAAGGAGTGGTGGCTATCAAAGGAAAACTATTAAGGCACTATGGGGGATGTGGCTGAGGAGATTATGCAGTTCATTTCCCTTAAAGTTCATTTCTCTACAGTAAACACTTATCATTTTTTTTTCTTAATCATTTTTTCCATAAGAAAAGGATTTCCTTTCCCTTTTATCTTTTGGCTTCTCTAGATGCTAGCATTACAGATCATAAGAAAAACCTGAAGAACCCTGTTCTTCATGTGGGCCTTATCCTTTTAATTTTTGACCATGCCAAAGCTTTTGAAGTGGTTAAGTCGTTTGCTACCCCTAAAGTTGTGCAGAAAAATTAGGAGGGTTATGAGATCGTCTATGAGGAGGATTTGGCTAGAAAAAAACATAAAAAGAGGAAACTAATTCTAAAAAAGGATTTGGTCTCTGAGGATGATATTGATTATGTATTGGACTCTCTTGCAACCATAGATATGGATATGCATTCCCCTACTTTGGGAAATTTTAGAAAAGAGGAGTCAAGCCCTAATCAAGGTTATGGTACTTGCAATGAGGAGCAAGCTAATGAAATGTTGAGTCATAGCAGAAAGGAGAAGAAGGATGTGGTTGGTGAGGAGTCTTCACCTCCCCCTACTCTAAAAAAAAATGATTTGATCATGGGAAGTAGTAAGAAGTTGGTGGTGAGGTCTGCGAGTAGAATGTTAGAGTTAAATTCTCCACTTAAAATTGTTGGTGGATAGGATGTTGTGGTTTCTTCAGTTTGGGTTAGGGATTTGCAAAAGGATAAGAAGGTTGAGGCTATGGTGGGGTAGGGTGTTGAGGATTCTCCTATGGTGGACCTTGATAGGGAGATGAAAAGGAAGGTGGTTACTGTGGATATTGTGGATTCCATTCATAAAATCAAGACGTCGACTACTGGTGAAAAGGGAAAGGATGACGCTGATGGCATGGACAAGGGAAGCTCCTCGCATAAAGAGGATGTTGAGAGTAAGGATGTTTTTAGTACTGATAAAGAAAATATATTTTATGTTATGGGAGATTCCAAAGAGGGCTCCATTATTTTCTATAAGCTTTTTAAATTGATTTTTCATGAACTTAATATGACAAATGTGAAAGTGTGTGATGTGATGAGCAAAGTGGATGAGTCCCCAGTTCAAGATCAGATTGATGATTTGATGAACTCTCTAAAAATTGGGGTGGAGGAAATGCTTTTGATGAAGCAAAATCTTGAAGAAAGAGTCCTCACCTTGGAAAATCTTATGGAGAGGTTATATGCTAATATGGACAAAGGTTGCGAGGGGACTAAATCTGGGTTCAATTTTGAATATGTTGGTGTATACATCTAAAAATGATCATTATAAATCAAGCCTATTAATCAATTAAATATGAATTATTTAATTAATAATTCTAAAGTCATCTACATATAAATAAATTTAATTATTTATTTATATCGTTCACTTTTCTAATTCTTCTAGCTTAATTAAATAAATAAGTTTATTTAATTATCATATTCTTCTTCTTAATTAAATTAAATAAATTCCATAATTTATTTATATTAATTATCATGTTATTCTAAGTTTGAATTTTTAATTCAAATAATGGAATATTCCTCTCGATTCCCTCTCTCCACTTAATTAAATATTCTAAAATATTTAATTAGAAACTTTCTTCAAATCATGTATAATTAAGTATTTTATATATTTAATTAAAGCACTTTTTATCATCTCTCACACATAATTAAATATTATTTATTTAATTATAGAAACTTCTAATTTCCTTGTCACATTTTATTTATTTAATTATGGATTTTTCCTCAACTACCAACTAAATCCTCATAATTGAAGTGCACAAATGGAAACTTTCCTTCAATTTTGAATGGAAAAGGTTGTGTAGGAGGAAACATTTCCCATTATTCTCTCAACCTTCCATCTTTCTCTCAACTTCTAAAATCTCTCACCGTTCATCTTGATAGGTTTGATTTCGACTGTCAATCTTTGTCAACTGGATTCTTTCCTCCAAAAATCTATAAATACAGCCCTCTTATGAGTTGAAAAGGATTTGAGATTTAGTGAATTTAACGCATTTACTATAGTTGCATTATAATTAGCATTTAGCAATCTTTTCAAACATTTTCTTTTCAAGTTCATAACATCTTAGCTTTCAATTTCATAGCTTAAATCATTTATCAATTAGACATGAATCTTGCATAATCTCGTTCTCTGAAGTTGTCATTCCAACAAGCTATTACTTACACCAACCGAGGGCCAGTACTTGCAACGAATCCTTGGAGATAGAGCATAATAAGATGCTTTTGAAGGAGCTATTATTTTCAAAGTTTGCTTTACTTTTTAATTAGTTTCCTTTGATTTAATGTCTTATTGGTGTGTTGTTTTATCTTTCTAGTTAGTGCACATATTCTCACACACATTTTTGGTGTCCATCGTGGGGCCTTGCCCCATTTTTAATCTTTTTATTGCATATTTTCAGACAGGTGACGGACTGGAGTTGCGGTTTAGCGCATACGAGATGTGTTTTAGCGCATCCTTGGCGAAGTTTAGTGCATACGAGGACTATTTTGGGGCTTCAAATTTCTGTTTTAGCGTATTTACTAGTTCTTTTAGCACATCTGGCATCTCTTTTAGGGCATCTAGCCTCTGTTTTAGCACTTTTATAGTCAATCTTAAAATGGTCATATTTTGGTTTTTTTCGGAGCTTTTGTTTTTGAAATGGGGTATAATTTCATAAGCTATCCAATGGTGTAGGTGTTTATCAACTTTGATAGAGTTAAAATTTTCAAATTCTCACATATTCTCCGACGCATATGACTTTTGTTCTAGCGCATTTGTAATTTGTAGAATTTACTCTCGAGATCTAACACGATCGTGGCTAGTGGTTTTAGTGCTACTTTTGGATTAAAATGAACCAATCCTAGGGTAGCCATTTGGATTAAAATGAAGCAATCTTAGGGTAGACACTTAAATCTAGAATTAACCAATCCTAGGATAGTCACCAAACGTTATTTTATCTTGGTTAAAATGAATCCCATGCTTGTTGTGAAGCAACATCTTCACTTAGTGTAGAAAATTGTCATTTGGGATTTAAAACTGAACCATTTGTTTTATTTTGATTGTTGAGTAATAAGCTTATACTCTCCCCTTAACTGTGTGACCAAAATGCCAGACTTACCTTTTCATTTTATACATTTTATGCTTTATTACATCCTTTAGAAGGCCTTCTCTTATGGGAAAAAGTACTCACCCAAGAGAAATGACCTAAGTGGGAACACCTAAAGCCAAGGTTTCCAAACCACTCTAAACAAAAGTGAGTTGTAGATGAAATTCCAACTCGATAGTAGTGTGCAAAGATAACCATCCCCAAAGCCATTGTTCTAAAGGTTAGGAGGTTTCTTGAGGGATTATATCATTTTCTGCACTGAACGAAAAACCTTACTACAAACCTTATTGTAGAAGCCAACCGTGTCAATTTCTGAACATCATAATAATCACAGTGCAAGGGGAGGGAAGAATCTGCCCCCAAGACACTCACCATATAATTTCTATAGATTGTTTTCTTAGGGGATCGATAAATCTAACATTGAGTACGCACCTGGAAAAGACAAAAACATGGGCGCCCTCTAGGGGGTGACACGGTTGTGTGAGTCGACACAATTCTAAGATATGGGTTGTGATTGTTATGATGACCCTTTTGAAAATTAAGAGTGAGTCTTTCTAAAGTGTCTATTTTGATCAATACCCGTGGAAATCTTGAAGAACATACACTCATTGTTTAGATTATAGGACTTTAAGAACAATTGTCTTCCTATTGCATGCTTTATTTTCAAAACATTAATTCAGATAAGATCATCCAGAAAACACAAAGAAGAAGATGAAAGAAGAGATCCACTTTACAACATGGGTGATAGGGAAGAAAATCCTTTTCATAGGTTTCATACTGGGAATAGTTCAAATGATGAAATAATCAATGAAATGATTCAAGAAGCTAAACAGGATCCATAGTTTCACATAATTTTGGACAAGATCTTAGAGCGAAATAAAGAAAGATAATTTGTTTTATTAGCAAACCAAGGTGCTAAATCTATACAACTTCCAAAATCTCTCACTGTTCATCTTGACAGGTTTGATTTTGATCATTGATCTTTGCCAACTAGATTCTTGCCTCTAGAAATCTATAAATACAGCCTTCTTGTGAGTTGAAAAGGATCCGATTTTGTGAATTTAGCACATTTACTATAGTTTCATTCTAATCAACATTTAACAATATTTTCAAACATTTTATTTTCAAGTTCATAGCATCTTAGCTTTCAATTTAAAAGCTTAAACCATTTAGCAATTAGACATGCATCTTGTATAAGCTCATTCTTCGAAGTTGTCATTCCAACAAGTTGTTGCTTACACCAACTGAGGGCCAGTACTTGCAACAAATCCTTGGAGATAGAGCACAATAAGACGCTTTTGAAGGAGTTCTTGTTTTTCAGATTTTGCTTTACTTTTTAATTAGTTTCCTTTGATTTGATTTCTTATTGGTGTGTTGGTTTATCTTTCTAGTTAGTGCACATATTCTCACACAGAGTTGGTATTACTTATCCTGTTGATAGTTTTAAAATTTGCAAGGAGGATGATGATACTGGTGTTGGTGGCATGCTGATGTAGGGGGAGGTACTTGGTGATAAGGGTGGTGAGAAGAGTAATGTTTTTATTAGTGAGGTTAAAACGGGTGGGTCTGGGGCTAGGACCCATAACAAGACCAAAGCTCAGGTAGGAGCTCCTGTTAAAGCTTTTTTTGCTACTAGGGATGAGGTCCTAAAGAATGCTGCTTGTGATGTGGAGGCTACTAATATTCTAAGAAATATGTAATGTTGTTGGTTGGGTTCCTTCTTTTTTGCTAACTTTTTGTTGATGCTTTGTTGTGGTTGGGCTAATATGTTCTAGTTGCTTGTATCTTTTGTTTTAGCTGCTCTTTTTGTAAAGGGTTCCATACCCCTTCAAAACCCATTTTTTACCTCTAATCAATACAATAACCTAATAGTTTTTTGGAAAAAAAAAAAGATTTATATAAATTATTTGCATATTTATAATTATAATTATGTATACTAGTTGTTTGAGCCAATCACTTGTTTGTTTTTTAGTTGAAATTCATATTAGACCTTTTCAATTATTTATAGGTCATTATTTTTTACTTTCATTTAATGTGTTCCATCTTTCCACATATAAACCATAATAATAAAAATAAAAATTTATTAAAAATAGTTAAATTTTATTCAAAAAAATTATTTCACAATCTCAAATATGACAAGATAAATTTTATTAAAAAATTAAGTATTAAATATGTGTAGGGTTCAAGTCACCGAATAAGGGTTGTTGTAAGACAAGATTAATAGAAGTGGCTTTCTCCTCAATGTTGAAACTCTAGATACTTTGTGCAAATACAACAAAATTAAATTTTTGGGATGATATTTATTCAACACAAAAGACATACAAAATACCTAGAAACTCTTATAACAACATATAAAGAGAAGCTCTATTATTTCAAGCACTTGAAAGACCACTATTTTATATTTGATGCCTTAGATACTTGTGTAAATTATAATGATTTTTTGAGATGATATTTATTTAACACAAAAGACATTCAAAATACTTAAAAACTCTTATTAGAAGACATAAGGAGAAGCTCAATTGTTTCAAACACTTGAAAGACCATTTATTTATGTTTTGAAACTTTAGATATTTGTACAAATTCATCAAAATCATTTTTTAGGATGATTTTTATTCAACACAAAAGATATAAAAAATTTAAGAGATGGTCCACTAAAACCTTGGGCCTCCTTAAGTAGTAAATTTAATCTTTCTCCTTCAAGTTGGAGTACCTACACTATGCTTAGAGAAGCCTGTTCGATTCTTCAACTACCAAAAGAATGCAACCATGACAATGATTGTTTTAAATGGGGGAACATACTAATTTATTCTAAAGATCAACACTAAAATTATATATTAAACCCTTTGCAATAAGAGGCTTGTATTTGATTATCTTAATCAAACTTGGGAACTTTCAGTAACTAACAAACAATAGCAAGATATCCTAGTCAAAAATTGGTCTCACTTTATTGAGCCAAAGAAAGCTTGTTTTAAATGGTTGTTTATGATTTGAAATTTACCATATAAAGTTAACCATATTGATATTGAATTGTGCAACATGATAGGTTGTCATTAGGTCATATCTCTTTAGTTGAAAAATACATCAAATGTATCGACTAGGTAGTGTCTAGAAGCTATATGAAATAGGAAACATCTTGACTATCTCTCTTATATTTTCTAAATGTTTGGAACAATTGAAAACAAAACTTAAATTAAAGAGGCTGCTAAACTAAAAAGCATAAGGTTATTTATACTAGAAGTAGGAAATTATTCATCTAGAAATCATAGAATAACTAAACTAGAAAGCATGAAATGATTAAGCTAGAAAGAATGTAAATTACTTGGAAAGGAGTAATTGAATTAAAACTGTGAGTTGAAATAAAAACAACCTTTAACTAACATCTATATGTCAATAGAAAATAAAATTAACAACCTACAACTAGAAACTAGAGTGGATGCTTTGGAACTTCAGATAATAGAACTAAACTACAACCTGCAAGAATAACTTAACAAAGCTCGATAAACACAAATAACAGTCACTCATGTTTATCATTTACAAAATAAAAAAACAATAGAATTGAAAATAAAATACTTATCTATTTATTCTTCAATTCCTCGGGTGGCCAGCTCTCAAGTGCTACTACGCTTAACTTAGATCACATAAACTTTGTATCTTCAAAATTAATCCATCCAAAGTAATTACATCACACAACACTAATGACTTTGAATGAGATGGGTGAAACTTGTTTTATTCATATCAAAAGTATATCTTAGAAACATAGTTCAAGTACACATTATGACAGCATAATGATATCTTTGTATCATTGCTTCTAGCGGCTATATATTTATACAAAAACTGCTAACAAAATCGTATAATTTAGATGGTGAAGATCACCACTGAAAAAGTCTTCTACAATATTCAACTAACTAGAAGACTTAATTCCATAACATAAAAAATTAAAGAGGCTCGGAGTGAGCCATAAAGTCTTTGAACAGAAAATAACAGAAAGCTTCAAAAAACTCGATCCACCATGCACTTCCTAAAATTTTGGCGCCTATACTTCTGGCACTTGTCTTTAACTGTATTGAAGTCTACTTAAAATTTGTGTGACTAAGCCTAATGACCGACCGAGCATAATAAATTTTACAATACTAGAAACTAAACCATTATGTTAGTGTGGGTTAGCTTATTTCAATCAATTTTAGGAAATAAAGATTATACATTTTTTCACAAAAAGCAAGCAATTACTAATCCTAAAGATAATTAATTGGTAGGGTAAAAGTGACTAGGAGAAATAGATAAGGGAATTTGGTTCATTATATTTATGAGGTTATTTTTACCTCATCACTTCTCCCCTTCCTAAGCTTGAGAAGGTCCCCTTGCTCTTTGCTATATCCACTATCCTTAATTTCCCCTATTTTTGCTTAACTCTTCATACTTAGCACTGAGGTCATAAAAATCATCTACTTCTTTGTTCAAATCCTTAGGATTTCTGAGAAGACCC
Source organism: Sequoiadendron giganteum (assembly GCA_007115665.2). Taxonomy (NCBI): domain Eukaryota; kingdom Viridiplantae; phylum Streptophyta; class Pinopsida; order Cupressales; family Cupressaceae; genus Sequoiadendron; species Sequoiadendron giganteum. The sequence goes on from CM021101.1 coordinate 795,956,139, forward strand.
TCATTGAGCTTAACTCTTGTTGTCCATCTGTCAAAGTTCTTAGAGTTCTGATATGTGGTAATATGGACTATAGGGGGTGATAAAAGAAGTAGTGGGGGCTTGTATCTCATGCCAATCCAATCAATTTTAAGCTAATGTAGGATATCAAACAAGGCTTCTGCTCTTCTATAGGACCACTTAATTTTAATAGGTGAAATCACCTCTCTTCTCTTAAGATTCATAGGAAGAGGAGTGTATCTCTCTTCACAAGCATGCCAAGCTCTTCCTATCAATTTTGGGCCCTAATATTGGAAATGCTCAAAGCATAGCCGAAGGTTATCATTGTATTTAATTTTCGCAGTTTCTTTAACCTTATTGCTCTAGAATTGTGCTTTTAAAGCAGAAGGCTTCCTATGAGGATACCTCATTTGTAGTGTAATAGTTTTCTCTACTTGTGCATACTCCCTTGTCTTCTCCTGCCATTGAATTTGATTTTGCATGGTAGATAGAAACGCCCTCAGTTGAACTTCACCAACAAAGAAATTAACATAGAAATATGTATATCTTTCCAAAAATAAATTATGAACAAAGGATTCACACAACAAATCTTATTGGTCAAGGGTCGATTCTGTAAATATTTTGACAAAATCTTTGTCATCGGGATCATGTGGTTGGTTGTTGTAAATTATGAGTAATTTCCATCTCAAGAGTTGCTCATTTAAGAACGTGGAATACAGCCTAGATGGCCTTATGCAGGCTAACACTAATTCACTAATTTGATAGGCATCTTGTTTAGATCAATAAACCCTATCAAATGACTCTTTTAACAAAACTAGCTCCTTTTTTAGCCAAGCATTTTCTATACCTGCTTGCTTTAGAAAATAACATCTCTCCATCCATGTCATTTGCAATGGAGGTATCTGAACTTGGAACCATTCCATTATGTTGGTTCAGTTTGTGTCCCTTTAGACTCCATTATGGGCTTGATATCACTCTCCTGCAAATCCTATTCCAATTCAACAATTATGCTAAAAGAAGCATGAAGCTCAATTTTTTGGTTATCTTTCTCTTCTTCAAAATAGTAATCAATTGCATAAAATTATTTGTTAAAATTTTGATTTGCTTATCTTTTTTAGAAAAATCAATCACATATGTTTTTTTTTCGTCATTCTACAATTGTATTTGTATTTGCAATTGTTCAATAATCTTGTATTTTTGTTCCATTTGCATTTTAAAATTCATAATTTCTTGATATCTCTTTTTTATTATTGCAGTGTGTACTTCTATCTCTTCTTGTTGTTGGCTGATTTTTTCTTTGTTTCCTTGCAACTGACATCTCAACTCAGCAATTTTTGCCTTTAAATTTTCTAGCTCCATTTCTCTTTGATTAGGTTCCTCAACCACTATATTAGCATAAAAAGTAAAATTGGGGATTTATGCTTCATCGATAATTACATTTCCCTCATTAGGCACCTCAAGTGATCCTTGTTCAATAATTTCATCAATTAAGGGAGATAACCATCCCATTGGATCATCTTCAATATCCATAAAATGTGGTGATTTCCCCTTTCTTCTTCTTGCCATGATTGAGATGGCATTTTCTCCTTTTCGACCCTAGGGGATTGACTAGTATGTTTTTTACTTCCTTTTATTTCCTCCTCACATGACTGATTCTCAGTTCCTAGTGATTGTTCTTCAATTCTAGGCCTTTTCTTTTTAGGGCTACTCAAAGTATCATAAGTTACATGATCACTAGTTTCAACAGATAACCTTTTACTTCTCCTTAAAGGAGGAGATATTTGCACTATTTCTCTAGATTTATTTTTCCTCTTGCAAGGAGGTTCTTTCTCATCTCCTGAATTGATTGTTTCCACATTCTCTAAATGGCCTGGGGTATCTGAAATATGAGGTAAATTTTTTGGCACTTTTTTGCAGGAGATATTGTGGCCTGTTGAGATTCCAGAGCACCTAAAGGCTCAGAGGAATGTTCTCCTAAAGGTTGAGTTACTTGCCTGGATGACTCACCTTCTTCAAGGTGTCTTTTAGGCTCCGAATTATACAATTTTTGCAAAAAATAATTCCCATTTCTTTTATGGTTTCTTCTAGAAATTATATTTACATATCAATTGAATGAGGCCATGGTGTTTAAGTGTCTTTTAGGCTCCGAATTATACAATTTTTGCAAAAAATAATTCCCACTTCTTTTATGGTTTCTTCTAGAAATTATATTTACATATCAATTGAATGAGGCCATGGTGTTTAAGTGGTCTTGTACCAATTTTATATTTATCTATCATGCTATTAATATAGTCACAAAGGAAATTAGGAAAATTTACCCTAAGAGAAGGGTCTTCAACACCATGGTGCAAATGGGTAAGTAGGCAAAAGGGTGGACCTAAAATTATGGCTACTCGCCCCTTATAGGTAAAATACTTAATAATCCAAGTTGCAGCTGTTCTCTAAGGTTCTAGGATAGACATTCTCTAGAAAACTTTATTTTGGCCTCTAGTACTCATAGTTATCAATGGATAAGGTTCTCCTTCTCTATGAAATAGTTCTACCATTCTCTCATAAGTGAATTGGGTAGTTTCCATCAAATTAATACCTTTATTTTCAGGACCAAAAATATGGGAGATGATTTTAGGACTTAACCAGAAGAACTTTCCATGCACTGCAAATTGTCCATCTACAAAATTCTCAGAAAATTCCTTCACTAATTGCTCATTATACCCCTCAAACTTCTTTATAAACTCTAACCACCCAACTTTCTGGAACAATCCTACAATGCTGCTCAATGCCAATAATTTGTTTGTTGAAGCCAGTTCATATTTCTTTTCAGCTCCTCTCATTTTGTACTTTTCTTACTACTCTACTCAAATCTGCTGAAATGTTGTGGTGCTCAAAGAAACTTGTTTAAACAAACTAAATTGTAGATGGAAGAAAATATAACTTTGATACAATCGATGGGGGAGGAATTAATTGTATTATTTGAGCTTCATTGTGTTCTCATGATGATTTTGCATGGGAAAAGTGAAAATATTGTACTTCAAGCAAACACACAATGACACAATTTACTAAATTTGGAAAGGGAATGGCTCGTGCCAATTAATTTATCTTTATTCAAAATATATACCTACTTTAAGCAAAAATTGTACATACCTTACATCATGTCATCAATTTGAACATCACTTACCTTTGCTAATGTAACAGTATAATTTCATGATTTGATGAGGGTGGCAGAAAATTTATTATGATGTGAATGGGACAACTAATTAATGGTGGAATTATTATGATGGAAAAGTTGTCATAATAATTTTAGTTTATTATGAAATTACATGGTAATTTAGGGTGTAATGGTAATGTAGGGAATGGATTCCAAGGTGATGATAAAATTTTAATAATTGGCATGTCCAGAACATTGGAATAATCAAAGCATTGAAAAAGGAAAATAATTTACAAAAGTCTGGAGCATTGCTAAAAAATGTGGTTGGAGTGAAGGATGAAAAGTTCTAGAGCAAGCTAAGAAATGCACCTAGAGTGAAAAAGTGAATTGTAAAATTTCCAGAGCATCGTTGAGAGATGTCGTCTAAATGCAGCAACAAAAATTTTGGAGCATAACGCAAAGATGCAACCAAAGCAACAACCAAAAATTTCTAGAGCATCACTGAAAGATGCGGCTGGAGGAAGAAAGCAAAATTTCTGGAGCATCTTCGAAAGATTTCGTTGGAAGGAAGAAACAACAAAATTTTGGAGTATCATTGAAAGATGCAGCTAGAATGCAACAAGAAAATTTTTGGAGCATCCTCGAAAGATGACCCTGAAAGAAGGAAGAAGAATGTAGGTCTTTGGACTTAGACTTTCTAGAGCATCGTTGAAAGATGCACCAGACCGTAGGAATAAAACAAGGAATGCACAAGTCAGGTGTGCAAGTTCCAGAGCATCACTGCAACCAAACCAACAAGTTTTAGAGCATCACAGTAACCAAGTCAACAAGTTTCAGAGCATCTCAAGAAGATGTGTTAGAATTTGTGTTTGATTAGAATGAAGTCCTGCATAATAGAAACAAAATTTAGCCAAGTCCAAAAGATGAATATTTTTGAAGGAAATGCTCTGAAATAATTACAAGTACATACACATGCATTCATCATCATCTTCATTATATATATATATATATATATATTAAGACTTATGACTTATTACAACACAATAAAAGCTACATTGGCTCTACCATAGCAAAGTCAATGCATTGGATTTCTCCTTAAATTTCTATGATTTTTGTAAATTCATTCCTATTAACTGGTTTTTGGTAGATGTGTAATCGATGTCCATTGATCAAGAGGGTCTAAGTGTCACCATCAATGGGCTTTGGTTGCACTACTCTGTTTGAAAAAAATTCAAAAATTTCATATGGCCCTGGCCAATGAGTCCTCGGTTTCCCTTGATGATCTTTATATCAGGAGTCAAATAGTAGTGCCCAATCCCCATTATGGAATTCTCTTTCCTGTATATGCTTATCATGCCAAGCTTTTTGTTGTTGTTGCACAAGTTCATTTTAGTGGACAACATCTAAATGGAGTTCATCTAATTCACTCAACTATAATACTTTTTCAATCTAGGCTCATTTGAGATCTAGGCCTAATTCCATTGTTGTCCTCAAGGTTTGCAATTGAAATTCAATAGGTAAAAGGGTTTTCTTCCCAAAAACCAACTCATATGGACTGAAACCAGTGGTTGATTTCCAAGTGGTGTTATAAGCCCAAATGACTTATGGTAGTTTCTTGGCCCAATCCTTTCTCCCTCATGAAACTATTTTTGTTAAAAAAAAATCTAGCTCCCTATTAGTAACTTCAACTTGACCAAATTTTCCTGGGGTTGGTAGGGTGATGGCTTCTTATGGATTACTTGGAAATGATCATTGAAAGCTACCAAAAATTTAGACGTAAATTAGGGCCCTTGATCTATGACGATTGTTTTAGGGGCTCCAAATCTTAGGAAAATATTGTTATATAGGAAGTGTTGATTGGTATGTTTGCACCTTCTCAACATAGGCAGCACACAAGTATGCTACCTCTCTTGAAAGGCAATTACCTACAAACAAGTTGCAAAAAATCACCACAAGGTCTCTCGAGTGTCAAGTCATGACTTGTAAAAACAACTCAGTTGATTGATGTGATTTTCTAGTAATCACAAAGGGAATTTATGGTTCACTAATTTGGAAGGAATTGGATCTTCAAATGGAGTTTTATTTAATCTTGGAAATGAGCTGCACTTGTTGTAGGCTCAAAACAACAGTCTAAAACTCCATGTTTAACATCACATTTGGCTTCACAATGATGTTGGAAACTTGCCTTAACCTCTATTTTGAAAAAAATTCAAAAGGGAAAAGGGATGGAAGAGTTCCTAAACCTGCAAATAATGATGAACAATGAAAATAGAGGATGTTGCAATGGACAACCTTCCCAAAACTAAGCTCCACTTAACCAAAATATCAAACAGTCTCATGAAACTAGTGCTATCTTCTAAGGTCTGTAGATTTTCAGCTATCCATTCACCATAAAGCACGAGAAATAGATGAAATTTAAGTGCAATAATAATTTAATGTTCATACTAGCTTTAAACTATTTTTCATCATCAACAAATAGCAAAAATCATGAACATGGAAGGGCATAAACACCATAATATTCTTCACTGTCAATGTGCAACATAAACTAAAAAGATAAAAGTAACTTGAAGCACTTAGAACAAAAAATTAAATCTATCTAGATCTATCAATTTTGAGAAGATAAATCATGCAACATTTGAGAAACACAAGAATCCACCAAAACAATGAAATTATATTGAAATTTTTGTAGCATGTCTTTACACAACAACTCAACTCTCTCTTTGAAAATGATAGGGGACCCCTATTTATATTTTTCAAAAAGTGAAATGAATGTCTAGGATTTAATTTCCTTGTGTTTCCAAGATTTATTTTACATTAGGGTTTCACCTACCCCCAAAATACATCAATATAAAATACATATTTTGTCTCTTTCTCTATTTTTTCCTCTAGTGGTTGTAGCTATAGCAGTTTTGTCTTCTAGTGACTACCTTCCTTTTTAGCTATACTATCAAAAACTCCTCATCAATCATTAGCTTCCCTGCATCCTTATGAAGAGTGGCATATTCAACAAATTTTCTAATCAAAGCTTGGAGCTTATCCCACTCCATGATGTTGGATTGGAGGATCTGAAAGGACAACTTCTTGAATCTTCCAGTGATTTTATCCTAGTGCTTATTGCTTTTAGGTGTGATCTAGACTACTATTTGGACTATGTGAATTCCCTTGCAGAAAAGTCCATGAAGTCAAACGTAAGCACATCTATTACCCCTTGCTCCATCTTCTTGTGGAGGTATGGCTTGATTTTCTCTAGATCCAACTCCAAGGCAAGCATTTCATAATTTTTCATCATCTTGAGCATCCTATGCTCCACAACCCATTTGAGGTCTAATTCAACCTCATGCAACACCCTTTCAAGGAATTCCTTTCTATGATCCAAGCCATTTTCCAGGTCTCCACCAGCTAGTGATCATCTTTAACAAGCTTTAGCTCCTTTTCCCATGTCTTTTCAGGAATCTATAAAATGGCCTCGAGCTTAGGATATGTTATCATGTATATCTTGGTGAACCTGTGACATGTTTTCTTAGTAGCTACTCTAGCTAATTTTATAGATTTCATCATTTTTTGAACATTCGAGCAGCATGACAGATGCCCATGTCGTCATTATACATCACCCATTGGAACCATTCTATCATGGCCTTGGTCTAATTCTTCATTTTCTCCATACAGGTGAGTTCTTCTTAGGAGAGAAGAGGGGGAACAGATGATGTAGTGAGAGCCTCTTCTTCCAAGGAGGTCCATTATTGAATATAGGTGGTGAGATTCACCACTTGTGCCTCCAGATCCTCTTTGGTGGACTGGTCCTTGTTCATTTGTTGTATGATTATCACCACCGACCCTTGGAGCTCATCAATCTTTTGTTCTCTGGTGGTTGGGCCCAAGTTGATGGTGTAGATGTTGTAACTGAGAGCAGCCTCTTTTTCTGTCATTGGGGTGGAAATTTGCACCATTCTTGATCTGGTGGCATCAATCATGATATGGGAGCAAACTCTTGGCTTCTTTTCCTTCTTTGTATTTGTCTATGCTCAAGCCAATATTGCCTCAAGTTTGGCCTTAGGATCAACAATCGTAGGATCCTTCTTTTGTAGCTGCCTCTCAAGCCAATCGGGCACCTAGGCTTCTCCTTTAGGTGATTCATGATCACCTTCCTCCTCTTGTCGAGGCTATTTTTCTTCATGACATGAGGCCTCTTGATCCGCTTTCTCTTCCTCATTAGAGTCCTCAATTTGTATAGCCTTTTCTTTGTCTAATTCAACAAAGGATACATTTTCTTTAGTAACATCTTTTTCTTGAGGCCTTTCCTTTTCTTCTTATTCTGGTTCATGTTTGAGGTGCCCAAGCTTGGGGCTCTTCTTCAATGTATCATTTGATTCTTCTTCTTTTTCAGCTTCTTTCCCTCCTTCCTTTTCAAAAGGCACCTCTTCTTCTTAGGTGGGGCCCTTTTCATCTTCGATTAATGGAGGCTCTTTGAGTATCTTCATGTTTTCTCCAAAAGGATGATCCTTAGGTTCAATCTCCTCAACTATGTCCTTGAGCTTCTGGGACTACTCCTCTTCCAGCTCTTGATCTGAGGTCTCCACTATGTATTTTGCACTAAGGGCCTCAACGCCCTCCTCTGAAGATTGTGACTCTTCTTCATCAGTCACCACTTTTTCCATGTTAATATTTAACCTTCCCTCTAGGTGTTCAAATCAAGGTTCTTCAGGTTCCTCCATTATTCCTTTGTTGGCTTCCTTCTAGCATTTTTCTATTTCTTCATATATTCTCATTGTTGCCTCCATCTTTGGTGGCTTTGTAGGCGGTGAAGGAATGGGAAAACCAATGGAAATTTGGGCCATCATATGCTAAACAATGGGATTCATAATTACCCCTAAAATCTCAGAAGGTACACCCTCCACATATTTTACAAAGGCTTTTGGCAAGGTCAGTAAGGGCATAGTAGTAATGGTTGCAGGCATTGGAGTAGAGAGAAAAGGAAATGGAGGAGGTAGTGAGGAGGTCTATGGTGGGGATGTTGTGGTGGAGGAAGATTCCAACACCATCATTAGAGTTGTTGGTGGGGTGGAAGAGAGGTGGAGCAAGATGTCCACAATGGGCGGAGATGAAACGGGCAATGAGTGAGATGCAGGAGGTGGAGGAGTGGCAATGACGGTAGCAGTGAAGGTGGTCGATGGTGATTATGACTATTCAATTTATTCTTCTCCCTCATGTTGGGGATCCTCTTCAATTGTCAGCATCTCAGCTATAAATCCTCCTATTTTCTTTTCTTTCTTCGAGGGTTCACCCTTTGTGGCCTTGCACATGTATACTTTATGCTTCGGATGACACTCGAGCACATCCTTCTATGTCTTTGATCTTGTTCCTAGAGAGGACTTTGGTGTTTCTTTAGTGGAGGTAGCAACAACTCCATTGTGAGTTTCACTCTCATACTCATCCTTGAGCTCACCATATTTCAATGTTGCACCTTGTACTTTGAATTGAGAAACTTGGGCATCAAACCACCACCTAGTTATGTCTACCACTATCTGAATTATTATGTCGAGGTCATTGACCTCTTCTTCATTCCAGTCTATTAGCGATAGTGGAAAATTGGATATGACATCAAATCTTTCATCAATAATTGTATCATCCTCCTCAACAACCTGTTCAGGCACAAGGAACAAGTTGATTGACTTCACAAACTAGGTTGTCATCCACATGTAGTGTCTCATTCACATTTATTTTTCATCTCAATAGTTGGCCTAGAATTCTTCAAGGTGTGGCCGATGGGCATATTGCTTTCCCACCTAGTTCTTCAATTTCCCATATGGGTCAATTCTTGGCCGAGTTGTGTGGAGTTCTAGATTGTATTCCACTATCTCTTTCTCTGAATAGTCGGTGCATTGGGTAGAAGGACATGAATACATTCCTTGCTCGAAGTTTAGGGGATATCGGATCAACGCTTTGTGTTTATCGCTCAACAAGGTGTGAGCGTTATGCAATTTTTGAGAGACCTCTAGCGGGATCATCTAGTCATTGGGGTAGTGTGGTAGCTTATAAGGCCTCTTAGAGAAACCTTATGCTCTAATATATGTAAACTTTGGGAACTTTATAAAAAGCTACCCAAATATTTGATTGAACGCTCTAGCGCTATGCAAGACTCTTCTCTTGAAGTCTCCCCCAAGAATTCTGATAATATGCCCAATAAAGGCATCATTCGGCCTTCGATAATCTTTCTTGAAATTCTTGTATTGTAACTAAGGGTATCTATCATAGACTCTAAGCTCTCTCCTTGGATCTGGATTAGGCCCAACAGAAAGGCCCTTGCATGGGAATGGCTCCACTAGAAAATATACTAAGTAGGAGATCATATAGAACTAGGATGTATTCTTTATAGCCATCAACTAGTTATTGATGTTATCACTGATATTTTTTTACCAGTGAAACTTTGTATTACCGCAAAGGATCACTTCAATAAAGTATAACATCCACTCCTGAAAGAAGGCAGCAGTGGGGAAGTCCATTACCCTATTGAGCAGACTAACCAAGTCATGTTACTCCTCGTGGAAGTCACTTCTAAATAACTCTTGTGGCACTTTAGAAACACTACCCCTCTTATCCTTCAACCAATGTTAGTTGATCAATTCCTTACATGCTAGGGGGTCTACCTTCCACATGTACTCGACATATCCCTTCTCAGTTTCCTCCATCTTGTCAAATGTAGGGATATGAAAGGTCTAGCCTATAGACCTAGTTCACAAGTCTGCTAACACTCTACCATTGTGATTGATGATCTTTCTACTACTGTGATAATATTCTTTGTATGCCATCATTAGCTCCAGAGCAATGAGTGCAGGAGGGAATTTGATTGCCTTAGCGAGGCTACTTTTTTTATTTTCAAGGAATTCTCGATTCTTGTGTTGGCCATCACCCTTTTCCTGAACTCATTAATGTCTACGTGCCTGAGTTTTATGTCTAATACGATGCCCCAATCATAATTGAGTTTGGAGGTGCACTCCACACCATGGAACTAGTACCTCAGCTGATCCTTTTCCTCATTTCCCCTAGGTTCTTTGGTAGGCTTATTTCCTTTCTCTTTCTCCATAGACTTCCCCAATGGTCCCATAGTAGATTCCATAAATCCTGCAAACAAGGATGCAATAAGTATATTCACATGAAAAACTCAGGGAATCATTATTTAAATCCTACAAAAACAAGGGTTAGATCAACAATTCATCTCTCAAAGATCATAAAATCATAAAAATCTAGCATAATTCATCGTTTGAGGCTTGTTTGGGTCATTTACAAGAATGTGTCCTGGGGATGCAAGATTCCCTAGGTTGGCAATCATCATCTGTGTTCATGAGTAGGATGGCATCAAGGTCATGATGGCCCACAAATGGCCACGCGCACTCAAAGTTCCACATTTGGGAATTTGGTAGTTAGTACTTCAATAAAGCATATCAGGTACATGGTAAAATTCAGCTAGGAAGTCCCTGGAGGCATTCAATTGATTACTATGCTCATGCACTCAAGGCATACAGAAGTAGGAGGCATCATGGTCATTTTGAGCTCTATCATTGAGAAATGGTGGTCAGGAGGCAAAAGCCTACACAAAGAATCCCACAATGCAGGATCCGCAGGTGACTCAGACGGTCTAGGATGACTCCTTTAGGCTCAATCAATTGGATGTTTGTGGGCAAGGACTAGTGTAAGGCCATCAGGAGATGCTTGTTTGGGGATGGCAATGATGGTGCAACATTCTACAAGTGGCAGTCAATACTGGTGAGTCCACGAGACACCTTGGCATTAACCATTTCGTTTGAAAGGACCAAGGTGGTGAAGAAGTGCTTGGGCTCTACCATGCAGACGGGAGGTGAAGTATGAGTGCTAGTGAATGACAACCATATGATGGTGAACCACATGCAATGACCTACAAGGAGAGCTTTGTAATGCATTAACTTAGTCATTTTCTCACTAAATTTCTGGAGGGAAATGGTAGTGGATTCCGCTAGGCGGGCAGATGATGCTCTATAGCTATTTTGATCAACGACGGAGGCGACGGGGTGGTCCATAGACAAACCCCCACAAATTTTGGCCTACATAATATTTAAGACTTAGCGTTTTTGTATGTAAACTTTGGATAGCAAGAAGGACTGAGGGATTCATGGTGTAGGCGGGAGCAAGGACCTCACCATCTGTGGATGGCATTGAGATGGCAGTGAAGGGAAGGCAAAGGTCCATACGGAACAACCCATAAGGAGACTTAGGTTTGATCATTTGGCAACATTGAACTCGGCAGAACCCACGATGCGAGAAGTAGGTGTGCGATGGCCATTTAAGAATGACAGCAAGGTAGGTGTCGCCCACATGCGTTGGCCCGCAAAAGTAGACCTACAAGGGTTCTCTAGTCTTGTGTGTTTTCATTGTTTCACTTTACTAGGGGATGGTGACGAAAGGTTCACAGGCTGCAAAGGAGCCAAGGCTCTATCAAGAACGATGGTGAGGAAGCTAAGTTCTGCAAGGCCCTTAGAGGCTGTGTTTGATTGATTTTCGAGGGGCTCCTCAGACAGGTATGCATGGAATTTTGAGGTTACTCGGCCACCCCAAAAGAACTTAGAGTTTGCCTCAAGATTTTAATGGTTTTGGAAAACTCAAATTTAAAAGACGCTTCTAGGCTGGTGGTGATGGACGTACCTGAAGATCTTGAAGAAATCGATGAAGGCCAAGCTTGAGATCTTCCTAGAGGTCTTGCGAGCATGAAGGAGGTGATGGCTGTTGCCTCTTCTGACAAATTTTGACTAGGCATAGGATGAAAATGACAAGTTAGCTCAACTATTTATAGTAAAAACTTCATTTATTACCCACATTTAATGCATGTACGACAGCTGGTGTGGTAGTTGGGTGCAAATTTCAAAAGAGAAGTGATAGGAAAGTCGAGGCCCGCAAGGTGAACAGAGCCCCAGCCACTAGCGTTTGACAGTTGAAAAAAGAGGGAAGCCACAGAGGATGGGGAATCTGCCATGTAGGAAGACGTCCTACATCGGCCACCAGTGAAATGGAAAATACAATGCAACGACACGCAAGGGGAAACCTGCAAAGGTGAACCAATAGGAGGTGAAGGATGCTAGTTGAAAAGACTAAGGGAAACCTACCAAGGAAACCCCACAAAAGCCAAAGACTTAGAAATTTTGGGAGGTGAATTTTGATCAAATGAGGATGATGACTTTTAGGGTGCTTGGCCATTTGATGCTCAAAAATAGGGGTACACAAAATGAGGTGAAGGAAAAAAATAAGCGACCCAACAAAGGTGAAAAGAGAGGGTCCACATTCTGAACGAGGCGTGTGTTCTATAGGCACAATAGGAAGTCATCTATATGTTCTTCCCTTGTGACTCTTAGAGATTGAACCTCTACCCACTTGGTCAGATAGTCGGTACAGACCAAGATGTACTCTTTTCCTTGTGAAGAGGGGTCTATTGGACAGATAAAATCTTATCCCCATTTTTAAAATGGTTCAAGAACTACCTAGGTTTGTAGAGGAATTTCGTTGGCTTTGGTTTGTTTTCCTACTCTTTGGCATTCATCACAACGATGAACATATTTCTTGACATCTTTCTGCATAGAGGGCCAGTAATACCCTACACCCAAAATTTTATGTGACTTCTTCTTGGAAAAATAATAGCCTCTCAAAGGGTCATCATGACAAGCTCTGAGGATGCTATATGTTTCATCTTCCCTTACATAACTTTGTAAGACCATATCAAGATCGTATCGAAATAATATCCCATTAATCCACTTGAATGGAGTGATTTCTCAAACAAGACGTTTCTTTTGTTTTGATGTGAAATCAGGTGGCAATTCTGAGGTGGCCAAGTAATTGGTGATATCAACAAACTAAGGGGTCTTAGTGGAGATGGAAAATAAATTTTTATTTGAAAACACGTCTTGTACAGGAGCACAATCTCCATTACCTTATTTGATGCAAGATAAGAAATCTGCAACTACGTTAAATTTCCCTAGTTTGTCAATAATGTTAATTTTGAATTCTTGTAACAACAACAACCACCTAATTATCCATTAGTTAATTATAGGTTTATTCATTAGGTACTTAATGGTTTAGTGGTATGTGAACACCGTGACTTTAAATCCTCACTATTTAATGTAATAATTTCTTGATTGCATGTATTGTAGCTAAGAATTCCTTCTCTGTCATGGTGTAATTTTATTCAGTAGGAGTTAGATTCTTATTGATGAATTATATAGCATACTTTCCCCCATTCTCATCATCCTGACCCAATACCACCCCAATAGCATCATCAAAAGCATCTTAATAAATATTGAATGGAAGGTTCCAATTCGGTCCACGTAGGACAAGAGTAGAGATGAGATTCTCCTTAATTATCTTGAATGATGATTAACACTCAGTTGTCCAGATGATATCTACATTCTTTTGAAGGAGTGATAACATAGGAGCTGCAAGCTTACTAAAATTCTCTATGAACCTCTAATAGTATCCAACATGGCCTAAGAAACTCCTAACACCAGTTTGTGTCTTTGGGGTTATCAATTGTTGTATCACCTCATTTTTTTTAGGATCGACTTTTATCCCCTCTACTGAAGTATGGTGTCCCAATACTATTCCTTGTTCCACCATTAGAAGACACTTTTTGTGACTCACGAATAGTTGATGATCTTCACATCACTTCAATACTTTATCCATATTTTGAAGTCCTTTGTCAAAATTTGACCCATACACAATGAATTCATCCATATATACTTCCAACTAGTCGTTTACTAGCTCGACGAATATTGCAAGGACACCTCTTTGTAATGTTGCAGGAGCATTGCATAGCCCAAAGTGGAGGACGTGATATATGAATGTTCCCCAAGGGGAAGTAAAATTTGTCTTATCCTGGTCTTCAGCTGCAACTTGTATCTGATTATATCCGCTAAATCCATCCAAGAATGAGAAGTACATTTTTCTAGCCAAATTATCCAAGACTTGGTCTACAAATGGTAGAGGGAAGTAATCTTTATGGGTGACCTTGTTAAGTTCCCTATAATCGGCACACACCTATTGATGGTCAAAATAACACAACAATGTTAAATAGAATATTTCTACTCTATTTCTCTTGAAAAAGATAACTAATCTAGAATCACCTATCTCCCAAGGTCTCTATAGTTGGTTCTCAATTGTGTTGTTTCATTCAATAGTCCATGCAACCATAATTTTCAAGGGGCTTACTGGTAAAGGATACAAACTACATAATATAACTTATTCTAATGTTTTGGGGGTGTGTAAATAAATAGAAAAAGATAGAACATGGTGTAGAACAACAAGTCATAAATGTAAATAACTAAAACCATAAATGATACAATCCACATAACATTTGTACCATTGCATGCATTCATAGTGCTAATTTAGGATGTACAATCATTTATCATCATCAAATTTGAAACCAAACCAAAACATATTACCAACTCATCACCAAAACTCATAGATCAGCAAATATAAAGAGCTTGCATTCACAAATAATTCAATGAAATAATCTCAAATTCGGAGTCTTGTATTGATTTTTATCAAATAAGAAATACTTATGAACAACATTCACTAGCATACGAATGACTATGGTTCACCAACATTACCATTAAAACTAATTCATTAAAAAACATAACTCTATTGAAAAACTTGTAAAAATATGTCCATGTATCTATGCATAAATTGTAAAAAAGCTTCTAAAAAAATTGTAAACTATCCTAGATCTCCTTCAGGTGGCTAATCTTGCTTCAATGAGCTAAACTTTACAAAGTGGAGAGAAATTCTACATATAGACTTGTCTAGCACTAATTCCTCTCATCAAAAATCAAGATCCACAAATCATGGGATGACTAGGACAATGTAGGATGAGTGTCCATTTTTTACTTTAGTTATTGATTGAGAACTCCTTGTCAAAACCTGTGTTCCAAAAGGAGGAAGATGGAATCGCTAAGATTTCTAGTTGAATTCATGTCACCTCCCTACAAAATAGGAAAGAAATATGTCCAACAAATCATTCCTTCTTGATGTTGATCTGGCAAAGGGACATGTGCATTACAACCTTAATCTTGTGTTTTCTGCTCTAGCATGTACTCATCATAACTGGTGATCACCTATTGAATAAAATCTATATCTGACCCATCTACCCAAATATTTTCAAACTTTATTCTCTTTATTTTGACAGAGACAAACTCTTTCATATCTCCCAGTTTAATGAGCTCCCTTCTGGAAGCCTCTATCTCTTCTTTAACATCCATAAGCCTATCCATCAAGAGGTCATCACCATCATCCCCTTTTTTCATTATCTCTTCAAATCTACCACCCCACTTTTCCTTGAGTTTATCAAGGAGGAGGCCATCTTCCATAGGGATTTCTTCATTGACAAGTATGGAAATACTTGCTCCCAATTCCTCAACCTACTCATTAATATCTTTTCCAACCTATTGTACCTCATTTTTGTGCCCAAAAATAAATAAAGACCAGAACCTGATGATGTTAATGGTCATTTCAACAAAGTTTGCATTGTCTTCCTTGAGGATGGATTGTTCCAATAAAGTTTGCTTGGGAAATTTATTGATGTCTTTCAACTTCCTTGCATGCTCTGCATATTCTTCTTCTTGTTTCCCAAGAGTTTCAGCATGTATGACCATGTCATTGATCAAATCCAATGCTCCTTCATGAGCTTTGCAACTTTCCACAAGAAAATCCTCCACTTCTTGGTTTAGTCTACAAATCCATATGTCCATCATTCCCACCCTATTTCTCATTTCAATCAGGTCATCAACTTGTTTCTTACTTAACAAAATTGGTGTCTACAGAGCAACAAATTGTGAAGAAACAAGAGAAGAGAGAACCTTCAATAACTTATGCAATTGATCCAATTGGAACTTGAGCTCATCTTTCCTTTGTTTGTCTTTCATCATCCTTGATTCAGTGGATGATGCTACAATGTTAATGAGGTTCATCTGTTGATTCCTTGTTGGTCTTCCCAAATTTACAGTACCCAATTGGTAATCACTCAACTGCATGTCATGATTATCCTTATCAATCATTGGAATAGCACATTTAACAACAATCTCCCCAGCATCTGTTAACCTAGTGGAATGAAGAACTCTAGCCCTTTTCTTTGGCCTATCCTTTTCAATTTATTTTCTCACATCATCCCAATTAAGGGGCTAGGATTGTACTATTTATTTCCTCTCTAAATCAAGCTTTAACCATGTAGGGGTAGCAGGGGGAGTTACCACTTGGGTAGATGAAGATGTGGTAGGAGAGAGGGTTTTCCAAAGTGCTACCTTGGGTTGAGATTCAACCTCTTGTTGTTTCTCCTTTTCTACCTTTTTCTTGGCCAATTTTTCAACTTCAACTTTTGCTTCTCTTTCTTGCTCTATTTTGGCCAATTGTTCTTCTTCCAATCTCTTCTCCTCCAACAACCGATATCTTTGTTTTTCTAACTCTCCCACCCTCTCCCATGCCTTTGCTACTTCTCGAACAATTTTATTTTGCTCCTCTTCTTCCATCCTTTTCAACTCCAACTCTTCTTCTTCTTTCTGTGAGCCTCCTCTACTACTTTGAACTTGGCTTCAAGGGATTATTTCTCTCTTCTTTGTTGAGCCTTCTCTTCCTCCAGCTCATGGATTTTCTGCAACAGAGCTAACTTATCTCTTTCTTCCTTGGCTTTTCGCTATGTTTCTCTTTGCAGCAAAAGATCCTCTTTCTCTTGTTATTGTGTTTCCAATTCTTCAACCTTTGCTAAAGCTTCTAATTCTTGTTGTTTGGCTAGTATGTCAGCTTTGGCTTTGACCTCTACTTCTTCTTTTTTTCTTAGTGCCTCATCTTGTGCTTTAGCATCTGCTTATTTTTTTGCATCCTCGAATGAATTCCATTGATCTTCTACAGTTAAGACATGTTTAGTCTCAAATTCTTCAATATTGTCAGTAATTTAGCTACAAGAGGCTCATTATCTAATTGAGTGGCCTCTGAATCAGAATTAACATCATGAATTTCAACTTCTTTTTCCTTTCTCTTTAGAGTTTCTTCTTGCTCATAAAGACTACCTGCAGGTATTTCTTGGCTCAGTTGAGAAGAGGAGCCTTCCCCAACTATTGTGGTCTCCATGCCTTGTGATTCATGGACTTCTTGAGTAAGTATTTCTGAAACATCTCCTCCAGAGCTAGGAGGAAGATACTCTAATTGCTCTCTGGGAGCTGCTCTCCTCTTGGTCCTCTTGTATCCTTGGGTAGCTTCGGTCTTTCTCTTTTTTGAAACTTGACCTTGTGGCTCCTTTAACCTCATGACCACCCATTGAATACTTCTATCCATCACTATTCTAGAAATTTGTTTTATGTCTATGAATTCCTCTTCATCCTAATTGATGGGGGCTATATTTTTGGTGCCAATATTTTTTGCTTCATGCTCAGGATTCAAAATTACACCATCATCTTATAATGTATCAAGAATATCTTCTTTCACCCCATACTCAACCATTTATGGGATGGTCAACCTTTCATAGCTAATTTTTATAATATCATAATCATCTTGTAATTCAATCCAAAAATCCTCCAACAAATTATAATGTTTTTCAAAAACAATGGAAGTCAAAGCATTCATTTTGTGCTTTGAATCAAAATGCTTCCAAGATGTATACAATCCCAACTTCAAATAGCTTAAATCTACACATACTACCTTTGCAACTACATTGTGAAGACAACAATATTCTCCCAACTTCATAGGGAACTTGTGGCATCTAGGCTTATGTTTGATGGAAAATCTTGCATTGACTCGTAAGGCTTGATATATAAACTCCATAAGGAAAATCATGTCACTGCAACCCCTTGGGAGTAAGTGAGGATGGCCATCAAATCTTGCTAACCTGAAGTATGAGACCTGGGATATTGGATATACCAATGTACCCATTGAGCAATAAAAGCCATAACCTCCCTAATCAACCTGAATCTAGCATCCCCAGTCAATCGATTGATGATGACATATAGGATTGCATCATTGACCCTTTTGTGGTGTAGCTCTGATGTTTGCATAGTCAATTGGTCATAATGGTTCCACACCTTCTATTTTCTAGGAGCTTCTCCCAATACTCCCACTACATTCAACCCAGGAAAAATACCCATCCTTGTAACAGTATATATGACATAAGAAGTCATAAATAAAATCTTTGTTTCCCTTACCCTTGACATCTGATTGTGCAAATTGTCAGATAAGATCATGCACCAATCAAATTGTTGTCTACCATCAAAAATAGATTCAATGAATGGGAACATACATTCCTTGAAGCATGCAGATTCCTTTCCAAACACCCTAGAAAGCATCAAAATTAATTCATCCACTTCCTTCTTGAAGTCTCCTCTCTTAGGTTGTTCGGGCATCTTGGCTAAGGACTTCTTCTTAGTCCTCAACCACTTCTTGTTCATGTGGGATCTTTTGACTTCTTTATTCTTATTGAACATTTATAATGAATCGATTTCAGTCACCTTCCTAGGGTTCCTTGGAGTAGGTGCATTAAACATGTACCTCATTATCTGTGGGGATAGATCAATTATTACATTTCCTTGTTGATCCATGCATTGCCTTGATACAGGATTGCAAGCTCCTGCTACAGTCAAGATGAGCTCCGGGAATTGTACTAACAGAGGGAAGAGTGTAACATGAGCTAGCCCAGATTGGAATATTCTTTTTGTTCTTCTAGTCACCTCTTCCGCAAAGGTCTCTAGAGTCAACTCCTCATAGTTGAAGGATCCCAAGTTGGTATCTATAATATCTGCCAATTCTGAATCTAGCTTGCTAGTTGTCGGAGTGGTATTCTGATTTTTATATCTTAAAGTATAAGGTAGTTGTTTCACCTTCATCTTCTTTGGCTTCACCTATCTTGAACTCTTTGCAGCTTGGCCTTCCATTTGTGAAATTTCTACATATGCTCCTGACATTGTTTATTCTTGCAAGACAACCCTGGATTAGATCAATAGAAAGTATGAAAATCAATATTAGAATACTTACCCTTCATGTTTCTTTTTCTTTCCCTAGGTATCCTTTTGCACTTAGTAAAATTTGAAGGTTTATTAGAGGGGGAACCAAGAAAGGGATTAATATTGGAAGGCTTCTAGTATTGGCAGGATCAAAGTTGGGATCAACATCGGAGCCAGGACCGAAATTGAAATGAAAACTAGTCCTGAAACATTACAAAGTTTCAAATCTTTCCTCCATTCCGCTTCCGCTTCTGCCAGTGTAAAGGATGTGAGACGGAGTCAAAGCTCATCAGGAGTGGGTTTAGAACCAAATATGAACTTTCAAATGGATATTTATGGGTCAAATCCATTCCCAGATCCACTTTTGCCCGTTATCATTAAGCATGGCATAATCTTAATCAAGTATCTAAAACGAGGAAATATGAGGAGCCAAGGAGGCTTAAAACAAAGGCATGAATCCATCATTAATGTGACCATGAGAAGACCAAGCCAACTAGGGTAGAATATTACAAAGACGGCATACAAACCCTAGTTTGCACAACCCATCGACTCAAGAATTTAGGGCATCAAAAACCTGACATATAACCCATTGAATCAAACCATGACTAAGATCAGACAAGTCTTTAAACATGTTTGAAAATTTCAAAAGCCCCCAAGACCTGTTAAAGACAAAACTGTAAACAAAAATAGGGCACAGTAGTACGGATACCACCAAAATGAGAAAATGACAATAGGGCAACAAAAACGAACAAGAAAAGACAAAAAGAAAACAAAAATGGAAGGGAAAGGAAAACCAAAAGTGAAAATGAAAGCAACACAAGAGAACGAGTGAAGATCCATAAGAAATTTCTTGCGAACACGTGAAGAACACACTGAAGAACAAGACGGGAAACGAAATAGGGAAAAAACCCACCTACCTCAAAAACTACCAAATAGGATGAAAAATCAATCCAAATTCACTTGCATATGCTTTCCCTTGACCAAAATCATGCTCCACTCTTCGCTTTTCTACTCTAGTTCGTAAAAATAACTTAGGCAATAATAATAATGTGCCTCTTAACCTTGATTAAGGTTTTGAAATTGATTTTGTGTGTGTGGAGAGCCTAAAATTAATGTTATTAATGTGGTTAGTTGGGCATGGGATCAAAGAAGGAATGAGCACATAGCAATCATGTAACAGAAATAAAGTGGAGAAGAAGAAAACACAAAAGCGAGGGCAAGATCGAGATCGAAATCAGTTAGCTAACTTTTGCAAAGTTCTCAGTTTAGTTCTGGTTCCAATTTTGATTCCGCCAAAGGATGAAGAAAATGTTGGAGTTGAGAAGATACAACTTCATAGGAGCCCAAAGATCTCTGCAAACAAATAACCTGTTACAAGGAGAAGCAAAGAGAAGCAACAAAGGAAATGCTCAAGAATGTGGAGCAATGTATTCACCTGAAAATGTAAAATGAATAATGATACAAAAGATAGTTTTCAACCATATATAGATGAAAACCCTAAAAAGGAAAACCTTAGGCTTGTACAATAATAATTAATAAAGTAATTAATTATTATGCACCTAATGTTAGCTTAAGTGAAAAAGAGGTAAAAGGGAACTTTATGTAATTAAACAAATATTGTTTAATTAATAAAGTAAATGTCCAATTACTCTAACACCCCCCCTTAAGATAGACATACGGAGAAGCTAAAACCTAGAAGAAACTACTAAAAGCAAAAGCAATGGGTCCCAGCAACAAGGCCAGATCAGGTACCCAAGTACAAAGAAATCTCTATGAAACAGAGAAAAGGAGAAAACCCAGTGGGAAAAACTCCTCTCCAAAAAGAGATAGAAGAACATGCTGAAAGAAACATGAAGGAAGGAAGGCCTCATAAAGACCCCCCCAAGGACAACTTCCTTCACCCCAAGCATAGAGCGCAACTAAAGATAGCGCGAAGATGCAAAAGGTTTCGTGAAGATGTCTGCAACCTGCTCGGCAGTGGGAATATACTCCAAGATGAGAGAACCATCCTGAATCAACTATCTGATGAAATACATATGAAGCTCAACGTGCTTCGTCCGCTGATACTCCACCGAGTTGCGTAAAATGTGTATAGCACTCTGATTGTCGCACCAAAGAATAGTGGGACTATCAGGAGGAAAACCAAACTTAGTCATCAACTGACGAAGCCATAAAATCTCCTAACTAGTGAGCACAATAGCTCGGTACTCGGCCTCTGTAGATGATAATGCATGAGCAGTCTGCTTCTTACACGACCATGTGATAGGACCAGAGCCAAGACAGAAAACAAAGCCAGAAGTAGACTTCTGATCATTGACATCACCAGCCCAATCTGAGTCAGTGTAGCCAACAATGTGAGGATCCCCTGATGTGTAGTGAATGCCATATGAAGTGGTGCCCTGAATGTACCTCAAAATATGCTTGGTAGCTTGCTAATGACTCTCATGAGGATCATGTGAGAATCGAGAGACAAGACCAACCGCAAAGGAAAGATCAGGACGAGTGTGAGTCAGGTACAACAAACTGCCAATCAACTACCTGTAAAGTGTAGAATCTATTGAAGGAGTGGGGCAAGTAGTAGTCAAAACAACCCCTGACTGAAAAGGTGTGGGGGTAGGCTTGCAATCAAGCATGCCAAAGCGCTGAAGCATATCAAGAGAATACTTCTACTGGTAAATGGAGATCCCCTCTGAAGACTGAATCACCTGAAGACCAAGAAAATAGTGTAAAAGGCCGAGATCTGTCATCTCAAATTACTCCATCAAGGCTAGCTAAGAATTATGAATCATAGAGGATGAGCTACCTGTGATGAGAAGATCATCAACATATAGCACAAGAATCAGGATCTCACCCTCAAGATGCTAAATATAGACCGTGTGATCAGAATGACAGTGAGTGAAACCAATGGAGAGTAAAAAATAGTCCATCTTCTCATACCAAGCCCAAGGGGCCTGTTTGAGACCATATAATGAACGCTGAAGTCTGCAAACCAAAGAAGCATCATGAAAAAATCCCTGAGGCTACTCCATATAGATCTCCTCCTGTAGGTCACCATGCAAGAAGGCACACTTCACATCCATTTGGAAAATGAGCCATCCTCTAGAAGCTGTAAGTGATAGTACAAAATGAATAGAATTCATCTTGGCAACGGGGGCAAATGTCTCAGAGTAATCAATACCCTCAACCTGTGAGAAACCCTTTGCAACAAGACATGCTTTCTACTTATCAATAGAACCATCAGCAGCATACTTGGTGTGATACAACCATCGGCACCAAACCATCTTTTTGCCCTTAGGAAGAGGACAGAGATCCCATGTACTATTCCTCATCAAAGAAGAATACTCCTCCTCCATAGCACTATCCCACTCAGGGTGACCTATTGCCTCTAAAAATCTCTGAGGATCCTCTGAAAGAGCATGAGTCAAAAGACTAGAACCCGTAGTATGAGAATGGGTGCGATGAGTGTCTGAAGGATCACTGGCCATAGATCCTACTACCTCAATAGTAAAGTGAGCCCATTTGGGCCTCTGAGGTGGAGCAAGTGGAGGTGGAGATGGGGGATCATCAATATCCTCATCAAAATCATCCTCAAAATAATCCTGAAGAGCTGCAATGGGTGGAGTAGGTAGTGAAGTGGACATTGAAGACATGGTATCAACTGGAGGAAGGCGCTCATCAAATTGAACATCCCGTCGAAACAGGACCTCTCTGAAATTAGGATCAAACAACTTGTACGCCTTAACATCCTCACAGTAGCTGACAAAAATGAGGGGTCGACTCTTTTACTCCATAGCTCTCCTCTGAGCATCAGGAATAAAATCCCATGCCTCACTACCAAATACTCGAAATGATGAAATATCAGGCTTGTCATGAGACCAAGCCTCCTCAGGAGTCATATGTTGAATCGCCTTGTGAGGCATTCGATTCTGAATATAGTTGGCACAATTGACTGCCTCAACCCAAAAGGACGAATCCATGGACTTGGACTGAATCCTACAATTAGCCATCTCTTATAAAGTCCTATTCTTTCGCTCAGCGATACCATTCTACTAAGGGGTGTAGGGAACAGAAAATTAATGCTGCAAACCATGCTCAGTGCAAAAATCTCTGAAGGCCTGATTCACATACTCCCCCCCATTATCTGTACGTATCTGCTGGATAGAAATACCAGACTGCTTCTCTACAAATATCTTGAAGACACGAAAGGAATCAAAGACATCAGACTTGTACTTAAGAAAGTACAGCCATGTGTGTCTAGAGAAGTCATCAATGAATGTGAGTACATACTTGACCCCTGAAAAAGGAGTGGGAAATGACATGAGGTCACTATGAATCAACTCCAAGGGTGCCAAAGCACGAGTGGTACTTCCCTTCGGAAAGGGATCCCTGTGATGCTTGTCAAGCACACAACCATGACAAACACCGTCAGTGCAGGAAATCTGTGGAAGACCAAGAACAAGTGACTGTGTACTCATCTACTGAAGATATCTGTAATTGACATGGCCCAAACGCTCATGCCAAAGCTGACTCACAGAATCTGCATGTGCTATAAGAGATGAACCTATACCCTCAGAAGGCACAAATCCATCAAATCTGTAAAGACGAGATGTAGTATCAACACTACCAGTAGCCACAACCAAATCAGAATCATGGAGGTCCTGAATAACCACATCATGTGGTGAGAACTCAACTATCTTACCAGAGCCAGTGTGGCAAATCTAATAAATGGACAAGAGGTTTGTCGAGATGTCAGGAACAACCAAAACATCCTATAGAGTGCCCCCATCCAAAGAGACAGAACCTGAACCCAAGATGGAAAGCTATGAAGAGTCACCCACTGCAATCTGTGAAGTACTACAAGAGGCAAGAGAAGTGACCAACTACTGAGTGTGAGTCATATGGTGAGAAGCACCAGAGTCTAAAATCCAAGTGGACCCATTGGTCGATGCTCTAGCAATGAGAGCATGACCTTTCCCTATGGTGGAGGAAGAAGAAGACTGAGGTGAGGAGATATGTTGTTGTTGCATGGCATCCTCTAAAGCCTCTAATCATTTCCAACACCTAGAAACTGGATGGCCTTGCTTGCCATAGAAACTGCAACTATCTCCTAATTTCTCCTTAGTCTTGGAGGAAGACTCACTAGACTTCGAAGATTTATGATGTTTTGGATTAAATGGTGGTTTAGAGTCAGACTTAGGAGGTGGTTTGGGGGAATGCTCACTGCCTGCAAAATCTTTCTTGGGACTTAGTTTCTGCTTTTGTTTCCCCTTCGGTGACTGAGCAACCAATGATTTTCTCTTGGATTCTAAGAGCATATCCATTTGAGAAAGGTGAGACTGTTCCCGAGATAAAATCTCACAAAACAAATCAAAGGTAGGCCTGGTAAAATTGGCACCCAAACCATCCATGGTGGAGTAGAAGGAGGAAGCAAATATCTGAAATGGACCACGAAGCTTCGAAAGAATCAAGTAAATGCACTCTATGTTTGTCTTGTTCTTGCCACAACCCTATAAAATAGTGTGGATAGTTTTGAACTTGTTCAAAATATCCTCAACAGTGGGAAATGAATTAGGTAACAATGAAGTCAGCTCTACCTCAATCTGTAATGCACAGAACTCATTAATGGCCCCAAAAAGTGTCTCAAACTTTAGCCACATGGCTCGAGGAGTGAGCAAAGCATCAAGGTGAAAAAAAATACTGTCTGAAACATGCATGCATAGCAAACCCATAGCCTCATCCATCTTCTTCCTATGCTGCATAATCTCAAAAGGACGTTGCAATTGAGGCTAAACCTCATCTAATCAAGACCATAACCCTTGTGACCTGATTAGCCTCATCATGCGAGACTTCCAAGTGTGATAGTTATGTGATGTGAGTAGCTCAACTGAAGAGTCTGCCATGAAACCCTGCACCTGTACCTGCTTGTGTTTTTTATTATTATGTGATCTTTCGGAATAGATAGAATATGCAAAAGGGTTTGTATTTTTGAGAGTTTTGGTGTTCTGGTTTTCTGATATAAATGACAAAAAGCAAGAGAAAAACACCCCCCACAAAAGATAAACCCAAACCCTAGTACAAATAGAGAAGAAGGAAGCAATGCATAAGCAAAAAATACTTCAAAAAAAAATCACATGTACCTAGTGAAAATTCTGATAAAATAAATAACATCACTGAATAGAGCATGTTGAGAGATTTCCAACGCCTATTCGAGTTTAAAAAACGGAGTCTGTTTGCACCTTCTATGACCCCGAAAGTGAAGAAAGAAGACCTCACTTTGACTGGTAAAAAATTTATAAAAATACCTATACCATCAGATCGGTGCCGAAACCAGCTTTCCAACACTTCTTTCTGTTTGAAAAACAGAGCTAAAACGCCTGAGTTATGTCTGATTTCATGAGAGAGCATAAAATGCCCTATTAGACCCCTTTAGCACCTAGGGGCTAAAAAAAATGGCCCCTGGTCGCCTGGGCGGACCAAGGGTCTGGGGCGGTAGACCCGCGGTCACCCATGTGACCAGGCAGAGAGGGTTAGAAGCCCACGGGGGCTGGAGGGGCCGACTCAGGTCGGCGAGCCTGCAGACGACGTCGGTGAGCTCACCAAGCTCGAACGGAGTCGGCGGGAGCAGGCGGCGACTCGGCGAGGCAGTGGCTCGGTGGGGTAGGTGGTGGCCAAGCGGAGCGCGGGTGGCCACTTGGCAGCATGGTCGGTGGCTGAAGAAAATTGAACGGGCTGCCAAAATTTAATCAAAAACCTTAGGTTTTCTATTTTTTTTATTTTTTTTGTGATTTTTTTGCTGAGGGGGTCATACGGCCAAACCCTAAAAAAAATTTTGCATTTCTGGTTGACTGTAACCAAAATCAACGATTTGACAATCGATTTAGGGGTTTTTGGGTGCTACGAATCCAATGGCACTATCCGTTTGGGCCCAAAGTGAACCTAAAAATTGGAGTATGCTGAATCCACAAGAAGAAACCTTAGAACCCTAGATTTGCTTCCAATGCAAAAATATCAAAACAAGAACAAGGAGCTGCAGATCTAAAGCTTTGATACCATGTTGGAGTTGAGAAGATACAACTTCATAGGAGCCCAAAGATCTCTGCAATCAAATAACCTGTTACAGGGAGAAGCAAAGACAAGCAACAAAGGAAATGCTCAAGAATGTGGAGCAATGTATTCACCTAAAAATGTAAAATGAATAATGATACAAAAGATAGTTTTCAACCATATATAGATAAAAACCCTAAAAAGGAAAACCCTAGGCTTGCACAATAATAATTAATAAAGTAATTAATTATTATGCACCTAATGTTAGTTTAAGTGAAAAAGAGGTAAAAGGGAACTTTACGTAATTAAACAAATATTATTTAATTAATAAAGTAAATGTCCAATTACCCTAACAGAAAACAAAAAGAACAAAAGGGAACGAGAAAAGACAACAAGGCAGGATCAAGATCCAAGGAACCAAGCCCAAAACAAGATAAATGGATAAAATGGAAAGGTGAGGGCAAAGACGGAATGGAAAATAAACTTGGAAGTTTGCAAAATTCTGAGTTCAAAATCCGATCTTGTCAAAGGAAAAAAAATAACCGACCAAAAACAAAACACAAGGAATGAATGGGAGCAAGACCAAGGCCAGGCTTGTCCCAAATGAAATGAAGTGAAATGAAAAAAGCAGAAGGAAACCAACGGAAGTGGGATCAGAACTAAATCAAGACATGGAACCTATGCAAGTTCTGAATTAAGGTTTGGTTCCGATTGAGCTTTCGCTAGAACAAAATAAAAAGACAAAGATTTAGGAGAAAAGAACAACTCCTAAGTCCCTAGAAAACAAAGGGGGACCCATTTTGACCAAAGTTAAGATGGGGCAGTTATGCAAGGCATAACAACACCCTCCACTTACCATTTTAATTTGGAACCACTACCAAAGGTGAAACCCATCTGCTATCAAAAATGGGATAGATAAATCCCACTTGTAGGAGTTTCTCAATCTTAGTTCTAATAATGTATCTCAAGGTAGGATTGAGTCTCCATTGTGGTTGACGAACAGGTCAAACATCCTCGGTATAGATATGATGTTTACAAACACTTGGGTGTATTTCTCTCATATATGTGTAATCCCAAGCAAAATCTTTAGATCTATTCACCAAGAGATCAAACAATGTGTGCTCTTATGGCTTAGTCAACCAGTTGTTGATGTCCAAATTTTTCCCTGGCAGTAACATAATGGTTTTGACACCAGGATGGTTGGAGGTGACAATATACACTAGTCTTGTCAAAGTGTAAAGAGGACAACTATGGTTTTATGAAGTCTGGAAGTGTCTTCAAAGAAATAATCTATTTTTCAAATGATATTTTTCAAAGGACAAGATAATCCCATGAAACTGGTGTGATCAAACTCAATGTGATCAAAATTGATTGGGTCCCTTAAAATCCCATCTACATCTAACATCTCTTCATCACTTGAATCTATGGTAATATTTTCCATATTGTTTTCCAATTCATATTCAAATTCTTCACCATGTTTTTTTATGACTACCATGGCTAGTGAGGCCAAATTTTCTTCTTCATGAGGACCATCTGTTTGATCAACCCAAACTTTGTTATACTCGGTAGGTTTTGCGGGAGGATACAAGAATAAAGGTTTACTATTAGGACCATGTGAAATGGTCATTCCTCCCTCCCTGCAGTCAATCTTGGTTGGAATAGTAGCTATCCATGGCCTCCATAGAATTATAGGATAATTATCCTTTGGTGTGAGAGACTGGATTACTTGGAAGTCCACTGGATATTCCCAACCTTCACAAGAACATTTTCTAAGACACCCTTGGGAACAATGATGGATTGATTTGTCATATGTGACACTGTAGTTGTGGGACGTAAATCAATGAGTCCCAACTTCTCCATCACATCAAAAATCATTATGTTAATGGTTTCTCCTAGGTCAATAAGTGTGTTAGATATTGCCACCTCATTGATTATCACTATTATGAGTGGACTACGTGGGTCATAATATTTTAGAGCTGTGATTTTTCCAGCTAAAAGGTCGGCTAAATAACCATTTAGGTGAATGGCATTTTTTTTTTGCTTTCCTTCCTGGTGTTTTGATACACAATTGTTTAATAAGTTGGTTGAGTTCAAAAAACTCTTTGATTTCTTGTAACAAAGGTACCTCAATCTATAACTGTTTAATCTCATGTATTAATGCAAATTCGATGGATAAGGACATTTTTGGAGGATCTTTCAAAGTGGTTTGTTTCAAATGCTCTAGAAAAGGTGCTTGAATTTTCTCTTCCAAAGTGGAGTCCTTCCTCAAAGGATCAGTTTGAGATTGACCACCCTTCTCTTAAGGTAACTCAAAAGTTCCAGATGGAGATGGTTGAAGGGTCTTGTCTTGGGTACTAACAAGATTTGGCTCTATAGGTGTGGAAGATGTCTTATCTATCTCAGTAGATTCTTTAATAGGCTCATCCAGAATCTCAACTATGGTCAATTGTTGGAGCATTTTTCCTTACCTTAGCTACAAGTTTCCACAATAGATAGCATTAAGTCTAGTCACGTTTTCCTATTCTATGGAATAAACTGGTGTGTTTTGATGATTATTCTTCGGGTTAGGAATAGGTTGTGTTGGAAGATGTGGTTGGTTAACTTGCTCATTTTTTTGAGGGCTCTAAGGCACTGGTAAAAGAATTTATTATGGAGTAGGCATCTTTCTTGGTCTAGTAAAAAATGATTTTAAGGTTGGTTCCATTGAGGCATAGGATTTTGAGGAGGATACCACTGTTGTTGAGTCTGATTCTACCATTGAGGGTTTCCCCAAGACTGATTTTCCCATTCAGGTTGTCCCCAAGGGTAAGCTCCCTAGTTAGGTGGTGCTTGAGGAGGTGCCTGAGGCTAGGGTGATGCTCAATGGTTATTATTCTAGTTGTTTTGAGGCCTCCGGGAAGGGTTTAAGTTTTGGTCGTAAGAAAAATTCCCTCCAGTTCTTTGATTTACAAAGTTGACCTCCTCCTCAATTGAAGATGTTCTTTTCTTGGAATTCTTGATTGCATTCAAGATATCACATTTGTTAGAGGCATGACTCTTCTCAAAAACTTGGCAGACGCCATTTTTGTCCAAAGGGAATTCTCTTAAGAGATGTTTGTTTCGACACCTAGGACAGTAGATGGATAAGGTCTCAGGATTTCATGTTTTAGCCTATATTCCATCCAACATGGTGTTTAACTGAACAAGAATTTTAGTTTTAAGATTGCCTATTTCCTCACGCAGTTTTCCTATTTCATTGGAACCTTTAAAAAGAGTAGTCTTTTGAATACCCCCTCGAGTATGAGAGAAATTCTGACATAACTCAGTAATATCATCGAGTCCTAGTTGGGACACATCTCCTTTTTCCTATTAAAAATAGGATCCTTCTAGCATCTTCATCAAGACCTTTGAGAAATATGGTCTTCAAAATCTCCAGACTTATGGATTCTCAGCCACATCATTTAGATAAGAATATGAACCTATCTAGGTAATCTTCTAGGATTTCATCTTCATTTTACCTTAGTTTGAACAATTCTTCTTTCCTATCATTGACTCTACAGTAGCTTTGGTATTTATCCAAATAGGTAGACTCCATATCATCCCAAGAGGATATCAACCTTGAAGCTAATCCCATGAACCAACACATTGCTGCATCTTTCAGAGTAGAGGGAAAGAGCTTCAGTTTCTGGTTATCAATCTTGTAGTCATAAAGGCTGGTGAAATACTGTTCATAAGTGTTTCATCATTTGCATCTATGGCAATAGGATAAGTGAATGTGCATGCTCCTGGTGTTGGGTTAGTGACATTTATACGATCCCCCTAACATTGAAAGGAATGTGTTCCTCTTCAAAAAAATTCTCTAGGGTATGCAAAGGAATAATCTCCTCTACAAATTATTGTTCTATTAGGTGATTTTTTGGGGTATATAGGGAGATCTCAAGTTGATCCTTCTTGATCAATTCTTCAATAATTTCTTGAGCTGAGACTTCTTCCTCCCTACTTGTGTTTGGTATATCATTTGGGGGATTTTTGGTATGAATCTTCCATAGGGGCCTTGTTTCTTAACCATGCAGAGAAATAAGTCAGGGGACTATTCTTGTTCCTAAAAGAGGTATTCAAGCAATCTCCTACTAACACTAGAAAAGAATTTCCCTGACAATGGCACCAAAAAGTGGCAAGATGTCATTAGGTCCTATCTCTTTAGTTGAAAAATGCATCCAATGTATCGAACGGGTAGTGTCCAAAGGATATATGCAATAGGAAACATCTTAACTATCTATCTCAATTTTTTAAAATGTTTGGAATAATTGAAAACATAACTTAAACTAAAGAGGCCACTAAACTAGAAAGCATAAAGTTGTTTATACTAGAAAGTAGGAAATTATTCATCTAGAAAGCATAGAATAACTAAACTAAAAAACATGAAATGATTAAGCTAGAAAACATGTAAGTTACTTGGAAAGGAGTAATTGAAATAAAACTATGAGTTGAAATGAAAACAACCTTTAACTAACATCTAACTATCAACATAAAACAAACTTAACAACCTACAACTAACAACTAGAGTGGATGCTCCAGAACTTTAGATAATAGAACTAAACTAAAACCTATAGGAATAACTTAACAGAGCTTGACACATGCAAATAACATTCACTCACATTTATAAATTACAAAAAAAAAACAACAAAATTGAAAATGAAATACTTATCTATCTATTCTATAGTCCCTCGAGTGACCAGCTCTTAGGTGCTACTACGCTTAACTTAGATCACCTAAACTATGTATCTTCGAAATTAATCCATCCAGAGTAATTCCATTGCACAACACTAACAACTCTAAATAATATGAGAGAAATGTGTTTTATTCATATCAAAAGTATATCTCAAAAACATAGTTCGAGTACACATTATGACATCATAACGATATATTTGTATCATTGCTTCTAGCGGTTACATATTTATACAAAAACTACTAACAAAATCCTATAATTTAGATGGTGAAGATCACCACTGAAAAGGTCTTCTACGAGATTCAACTAACTAATGGACTTAAGTTCATAACATAAAGCATTAAAGAGGCTTAGAGTGAGCCATAAAGTCTTTGAACAAAAAATAATAAAAAGCTTCAAAAACTCGATCCACTATACACTTCCTAAAA
Source organism: Sequoiadendron giganteum (assembly GCA_007115665.2). NCBI lineage: Eukaryota > Viridiplantae > Streptophyta > Pinopsida > Cupressales > Cupressaceae > Sequoiadendron > Sequoiadendron giganteum. The sequence continues at coordinate 795,987,456 of CM021101.1, forward strand.
TTCTAGTGCCTATACTTTTGACGCTTGTCTTTAACTGTATTGAAGTCTGCTTAAAATCCACGTGGTTGAGCATAATGACTGACTGAGAATAATAACCTGTACAATACTAGAAACTAAACCATTATGTTAGCGCGGGTTAGCTTATTTCAATCAATTTCAGGAAATAAAGATTATATATTTTTCACAAAAAGTAAGCAATTACTAATCTTAAAGATAATTAATGAGAAACAAAAAAGAGATAATTTTTTTTTTGGGTGAATGAGCTATGCTAGGGTTTTGTGTTTTTTGTGATCATTCTTGGTCCCTCTTGTGTCATACTGCACCTTTTGCGCAGGAAAATTCCTCCCTCATTGAGTACGACCGCATTTACTACGGTTTTAGGGGTTTAATATGCCTTTAATCGGCATTAACCTAGCAATTCATGTTGGTGTTAACCGTTTTTCAATGCAATTTAATGGCTCCTCCTCTGAACAAATGTCCTCATAAATTTTTTTTGAAAGTCTTTCACGAGGTAAGCATTTTGATGCCCCTGTTGATGTAGTTTTGTCTTTACCTGATTTTGATTCTACTTGCCAATGGCTCGAACAACACACCCTTGTGGGTTATTTTGTTGGGAGGACTCCCCCCAAAAGTGTGTTGAAAGAATGGGTCAATAAGTCTTGGGTCCCTCATGGGGTCCGCCTTGATATGATTCAGGACTTGACCAAAGACTTTTTTCTATTCCGCTTCGTGGAAGTTAATCATGTCCAGGCCATTTTAGGGCATGGACCCTGGTATGTTAGGTCATCCTTGTTGGTATTCCAAGCATGGACCTAGGATTTTTCTATCTCAGATGACACCAAAATGCGGGTTCCAGTCTAGATTGAGTTTCCTGGTCTGCCTTTGCCATGTGTGCCCTTCCTAAACCACATTCCTTCTTCTTTGGGGAGGATTGTCTGTATCGAACCTGATAGGTTCTTCCAAGCCCGATCACATACGCGGGTTTGTGTGGAAGTTGATTTCTCCAAGGATTTGAAAGAGTTTGTAGACATTCAAATAGGTGCTATTAGGCACACCTAGAAAGTCACGTATTTCAATCTACCCAACACATGCTATCGGTGCCAGTAAGCTGACCATAAGATCAAGGACTACCCTTTGATAGTTCCTTGTACACCATCACCGTCATGAGATGTTGAAAAGCCTCACCAGACGGAGCCTTCTGCTAAGGCTAAATCAAAGTGGACCATGATTACCAACTAGAAAAATAAGCCAACTAGTTTTGGGTCAGTACCCAAGGCTCCTAAACCATCCAAAGTTGTTTCACACCCTTCTAAAAAGGGGATAGTCACTCCTTTCAGAGCTATTACTGTTTCATTATAGCCCAGGTCAAAGGCATTGCCTCAGCCTGTTATTGTTATGTGCACTCAGCTGCCTATTCCTCCCACAACAGGGACTCAACGGTGGTCTCGCAGTCTGTCTCCACCATCGGAAGAAGGAGAATATGTGCCAAAAAAGTAGAGGTTTTCACCCCCTATTTAGATTGGTTCAGTTCCATAGGATTTTTTGAAGAATAGTTTCTCTTCCCTAGTTGAGGAAGAACTAGGTTCTGAAAGCATGAAGGAGTTTCATCCATGAATTTTCTTTCATGGAATGTTTGAGGTCTAACTAACCTCTCCATAAATTATTCTGTTAGGGATACTTTACAGAAATATTCAGGGATTGAAGTGCTTTGTCTCCAAGAAATTAAAATTTCAATATTTTTTCTTGCCTTGACTATTCATTCTATTTAGCCAGCCAGTACTATTTTTTGCACTCTACATGAAACCTGGCGTGGTGGAGCTACCACTTTTTTGTCCCCATGGTTGCATTCTTGCATTGTGGATAATGGGACCGATCCTTCCCAATAGGTCATTTGGGTTCTTCTCAACATTAATAATCATTCCTTCAGGATTATCAATTTTTATGCCTCTAATGATGTTGTGGAGTGCTCTTTGCTTTAGCACTGGATAGTTGATTCTCTGACAGTTTCCACATGGTTTCTCTGTGGGGATTTCAATATGGTTAAGGTGGCATATGAAAAGGGTGGCACCTTACCTTTCCATTGGGTTGTTGGTGAAAGGGAGGCATGATTTTACATGCATAATAAATTGGGGCTTTTCGACCCCAATATTGGCTACCGCCATTCTCATTCCCTCTAGCACACTTGGTGTAATTATAGGGTCAGTTCTCAAAAATTCTTTAAATCCCATGATCATGCCATGATCGTGCCATGATCTCGGCTCAATCTTTCTTTTCTTTTGCTAGCTCTACCTTGCCTGTGAAGCCGTTAGTGGATATGACTCTATTGAACCACTTCCCAGTTCATTTTTGCATTGAAAGGACTTCTTGCCAGCCCTGCACGTGTAAAACTCAATTCTTTCTGAACACGTCTCTTCTTTGCCACAAGCCCACTCTAGCCCACATTCATCGAGTGTGGAATTTTGAATGCAGACCAGCTAGGAATACAGGCTAGATCACCTGGTGGAATGATGCCATCATTCGTACTGCTCATTTCTTGCACATTTATGGGCACCAGCTGGCTATCTTTTTTCGGTGATCATATGAGGCTACCACCACCAACTTGCATACATCTATGGAGGCTTTGGAGGCCAGTCCTTTTTTCCCTATCACATCAAGTCAGGGTGCTGGAATTAAGGCACAAAAAGCAAGTGGTTGATAATTATGCTGCCAGAGGAGTACAAATCAAAGCTCAGATACATTAGCTTAAGATCAGTGATTATGCCTCCAAAGAATTTTTTTTGGCACTTCGTGTTAGGCACTCATCCCCAGGCATCAAAAAAATCAAGGATGGCACTTGGGTGCTCTTAGAGCTTCCCAACATTCTCCAAGCCTTTGTGCACCATTATGAGTAGGTGTTCATTATGCAAGATTCCATGCCTATGCGACAACAAGCCCTTCAAGACTGCCTTGCTATTGTGCCACATAGGCTTTCATCAGCCCAGATAATTTTTTGTGATGATCTCAAGGAAGTCGTTTCCTCTATGGCCGATGACAAGGCTCCTGGGATTGATGGCTTCCCTTGTGAATTTTACAAAGCTCTTTGGGATTGTGTTGGGAGAAACTTGCATCATGTCTATCTTGAAGCTTTTCATGTCAATTCTCTAGGCAATTTAATAAACAAGGGAAATATAAAATTCATACCTAAGCTCGGGGATTCAGAGGATATTTTCAATTGGAGGCCCTTCACGTTTCTCAATGTCTCCTACAAAATCATTGCTAAAGCCCTTGCTTTGATAATCCACCATCTCTTGCCTCAGGTGGTGCACCCAGAGCAGACTGCTTTCATCAAATCCAAATTTATTCTAGATAATATCATTGTTGTTTGGGAAGGCATGGAGTGGGCCCGATGCTCCAACCAGAAAGTTGTGTTCATTAAAATTGACTTTGCTAAAGGCTATGATCGCATCGAATGGCCTTTCATTCTTGTGATGTTGCAAACCTTGGGGTTTGGACCTAACTTCATTCAATCTGTTCAAATGCTCTTTTGATGCTTTGGCTTGCATTACCATTAATGACCGCCAATCTTTTGCTTTCGGTATTTTTCGCTCAATTCGTCAAGGGTGTCCTCTTGCCCCTTCTTTGTATGTGCTTGTAGCTGAAGGCTTTGGGTACCTCTTAGACCATGTTGTTTCTTAGTAGTGTGTCAAAGGGATTCTTCTCCCAAAGTCGCAAGAGCAACTTGTTGATGGCCACTTTGTGGATGATTCATTTCTCACTCTCTTGGAGGAAGAAGAATCTATCACTGCTGCCCTTGACTGTCTTAACACTTTCTATCTTGCCTTTGGCTCTGCCATCCAATGGAACAAGACCCTATGCTATAGGCAGTCGGTGTTACCCACCCCTACGTGGCTTCAATCCTATAATTGGAAGTGGATCGAGCAGGGAGATATTTTTTCATTTTCTGGACATTCCCTTTACCTTCCAACTTCCCCTAGGGAGCTTTGGCAGGTCGTGCTCTCTAGAGTTGAGAAAAATATTGCTTACTGGATTACCAAGCCTCTTTCTTTGGCTAGTGATTTCCAGGTTTGTTGTAAAATCTTGGCAACCACTCATGTATACTATTCCTCCTATTGTGCTCCCTCCAAAGCCACTTACAACAGGCTTGAAAAGCTGCTACAGGATTTTTTATGGGCCTCCTCTGAAACCCACAAGGGTTTCCATCATGTCACTTAGGAGTTTTGTTGCCTCCCTAAGGATTCTAGAGGGCTTGGGTTGATCTCCACTCAATGACAAGGGACTGCTCTTTTTGTCAAATCGATTATCCAGGCCCTCACCAAAGATGAAGCCTAGAAGATTCTCCTCAAGCACTGTATTCAGTTTGAATTTCCTTCTCACAGACCCACCTGGAAAGGAATAGGCTTCCAAACCCTCCTGGTTATGAGAGAGCCTATTCAAATTGTTGAAACTTTTGTCGCCAAGAGCATTTGGCATCCCTGAGAGGTTGTCAAGCATTGGCTCCGATGCACTGGAGCTGGATTTCATGATGGACTTTCGCTCAATCAGTAGAACCTCTGGTGGTCTCCCCTTCTTGCTCAGAATGGCCAGCCTCTAGCTAAATCGCCTTGGCTCCAAACCCTCAAATTTCACAAAAAGTGCATTCAGACCCTGCAACAGCTATTTCACTGGACCACTATGTGTATCATGTAGTGGGATTCTTTTAAGGCCCAGCACAACCTTTAAAACTAGGACTGTACCACCTTTGATGGGTTGGTGAGTGCCATTCAAGCTGATATGCTCCATAAAGTTGGCATTTGTGGGCAAAAACCTTGGTGGAAGGACTGGAAATGGTTTCTAGACACTCCTCTTAGGAGCTACAAGCCACGGCTTGGTTGCAGGTGGATTTCACCCCATTTTCCTATGATCAATAGTTTAAACTACAGGTGGCTGCTTAATTCCTCCACTCATGTCTGGTGGAGGAGATTTGATGCCATTTGATCTGCAAGTGTTAATCCAAAGCTAGCCCACTTTGCTTGGTGTATTATTTTTCAAGGCTAGCCTGTGGATTCTCGGCTTATTCACTTGGGGGTCTAGGACCCTCGTTTCCCTTTTTGTGGGCAACCAGAAAGCTTCAAGTATCTCTTCTGGTTTTGTCCCAGAGCTCAGTAGCTCTGGACTTGGATACATGACTTCTTTCGGCCCTTTCGACCGAAACCCTTTTCTTGGCATATGGTTCTTCTTGGAGATCCACTTGGGATCCCTGCTAAGTTCACCCATCTTTGGCACACTTTCAAGGTGGAAATCCTCTTCAATATCTGGAAAGACATTAATTCTTTCATATTTTCTCATTCTCAATTGGATATTAATGTTTCTCTCTATATTAAAGCAGTTATTTGTTCTAATGTTCTTTTATAGATACAGGTGCAAGCTAATAAAGTTGCACTGGAGGTGGCTAATCTATAGGTCCTCTTGGACCACTGGGGCAATGCCTTGTGTTCTATGGATCGAGTCCCCGACTCGCCCTCTTCCTCCCATGGTCAATCACCCTCTCGGGACCGGCAATGGAGTGGCTCCACTCATCCCTGTTCCTAGCCCCCTGCTCGACGGGACTCTCGCCCTCCTTGGCATGCTCGCTCTCCTTCGCCGCAGGTTGCTCAGGGGTGACCTTTTGGTGGTGCGATGAGAGTGATGGTGGCGGTTCTAGGTGGCCCTCTAATACTCCACCTGCCTCTGGTTCTGGTTGACCTTCTAGTGGGCAAAGTATTTCACGGTCGACGCTTGCAATCTCGCCCTGGTGTGAGGAAGAAGATAAAGATAAAGAAAAATATGATGATGGTTGGGGTGCTCCTCCTAATGTCACTCCAAACCCTGCTGATGTATGGGGGAAAAACATGGATGATAGAGACCCCCCGAGATCTGCTGACACTGCTCTGGCCACATAATGGCATGTTTGTTTTAATTTTTCATGCTTTTAGACTTTTGGGTTGGGCCCATGTGATCTAATATTTGGTTTTCTCTGGGCGCTGCCCATGTGACTCTCGAGGTGTGCCTTCTTACCACCTGCTCTTTTTTTGTGAATATGTATTCTTATCTTTAAATTAATATACATATCTGCCTATTCATCAAAAAAAAAAAAAATTAATTAATTGGCAGGGTAAAAGTGACTAGGAGAGATAAAGAAGGGAATTTGGTTCATTATATTTATGAGTTTTTACCTCATCACAACATTTGTAGACAACCTGAAATAATAGGACATTCTTTTATTGCCTTTTTGTAAAGGAATTATGAAATCTATTTTTCTTTGATCTTAAAGGATGAAAGGTAATATTATCTAGACTCAAATTTTATTTGGTAATATGAATAATCTCGATAAGGAATGTAATATATTTTGGTCAATTATTTCTAATGAAATTCTTTGGTAATTTTGCATTAAGAGGAATGAGGAAAATTTCAAGAAAACAAGAGATCACTTACTGAGTTTTGTAAAAAACTCATATTTTATAATGTTGCTATGCAGGTAACCATTACAATGGAAATTTCAAAAGACAAATTTCAAAAATTGTTAGAAGGAATTGTTTGTGTGAACACAATACAAATAAGATATGGAAATACATGGGCCTTCAATAAAAACAAAGTCTACCTTGCCTAAGAGGGATGGAAAAGATGCTAAGAAACTACAACAAAGACCCAACAGATGAAAGATTGAAGAAAAGGAGTATCACCCATTTCCATATCAATAAGGGGTCTAATCTATAATCACCCTAAAATATGACATCATTTCCTCTTAATTAATTAAATAGAATTATTTAATTAATTCACCCATTCCTCCCTTTTTAATTAATTAAATATATATTATTTAATTAATTAATCTATTTTTCTTCTTATAATTAATTAAATATATTATTTAATTAATTATATCATCTCTTAGACTATAGTTCTTTTAATCAATTAAATAATTTTATAATTTAATTGATCCCATCAAAATCCCCTATTCCTCTAATACCACTTAAGTTAATTATATCATCTCTTAGACCATAGCTCTTTTATTATTTAATTTATCCCATCAAAATCCCCTATTCCTCTAATACCAATTAAGTTAATTAATATACAACTAATTAACTTGCTAACCCTCATCGTCCCATTCTCCAACTTTTAACTTTAGCCTAGTTAATGAACCTATGGTTTGTTGATTCAACCTTCCCCATTAAGCTAATTAATCCTTGATTAATTACCCTAACCCCCATCATTACCATTATTTCCCAATTTAAAATTCAACCACACCTCCCTAATGTTGTCTCATTAATGTGAGAAATCCCACCTACCTCCACTATTTATACCTAGCCTCCAAAATTAAATGACTTGTCTACCCAAGGTGTGCCCACACATGTGTGAGAACATCTCATCACTTCGTCCACTCTATTGTGACACTTGTCACAATGATAATAAGCCACCACATTGATCTAAACCTCATCTCCTTAATCAATCCTAGCCCTCCATTAACAATCTAAAATCCTCGCCCTCCATTTCTATCCCCAATTTCTATAAATTGGAGCACAATTCCTTCATTTCTTCATCTTGATCATAACCATTGTTATGCTGGTATGCTCAGACTTGTGAGCAATCCACATCCCATCCTTAGAGAAAATCCAACAAGATTTTGGGTGCATCTTGATCTCAATCTTAGAGGGCCATGCTTGAAGTTATCATCTATATTATGCTTTTGTGTTTATTTTGATTATGTTATTATGCATTTGATGATGTTTTAACCCCCTCTACATAATCTAGACATTGAAGTAGTTTGCTCCAATGAGAACATATTTGTTGGGAATAGGATGCCATTTAATTGTAATCCTGAACATATCGCATGTATCTCCTAAGTCCTTGGAAAGTGTTCTCGAACACTAGGATTAGAAAGAGATTAAATTTGAATGAAATGGACATGAAAATTGACATTTGTGATTATTCCTAAATAATAAGAACATAAGGGGACATCCAAGAAGATATCCTACAAGATAGGAGCACATGGGGCACCCACATGGAAGGTGGAACCCACCTTGCTTTAGTTAACTATTTGGAGGATTGATAACACTTCAGTAATGCATTTTTTGTTCTTACAAATTAGGGATTGATATTTACATGAATGGAGTGGCACTATTAGTTCAATATCAATTTAGTTCAATTATGGTTCAGTTATCTTTAGTTGCATGTAGTTATCCTGAGTTACATGAAGTTGACTTGAGTTGCATGACTAATGACTTCAATTGCATGATAGATAATAGGTGGATACTTTCAGTTAAATGGGTATGATCAATCATTCATATTGTTTGCATGAATTGGTGGAGAGATATGTTTTAGTTAGCTAAGATTGACTTGGGTCCACCTTAGGCACCCAAGTTGGCATCTTTCAATCAACACCTTTTGTATGAGAAGAAATTTACAAGGCTTAGTCAAGTGGGCCCATTCTTGGGCACCAACTTTGAGGTGATGTTTGCATGATGTCTTCTTCACCAAAGTTCAGTTAAGTGTTTGGTTTGGGGTGCCTAAATTGAGGAAGACTTTGGTTTGACTTCAGAGTACATTATAAAACTCTAGTTGCCCAATCTAGATGTAGATTTTTTTGAGCTTTATGCTCTTGTATTGTATAACTCTTAGGATTTTACATGCTCATTATTGTCTATTAATTACAAAAAGTGTATGAGAGTTCTATGAGAGTATATTGTAGGTTGTGAAGAAGGATTGTTAAAGGAAAGGAAGCATATCAATCAAGGATTGATACAGTATTATTGTAATATTTTTCTAAGGTTAAATAATACAAACAGTATTGATTCTAGTGGAGTTTTTTCCTGAAAGGGTTTCTCAATGTATATGTTGTGTCACTTTTATCTTCTTGTCTCATTCTTCTACAATCTTCTGTCTCTTTCTAAAATTGGTAAAATCGATCTAAATAGATTAATCATACACAAATAATTGTGACAAAAAACACTTAATTAGATCTACAGTCTCATAGTTTTATAGGTTTTAAGCTACAATATTACATTCATTTCCAACATTTGGTATCAGAGCTAATGGTTGGTTAGGGTTTGGGACGCCTTTCTCTTAAAAGTTTGAAGGTTTTTTGGTTGTAGTGAGAGATTTTACTATTGTGTTATTGCAGATTTGCAAAAGAATTGTGTTACAATGAGTTCTAATTCTCATCTAGATATTGAAAGATTCAATGGATCTAGTTATGAGATGTAGAAACTAAAAATGGAGGATCTCCTTGAAAACAGAGATTAGTGGTTAGATGTTTGCAATGAAAAAAATCCATCTACAATGATTTCAGATGAGGATTGGGCTAAGCTTGATAAGAAGACAAGAGGGGCCATAATTTTATGTCTTGCTGATGTTGCTCTCTTGAATGTTTTAGATGAAGCTACCACATATAAATTGTGGAAGAGGATAGGTGATATCTATCAAACCGAAAGTCTAAAATAATAAGTTTTATTTGAAAAGAAAGTTGTATTCATTAAAGATGAAAGATGGTGATTTTGTTGCACATCATTTAAATGCTTTCAATTTTATTCTAAGTCAATTAGCATTTGTAGATGTAAAGCTAGAAGATGAAGATAAATTCATTTTGTTACTTTATTTTGTACTAGAGTCTTGGGAAAATCTAATTGTTTCTATTAGTGGTAGTGGTGTAGATCCTAAGATGGACAATATAATTCCTACTCTCCTATCAGAGGAGATGAGGAGGAAGTCTCAAACAAGATCCCAAGATGCCTTGTTTGTAAGAGGTAGGCCTAAAGAAAAGGAACCTAAGGGAGACAAGAAAGGAAAGGGTAAGTCAAAAGGACGGTCTAAAACCCCTAGTAAGAGTAAGGTAAAGTGTTGGAACTATGGGAAACCGAACCATGTAAAGAAAGATTGTAAGAACAATAAAATGCATTTTGATGCTTCTACAGAGAAATCCTCAGATGATGGTAATGATGCATTGATCATTACATCTGATACTGTTAGTGATGACTCTTGGCTTATTGATTCAAGTTGCTCCTATCATATGACTCCTAACAAGGAGCGGTTCACTAAGTATACTACATATTCTTCTTTGGAGATAATAGCACAACAAAGATTATGCGAAAAGGAGAGGTAAATTTGTGTTTCAGTGATGGTAGGGTTAAGATCCTTAATGATGTTTTACATATTCCAAGACTTAATAGAAATCTACTTTTTGTATCTAAGTTAAATGATTTTGGAATGCATGTGACATTTGATAAAGGTGGTTGCAGATTGGTGAAAGGTAATATGGTGGTTGCTAAAGGATCTTAGATTGAGACTTTGTTTAAGCTTAATACCTCCAATTTGAATAAATTAGCCAATGTAATTGAAGCTAAAATACATGTATGTTGTGGCACCATAGATTGGGCCACATTGGTGAAAAAGGTCTTAGGACCATTCTTAATAAGAAATTGGTTGACGCTATTCCTGATTATAATATTGGCAAAAATGATTTTTTCGAGCATTGTGTGTTTAGAAAACAATCTAGATCTTCATTTCCTAATGGAAAAAATAAAGTTACAGGACTATTAAATATTATTCATTCAGATGTTATGGGTCCTATGGATATTGACTCTATTGGAAAATCTAGATATTATGTCACATTTATTGATGATGTCTCAAGATACACTTGGATCTATTTTATGCATAAAAAATTTGATGTATTTATTTTTTTAAAGAATTTAAGGCTTTAGTTGAGAAATAATCAGATCATAAGATAAAAGTGTTGAGATCAAATAATGGTGGTGAATATTGTTCTAAGGAATTTGATGATTATTGTAAGCATGTAGGAATTGTGAGATAGAAAACTACTCCATATACACCTCAAAAAAATGGAGTAGCAAAAAGGATGAACCAAACCTTAATGGAAAGAGCTAGGAATATGTTAAGTAGTGCTAACCTAGATCAGTGTCTTTGGGTCAAGGCTTTAATTACTTCTTTTTATTTAATCAATAGATCTCCTAGTTCATCTATTGAAGATAAAACCCTTTATGAAATGTGGTTAGCTAGGAAACCTAGTGTTGCACATTTAAGGATTTGTGGTTGTGAGGCTTTTGTTCATGTGCCTAAATAAAAGTGGTCTAAGCTGGATCCAAAAGCACATAAATGCATATTTGTAGGTTATGGTGAAAATGTAAAAGTTACAAGCTTTGGAATCCTCTAACCTACAAAATTACTTTATCTAGAAATGCGATTTTCAAGGAATTTAGATCTTATACAGGAGAAGAACAACCAAAGTGTTGGGAATAGGATGTCATTTAATTGCAATCCTAAACATATTTCATGTATCTCCCAAGTCCTTGAAAAGTGTTCCCCAACACTAGGATTACAAAGAGATTAAATTTGAATGAAATAAACATGTAAATTGACATTTGTAATTATTCCTAAATAATAGGAACATGTGGGGGCATCCAAGATGAGTTCCTAAATAATAGGAGCACATGGGGTGCCCATATGGAAGCTAGAACCCACCTTGTTTCAACTAAATATTTGGAGGATTGATATCACTTCAGTAATACATGTTTAGGTTCCTACAAAATAGGGGTTGATATTTACATGAGTGGAGTGGCACTATCAGTTCAGTATCAATTCAATTCAGTTCAATTTAGTTCAATTCAGTAAAGGTTTAGTTATCTTCAGTTGCATGTAGTTATTTTGAGTTGTATACTATTTGACTTGACTAATGACTTCAGTTGCATGACAAATAACATGTGGATATTTTAAATTAAATGGGGATGATCAATAATTCATAATGTTTGCATGAATTGATGGGGAGATATGTTTTAGTTAACTAAGATTGACTTGGGCCCACCTTGGGTGCCCGAGTTGGCATCTTTAAGTTAACACCTTTTGCATGAAAAGATATTTACAAGGCTCAGTCAAGTGGGACCCATTCTTGGGTGCCAACTTTGAGGTGATATTTACAAGATATCTTCGTGACCAAAGTTCAGTTAAGTGTTCAGTTTGGAGCCTCTAAATTGAGGAAGACTTTGGTTTGAATTTTGTTTACATGGTGGAACTCTACTTGCCAAATCTAGGTGTAGGTTTTTGAGAGAAGATTTATACTCTTGTAATTGACAACTCTTATGAGTTTTTACATGCTCACAATTGTCTATTTATTGCAGCAAGTGTATGAGAGTTTCATGATAAATTATTGCAGGTTGTGAAAAAGCATTGTTGAAGCAAAGAAAGCATATCAATCAAGGATTGATACAGTGTTATTGTAATCTTGTTCTAAGGTTAAATAATACAAGAACAATTGATTCTGGTGAATTTTTTCCCAAAAGGGTTTCTCCATGTATATGTTGTGTCACTTCTATCTTTTATCTCATTATTCTAAAATCTTCTCTTTCTACAATTGGTAAAATTGATCTAAATCGATTAATCATACACAAAGAATTGTGAGAAATAATACTTAATTACATCTATAGTCATATAGTTTTACAAGTTTTAAGCTACAAATTTACTTTTATTTTCAACATTTGGTATTAGAGATAATGGTTGGTTAGGGTTTGGGATGCCTTTCTCTTAAAATTTTGAAGGTTTCTTGGCTGTAGTGGGAGCTTTTACTATTGTGTTATTACAAATTTCTAAAAGAAGTGTGTTACAATGAGTTCTACTTCTTTTCTAGATATTGAAAGATTCAATGGTTCTAGTTATGAGATGTGGAAACTAAAAATGGAGGATCTCCTTGAAGAGAGAGATTAGTGGTTAGTTGTTTGTAATGAGAAAAAACCATCTACAACGATGTAAAATGAGGATTGGGCTAAGCTTGTTAAGAAGGCAGGAGAAATCATAAGATTATGTATTGTTGATGTTGTTCTCTTGAATGTTCTAGATGAAACTACCACATGTAAATTGTGGAAGAGGATAGGTGATATCTATCAAACCAAAAGTCTTACTAATAAGTTGTATCTAAAAAGATAGTTGTACTCTTTAAAGATGAAAGATGGTGATTTTGTTGCACATCATTTAAATGATTTCAATTTGATTCTAAGTTAGTTAGCACCTATAGATGTAAAGCTATAAGATGAAGATAAATGCATTTTTTTACTTTGTTCTTTACCAGAGTCTTGGGAAAATCTAAGTGTTCCTATCAGTGGTAGTGGTGCAGATCCTAAGATGGAAAATATAATTCCTACTCTCCTATCAGAGGAGATGAGGAGGAAGTCTAAATAAGGTTCCTAATATGCCTTATTTTTAAGAGGGAGGCCTAAGGAAAAGGAACCTAAGGGAGACAAGAAAGGAAAGGGTAAGTCCAAAGGACGGTCTAAAACCCCTAGTAAGAGTAACGTAAAGTTTTGGAACTGTGGAAAACTAGGACATATAAAGAAGGATTGTAAGAACAATAAAAATAGTTATGATGCTTCTACAGAGAAATCCTCGAATGACGGTAATGATGCATTGATCATTTCATGTAAAAATGTTAGCGATGACTCTTGGCTTATTGAATCAAGTTGCTCCTATCATATGAATCCTAACAAAGAGTGGTTCACTAATTATATTGAATATTATGGAGGCAATATCTTCTTTGGAGATAATAACACAACAAAGATTGTGGGCAAAGGAGAGATAAAGTTGTGTTTTAGTGATGGTAGGGTTAATAACCTTAATGATGTTTTACATATTCCAAGACTTGCAAGAAATATACTTTGTGTATCTAAGTTCAATGTTTTTGTAATGCATGTGACATTTGACAAAGGTGGTTGTAGATTGGTGAACAGGAATATGATGGTTGCTAAAGGATCTTAGATTGGGACTTTGTTTAAGCTTAATACCTCCAATTTGAATAAATCAGCCAATGTAACTGAAGCTGAAAACACATGTATGTTGTGGCACCAATATAGATTGGGCCACATTCATGAAAAAGGTCTTAGGACCATTCTTAATAAGAAATTAGTTGATGCTATTCCTGATTATAATATTAGCAAAAATGATTTTTGTGAGCATTATGTGTTTGGAAAGCAATCTAGATCCTCATTTACTAATGGAACAAATAAATCTAAAAGATTATTATAGATTATTCATTTAGATGTTATGGGTCCTATGGATATTGACTCTATTGGAAAATCTAGATATTATGTCACATTTATTGATGATGTCTCAAGATACACTTGGATCTATTTTATGCATAACAAATCTGATGTGTTCAATAAGTTTAAATAATTTAAGGCTTTAGTTGAGAAATAAATGGATCATAAGATAAAAGTGTTGAGATCAGATAATGATGGTGAATATTGTTCTAAGAATTTGATGATTATTGCAAGCATGCAAGAATTGTGAGACAAAAAATAGTCCATATGCACCTCAACAAAATGGATTAGTAGAAAGGATGAACCAAACCTTAATGGAAAGAGCTAGGAGTATTTTAATTAGTGCTAAGCTAGATCGGTGCCTTTGGGTTGAGGCTATAAGTACTTCTTGTTATTTAATAAATAGATCTCCTAGTTAATCAATTGAAGATAAAACCCCTTATGAAATGTGGTTAGGTGGGAAACGTAGTGTTGCACATTTAAGGATCTTTCATTGTGAGGCTTTTGTTCATGTGACTAAAGAAAAGAAATCTAAGTTAGATCCAAAAGCAAAAAAATGTGTATTCATAGGTTATAGTGAAAATGTAAAAGGTTACAAGCTTTGGAATCCTATAACTTGAAAAATCACTTTATCAAGAGATGTGATTTTCAGGGAATTTAGATCTTATTCAAGAGAAGAACAACCAAAGGAGAAGGATACTTCTTGAACAGTGCATTTTGAGATAAAAAAAAAATAGAAGCATGAAGATGCACATGTTGAAGAACACTTTGATGGATTGGATGAGGAGAGTTCATAGAGTTTTGAAATAGATGCTCATGATGATCATATTGAGGAACAAGAAGAACCTTCTTTGAGAATATCCACAAGACAACGAAATCCCATTGATAGGTATAGCCCACCTAGTTTTTGTTGTATATTTACTTTGATGAATACTAATTATGAACCTAGATCTTATAGGGAAGCTTTGTCTTCATATGAGAACAAGATTTGGTCACAAGTTTTGCATGAGGAAATGGTTTCCTTGAATGCTCATGACACATGAGATCTTGAGAGTTTTCCCAAAGGAAAAAAGGCCATTGGTTATAAATGGATCTTTAAAAATAAAATTGGAGCAGATGGTAATCTTGAAAGGTACAAGGCTAGATTAGTAGTCAAGGGCTACTCCTAGAGAGAGGGAGTTGACTTTAATGCAATATTCTCTCCTGTTGCTAAATTAACTTCTATTAGATTCTTTCTATCTATTGTTGCTACTTATGATTTTGAGATAGAGAAAATAGATGTGAAAACTGTTTTCTTACATGGTGATCTTGATGAGGAGATTTATATGAGGCAACCTAATGGTTTTGTTGTAAAAGAAAAAGAGCAATTATTTTGCAAGTTAAAGAGATCTTTATATGGATTGAAATAGTCGCCTAGAATGTGGTACCAGAAGTTTGATGCTTTTGCATTGAAAATTGGCTATGTGAGGAGTGAGGAAGATCATTGTGTTTACATAAAATTTATTGATGATAAACTTTTAATTATTTTCTTCTATGTTGATGACATGTTGTTTATTGGTAATAACAAGGTAATGATCAAAGAATTGAAAGCACAACTCTCTAGCACATTTGAGATGAAAGATCTAAGGGCTACAAAATATATCCTTGGTATGGAGATCAATAGAGATAAAGGTAAAAAAAAGCTTTGCTTAAGTCAAAGAAACTATGTTGATACTATTTTGAAATGGTTTAACATGTAGGATAGTAAACCAATTAATATTCCTTTACCAGTTGGCACGAAGTTAATTTTAGACATGATTCCTAAATTTGATTTTGATCATTAGGAAATGTTTGAAATTCCATATGCTAGTGCATTTTGTAGTTTGATGCATGCAATGGTTTGTATAAGACCAAATATAGCCCAAGCAGTGGGAGTTTTATGTCTAACTCAGGTAAAGAACATTGGACTTATGTTAAGAGGGTGTTTAGGTATTTATGAGGTACTTCTAATTATTGTTTGGTTTATCATGGTGCTAATGATATTGATATTATGCACAGATCATTGGACATACAGGGTTTTGTTGATTTAGATTGGGCAGGAGACCTAGACAGTTAGAGGTCGACAAGTGGCTATGTGTTTACTTTGTACGGAGTTGTGGTTAGTTGGATGAATAAGAGGTAGCCCATGATTGCTTTTTCCACCATAGAAGATGAGTACCTAGCTGCTACACATGCCTTTAAAGAGACAGTTTGGTTACAGAGACTTGGGAAAGGTATTGGTTTTAATTGCAAGAAAATTAGAATTGAATGTGATAGTCAAAGTGCTATTTTTTTAGCCAATAATCCAATGTATCATGCTCATACTAAGCATGTTGATGTTCAGTATCACTTTGTGTGAGAAATGGTTGAGAGTGGGAAGGTAGTGATTAAGCAAGTTGACACTTTGATCAATGTTGTATATTGTCTTATGAAACCAGTTCCTACAAATAAGTTATCTTGGTGTAGGAAGGCCATTGGCCTTGAGTCCTGTACTTGATTTATAATCATGATTTTTTTTTTTTAATAATTGCAATGTATAATGTAAAGTGGGAGAATGTTGGGAATAAGATGCCATTTAATTGCAATCCTAAGTCCTTGGAAAGTGTTCCCTAACACTAGAATTAGAAAGAGATTAAATTCAAATGAAATAAACATGTAAATTGACATTTGTAATTATTCCTAAATAATAGGAACATTTGGGGGCATCCAAGATGAGTTCCTAAATAATAGGAGCACATGGGGCACCCACATGGAAGGTGGAACTCACCTTGTTTCAGATAACTATTTGGAGGATTGATAACACTTTAGTAATGCATGTTTAGGTTCCTACAAAATAGGGATTGATATTTACATGAGTGGAGTGTTGCTATCAATTCAGTATCAATTCAATATTAGTTCAGTTCAATTATGGTTCAGTTATCTTCAGTTGCATGTAGTTATTTTGAGTTGTATACTAGTTGATTTGACTAATGACTTCAGTTGCATGACAAATAACAGGTGGATACTTTGAGTTAAGTGGGGATGATCAATCTTGCATAATGTTTGCATGAATTGATGGAGAGATATGTTTCAGTTAACTAAGATTGACTTGGGCGCCCAAGTTGGCATCTTTAAGTTAACACCTTTTGCATGAAAATATATTTACAAGGCTCAATCAAGTGGGACCCATTCTTGGGTGCCAACTTTGAGGTGATGTTTACAAGATATCTTTGTGACCAAAGTTCAGTTAAGTGTTTAGTTTGGGGCGCCTAAATTGAGGAAGAATTTGGTTTGACTTCTATTTACATGGTGGAACTCTACTTGTTAAATCTAGGTGTAGGTTTTTCAGAGAAGCTTTATGCTCTTGTAATTGATAACTCTTATGAGTTTTTACATGCTCATAATTGTCTATTTATTACAACAAGTGTATGAGAGTTTCATGAGAAATTATTGTAGGTTTTGAAGAAGAATTGTTGAAGCAAAGGAAGCATATCAATCAAGGATTAATATAGTGTTATTATAATCTTGTTCAAAGGTTAAATAATACAAGCACTATTGATTATGGTGAATTTTTTTCCTGAAATGGTTTCTCCACGTATATGTTGTGTCACTTCTATCTCCTGTCTCATTCTTCTACAATCTTTGGTCTCTTTCTACAATTGGTAAAATTGATCTAAACAAATTAATCATACACAAAGAATTGTGATAATGAATACTTAATTAGATCTACAGTCACATAGTTTTACAAGTTTTAAGCTATAAATTAACCTTCATTTTCAACTCAAGGGAGAAAGATACTTCTCGAACAGTGCATTTTGAGACAAATACTGAGAAGCATGGAGATGCACATGTTGAAGAATTGGATGGATTATATGAGGAGAGTTCATAGAGTTATGAGATAGATGCTCATGATGAGCATATTGAGGAACAAGAAGAACCTTCTTTGAGAAGATCCACAAGATAATGAAATATCGTTGATAGGTATAGCCCACCTGATTTTCATTGTATATTTTCTTTAATGAGTACTAATAATGAGCCTAGATCTTACATGGAAGCTTTGTCTTTAGATGAGAACAATCTTTCATCACAAGCTATGCATGGGGAAATGGTTTCCTTGGATACTTGTGACACGTGGTATCTTAAGAGTTTTCCCAAAGGAAGAAAGGCTATTGGTTGTAAATGGATCTTTAAAAAGAAAATTGGAGAAGATGGTAATCTCAAAAGATACAAGGCTAGATTAGTAGCCAAGGGCTACTCCCAGAGAGAGGGAGTTGAATTTAATGAAATATTCTCTCCTATTGCTAAATTAACTTCTATTAGATTCTTTTAATCTATTGTTGTTGCTTATGATTTTGAGATAGAGAAAATGGATGTGAAAACTGATTTCTTACATGGGGATCTTAATGAGGAGATTTATATGAGGCAATCTGATTGCTTTGTTGAAAAAGGAAAAGAATTATTGGTTTACAAGTTAAGAGATCTTTATATGGATTGAAACAATCACCTAGAATGTGTTACCAAAAGTTTGATGCTTTTGCATTGAAAATTGGTTATGTTAGGAGTGAGGAAGATCATTATGTTTACATAAAATTTATTGATGATCAACTTTTAATTATTATCTTGTATGTTGATGACATGTTGTTTATTGGTAACAACAAGTTAATGGTCAAAGAATTGAAAGAAAAACTCTCTAGCACATTTGAGATGAAAGATCTAGGGGTTTGCAAAATATATCCTTGGTATGGAGATCAACAAAGATAGAGGTAACATAAAGAATTGCTTAAGTCAAAGCAACTATGTTGATACTATTTTGTAATGGTTTAACATGCAGGATAGTAAACCAATTAATATTCCTTTACCAATTGGAACAAAGTTAAGTTTAGACATGGTTCCTAGATCTGATTTTGATCATGAGGAAATTTTTGAAATTCTATATGCTAGTGTAGTTGGTAGTTTAATGTATGCAATGGTCTATACAAGACCAGATATAGCCCAAGTAGTGGGAGTTCTAAGTAGGTTTATGTCTAACCCCGGTAAAAGACATTGGACTTATGCTAAGAGGGTGTTTAGATATTTACAAGGTACTTCTAATTATTGTTTGGTTTATCATGGTGCTAATGATATTGATATTATGCACAGATCATTGGACATACAAGGTTTTGTTGATTCAGATTGGGCAGGAGACCTGGACAATCAGAGGTCGGCAAGTGGCTATGTGTTTACTTTGTTTGGAGATGTGGTTAGTTGGATGAGTAAGAGGCAACCCATGATTTCTTTATCCACCATAGAAGTAGAGTACATGGCTACTACACATGCCTCTACAGAGGCAGTTTGGTTACGAAGACTTGGGAAAGGTATTGGTTTTAATTGCAAGCAAATTAGACTTGAATGTGATAGTCATAGTGCTATTTGTTTAGCCAACAATCCTACGTATCATGCTCGTACTAAGCATGTTGATGTTCAATATCACTTTGTGTGAAAAATGGTTGAGAGTGGGAAGGTATTGATTGAGAAAGTTGACACTTTGATCAATGTTGTAGATTATCTTATGAAACTAGTTCCTACAGATAAGTTCCCTTGGTGCAAGAAGGCCATTGGCCTTGATTCCTGTACTTGATTTATAATAATGATTCCTTGTTTAGAATAATTGCAATGTATAATGTCAAGTGGGAGAATATTGGGAATAAGATTCCATTTAATTGAAATCCTAAACATATTTCATGTATCTCCTAAGTCCTTGGAAAGTGTTCCCCAACACTAGGACTAGAAAGAGATTAAATTCAAATGAAATGAATATGTAAATTGACATTTGTGATTATTCCTAAATAATAGGAACATGTGGGGACGTCCAAGAAGAGCTCCTATAAGATAGGAGCACATGGGGCACCCACATGGAAGGTGGAACCCACCTTGCTTCAATTAACTATTTGGAGGATTGATAACACTTTAGTAATAGATCTTTTGTTCCTACAAATTAGGGATTGATATTTACATGAGTGGAGTGGCACTATCAGTTCAGTGTCAATTTAGTTTAGTTTAGTTATGGCTCAATTATCTTTAGTTGTATGTAGTTATCTTGAGTTGCATGCTAGTTGCATGCTAGTTGCATATTAGTTGCATGTAGTTAACTTGAGTTGCATGTAGTTGACTTGAGTTGCATGACTAATGACTTCAGTTGCATGATAGATAACAGGTGAATACTTTCAATTAAGTGTGGATGATCAATCAGCATAATGTTTGCATGAATTGGTGGAGAGATATGTTTTAGCTAACTAAGATTGACTTGGGTCCACCTTGGGCGCCCAAGTTGGCATCTTTCAGTTAAAACCTTTTGCATGAGAAGATATTTACAAGGATATGTCAAGTGGGACCATTCTTAGGCACCAACTTTTAGGTGAGGTTTGCATGATGTCTTCTTGACCAAATTTTAGTTAAGTGTTTAGTTTGGGGCACCTAAAATGAGGAAGACTTTGGTTTGACTTTAGATTACATTGTGGAACTTTACTTTCCCAATCTAGGCATAGATTTTTGTGGGGGGATTTACGCTCTTGTATTGTATAACTCTGAGGATTTTACATGTTCATTTTGTCTATTAATTACAAAAAGTGTATTAGAGTTCTATGAGAGATTATTGCAGGTTGTGAAGAAAGATTGTTGAAGGAAAGGAAACATATCAATCATGGATTGATACTGTATTATTGTAATCTTATTCTAAGGTTAAATAATACAAGTATTATTGATTATGGTGGAGTTTTTACCGAAAGGGTTTCTCCACGTATATGTTGTGTCACTTCTATCTTCTTGTCTCATTCTTCTACAATATTCTATCTCTTTCTACAATTGGTAAAATTGATCTAAATAGATTAATCATACACAAAGAATTGTGACAAAGAACACTTAATTAGATCTACAGTCTCATAGTTTTACAAGTTTTAAGCTAAAATATTACCTTCATTTCCAACAATATTTGATATAGAGCCCCCAATAGTATGGAGGGACTTAGATGATTATAGTGAAAGTAGAAACAATTAGAGTTGTTTTACAATGCATTGATATGTAAATACAGTATTTTGTATATAATTGTAGTTGAGATATGGGCAGTAACAGATATGTATAAACTATATTTTGTATATAATAGCAACTAAGATATGGACAGTAACAAATATGTATAGACTATATTTTGTATATAATAGCAACTTTGATATGGACAATAACAACTCAACAACTATATAGATACAGGCTAAGATATACTATGGTAGTAGACAGTTGCACCATAATGATATGATTTTTGTATAATGACGTTTAAAATATCTATAATACACACACACACAAGCTCTTATAAGAATACACAAGAAGCTCAATTGTTTAAAGAACTTAAAAGACCGCTATTTTATGTTAGAATACGATCATATCATTAAAAAACAATAAAATAGTGATTAATCATAAGATTAGTTTTCTATATAATATCAATTCTAGAAAAGATAATATATCACTGCAAAAATTAATTGAAAAAATAGAAAATGGATTATGCCTAATTTGTCTACCAATTCTCTTTCATAAATATTAGTTTATAATTTTTATAATCTACATTTAGTTTTTCTATTCAAACCCGAGTCTTAAAAAACAAAAATAAAAATTTATATTAAGTTATATATCAAAAGTTGATTTTCTATATAAATACATATAAATAGATGATAAAAAAATTAATATATTTATCTAAAAAATGATTTTTTTACTATATATAGACACAAATTTTAATTTTCTTAATTTATTTATTTACGAAATATGGGCTAATGAGTTTGACTAAAAAATTATATAGTTGAATCTTGATATAAATATAATACCTCATGCTTTATAATAAAATAGTTCATTAGACACAACACTTGCTAAAGGTTTGATAAATAAGGTAGCAAGCTAAGTGGACTTGATCTTGTGAGAAACTCCATGGTTAAGTGCACTTAAGTCAAAGCAGTATTGGGATGGGTAACCTCTCCATAAATCTTGATGTTTCACTCTTCTGAACATTACCTAAATATAATGAGTTTGAATCAAAAATTAAATATCATGTAATTACTTTAGATCTATTTATTTTACTTCAATTTTTAATCAATGAAAGTGGCTTCGAGGAGCCATATCCATAAAGAAAAAATTCATAAAAATACTAGTATATTTTGTAATGGTTTCTCCATAGGAGGGTTGTTTTATGGTTGATATAATATTTACAATATATTGGAATTCTCTTTGCACTTGCATTGCAATAAAACATAAATATGTTAAACCTTCCCCATGCAACACCAAAAAACTCCATCCACCATTCAATACACTATGTACAACAATATAAAGTAGGCATCAATATCACTAGAGAGGGGGGACATGGGATCACCATCCATGCCACCACCTTCATCCCTAGTATCCTTCATCTTTGAGCTCAAATCCTCCGATGTGAATGACCAATCAACCTTTGTAACAAGAGCATTGCCATTAATAGTAATTCAAATCCCCACTTTGCCTTTTGTCATTGTGCATGATCATCTTCACCAATTGTCCTAATCACAAAAGGAACCCAAGGCCCATTATATCTAGGATTGATGCACAACCATTACCATGGTCTAGATGGAAGCCTAGACCCAAAACAACATCATCTATAATTTTATTTAAGTCACACCTCCACTGAGATTTCACAATTGCCACAATCATAGAGTAGATTACATTCTTATCTTCCCCCACATCCAATAAAACTACTAGGAACATAAAGGAGATGTCGGTATTTACTTGATGCCTATGCGAAGAATACATGAATGTATCACTTATAATCATTTTAATGGTCCATGTAATACCACTATATCCTTAGTCCTTAAAACCTTCTTTAGTCTTAGCTCTACTATTTCCCCATGAAGGCAATCTACCTTTGTTTATCCTTAAGATAAACAATGGTACATTCATGCATCCAAGTAGGAACAAGGCTAAACATATAATCACTTCCTACACCAATGAGGGGGGGAGACATTATTGGCCTTGTCACTTGATGTACATACTTCAGACCCAATACACTTAATTTTTTTTTACTTATCACTTGTCACGTATAGATTTCATTTGATTAATTAAATGCAACTAGTAATTATGATGTCGCTATTTAAATTGAAATTAAATGATTATTTTAATGAAAGTTGAATTGAAATTCAAATTGAAATGCAATTATTACGATTTGAAATACATTTATATATTAATTTCAGGGTTTGTCATTGCTAATGTAAAATCGAGTGCAAGTGAACGTAGGAACAGGTGAACGTGATTGAAGGTGAGAACAACGGTCAGGTAGAGTTGTTTAGTCGATTGATGTTTATGAGTTGATGGAATCTCACACACTCACATAGATAATATTTTAATGTATTTTGTGTTTATCATGTTTGCAAGTTTTAAATCAAGTTTTAATGTAATTTCTCAAAAATTGTGAAAAATGCATGTGATTTAAAAGATAATTTGGTTAAATTTGATGAAATTGATTTAAATTAAATGATTGGATTGCTTGTTTAAATATTTTATTATTGATTGAAAATAATATGTTTGTATTTCGAAATTTAAAATAGAATTAGCTTTTATTTCGAAATTTAATAAACTTTGAATGAATAAAGTTGTGTTTTATAAATTTAATTGTTTTAAATTGAAAATTAAGAAAGGGAAAAGATTTAAAATTTGAAATCAACAAATATCTTAAATTGTGTTATTAAAAACAAAATTGAAAAGAAATAGAAAACAAACATCCGTTCAAATTGAAAATTGGCATTCAAAACTTCAGTTTAACAAGCTGAAGAAAAATATCTTCAATTAATTAAGAAGCAATCGAAAATTGGAGACTCTGAGTTTGAGTTTTTGAACTGGAGATCAATGAATACTTTGTGGATCTCATTTGTATTGATAACTCCAACAATGCATGAAAGAAAAAAACATCGGTCTGGGAGAATTTCAAAATTGAGAAAGAGACACAAAAATCCATTTGTGTTCTTGAGCAAATTAACAAAAAGAACATAGTATTACTGATAAAGGAGAGAATTCAAGTTTGTTTGTCTCTGTATTCAGGATCTTACCTTACCCAGATGGAGCCAGTGAAGTCCCCATCCTATCCATACGCAACAAATACATGATGAAATTTCATTCCAAATAGGAGTTATCTCCCATTCATCTGCTCTTCACACGTGGCCAGGCTAGGTTACCAATAACCATGCATAGGGAGGAGGGCAGGGAGAGAACCCAGGGAAGTTCCCATGCAGTCACTAGGAGTATTCATTGCCACGCAACCGCCAGCTCTTCATTGCCATGCATCCAAGGAGAGCATAGGAGATAGGTGTGGGTTAGGAGGATTCCCCACACAGCCAAAGGGAAGTCTCCTTTTTTCTACCAAATAACAGGAGACTGGTGTATGCGTAGTCAAGGGAGGAGGACGAATCTTGGGCACGCAGGGAGAAGGCAGTAGTGGCAGAGAAAGGAGAGAGAGGAGAAGGAGATAGGAGGATAGGAGAATAGGTAAATAGAAAAATACAGAAGAGGCATACAAACAGTAAATTCCAGATTATCAGGTAAGATTTCTCTTGAAATTTTTAAACACAACAGTAACATGAAATCAGGAATACAAATAGAATAGATTATTTTTTGTTTTTGATTTCTTTGAAATCATTAAAGAAGTATTTATGTTTTCTTCATATTTTTGTGTAATACTTGAACAATAAACTATGAATTATTGGGAAAACCAAACTCCATTAAACAAGTTCCAAACAGAGAATTTTAGAAAGAGTTTGATTTGAATTATTGAGAAACAACTGATCAATTCCACAATTTGAATTTACCAGATAGGATCTTGAATAAATTGAATGAGTTATTATTAGATTAAATTGGAATGCAATTTAATTGATTCATAGATCTTGAAAACTATTAAAGAATTTTATGTTAATTCTTTTAATCCTTTAAATGTCAAACTGAGAGTATTTTTATTCAATTTCCAGAATAGTGATGAGTAAGAACCAAAAGAATTTTTTAGGAAAACTCTAAGTGAAATCACAAATAAACAGTTGATTAAATTTAGGGACAATTTCAAAATAGAAAACAATCTTTTTATTTCGATTAGAAAAGCACTTTAAAAATGTTTCAGGCAAAATATTTTAGATGAAATATCTTTTAAATTTTAGAACGAAATTTGAAGATAGAGATTAAACTCAACAAAAATTGCAAATACAACAAAAAACAATCAAACCAAAATTTAAAAAATGAGTTATTTTAAATCTGTCAGAAAGATTATTTAATTATTTTCTGAATATATGTAAAACAGAAAATAAAACGTTTAAATTTAAAATACGAACTATTTAGAACAACAAGAACGGACTTGAAACAATATTAAATAGATGAGTACAAATGAATGAACATGTGCTCTTTTGTGACTGGTTTATATGTATTTAATTGCATAATGGAGTTACACCTTCATTATTTCTGATTATTAAATTTATTCAATTTAAATATTAATTTTATGTCTTTTAAGGATTTAAACAATGAAAAGAAATGACTTTTTAAACTATTTTCGCTTCAAACAAAGTTTCCACTTTCTTGTTTTTAAAAGATTGGCTTTGACTGTTTAGACCATGCATGATTGATAGATGACTCTGCATGTTATGTTTTTGGGAAAGTTACCTTTCGGGACGGGTGCCGAATATGGGTAAATAAAGAGTGTAGTTTTGCTTTTCTAAATCTGCTTTATTTGCCATGCATGAAATTTTACTTGGCCAAGTAACTTAAGGACCATTGAAACAAATGGATTTATTGAAATCTCGACCATATCCTAGTATTGAACTTTTTTGTTTCTTAAATGAATTAGAAAAATGAAAATGCTTGTGGTTTAACTAGTTATACTAGGCATGCACTAGATTCCATCTTTGCTCATAGACTGCTTTTTTCTAAGCGATTTGTGCAGGGTCAGGTATTCTTAGAATGATTTAAGAATTCCAGGGAAGCGTAAGCTTCGAGGTTGGGTGGAAAAAGCGCCTGATCCTTGTTCTCGTCTTCTTTATGAAGATTAGCTATTGGAATGAAGATCAACGGATGACATCTTCTTTTATGCTTTATATATTCTTTATTATGTATTGAAGAGCTTAAGGCGACTGAATGCCTAAGTCTCGATTTGTAACTGATATTATTGTCATCTACTGTAATTAGAATTCTAAATTGTGTAATATGACACATGTATGTATTTAGACTGGAATTGAATATGAAATTATCTTATCGACTTTATGTCATTGTTTTGTAATCGACTAGTTTCTTTGATGTCTAAATGAATGGAATGATGACTATATTCTGAATATAATTGATGTTATTTAAAGTATTTTTCGATGTTGTTTTAAAGAGTTCCGCTCTTTACATCACTCCATCATTGAATTTATTAATTTAATGTGATATGTGAAGGTTACCGATTTGGAAGAAAATCTTGCCATGAGTTTAATATGTCAATATAAATATTATTACCCCACATGTCAATCACCACATTATCCAACCTATCTACCATATCATTCACTTCCTAACACACATTCTTGATTTTGAAGTCTTCAAATTCATTTAACAAGTCCTAAATCAAGGATTTAAAGTGGTCTAGTTTCCAAGTCAGTGCTCCCTTTCTCTACAAAGAATTTATGGCTATGAGTGAGTTCCCTTCAAGGTATACTTTCCTAAGTCTTAAAATTTTGTAGATGTGGACTCCAAATAGTCCAACTTGTAATTCAATTTTGTTATTTATTCCTTTAGGTAGTTTTTTGGCCGTTAAACCCACACCCACTCCATTATAATATCTTGGTGGAGCCCAATATGCATAATCTCTAGATTTATCTACCAAATGAACTAGGGCATCCCCATGAATGAGGGGATGACTAGTCCTTGCCACTTCCTATACATCTCTCTATCTCAAGTTGTAAATTTGAGTTATCCTTCAATTTTGGTTTTCTAGTATCATTGTTGACTACCTTTGTGATGGAAATTTCTATTTTAAAAAAGAAAGCTTTAGAATCCATTTCCTTACCCTAAAATATATTCCTATTTATTTCCTTTCACAATTCCCATATTATCATTGATGAGATCACACTCTAGATACTTGAAAAAACTACCTTTTATAGATTGTTGGCCATGCATTAATCATTGTAAGTATATCTTGCCAGAGTGAGCTTTGCCAATTTAGCTTTTCCATCACCTTTTTCCAACAAGTTTATGTGAATTCGCAACTTAGTAAAACATGATCACTATCTTTTCCTTGTCCTTGCAAAGAGCACATCTTGAGGGGCCACTAAATCCAAGTCTTTGTGGCCTATCTCTTATTAAAATTATATTTTATAAAGATGTCCATGCGAAGACAATGGATTTCATTAAGCATTGGTTTTTCCAATATAGGTGCATCGACCAATTTTGTCATTTGACATCAACCTTTGCCAGTTTATGTCCTATCTTTACGTTGTACTTTCCAATTTTAGATCCACACTATTTAATAACATCTTCTCCCTCAGATCTAGTGATCCTCCTTTTAGCTATAATTTTTTCTAATCGATCTTGTTGATCATTTCTAGTCCATGCATAGTCTTCCATCTCCATTCTATAACTCCATCAATTGTTCAATGTATAGTTTCTAACGTGCACTCCTCACATATTGACTAAAATATTGTTTAGCTTCCTCCACATATGATACCTCTTTTAAAGATTGATAGCCATTCCAAGAGTATTCCCAAAACAAAGCATTCCTCCCATTCCTTACATCGAAGGTGATGTGATTAGTAATTATATTTATACTAGTTATTATGAAATTCCAAACTATCAAGCTTATGGGAGGATTAATGGTTGTGAAAATCCTAATGGGGTTTGTTGAATCTAAATATCTATATTGTAGGACTTTCAACTATTTTTACTATGGATTACAATACACATTCCAAACCAATTTAGCTCGCATAGTAGAATTCTTGGCACAATCCTACACCACCAACCTTTTTCGCATGCTATGAGCAGGAACTTCAGTTCTATAGTACCTTTCCAAAACACAGGTTCTCAATTTTTGCTCTAATAGCTCACAAGTTTGTCTTGACATTTTAAAACAAGATATGGAATATACAAGGATGACCAATATAACCGACTTTAACATGAGAATTCTCCTAGTTGAAGAAAGCCACTTATCTTTCCATGACACCAACTTTCGAGTTGTAGCTTGAAAGAAGAGATTCCCATAACTTAGCTCTTCAATCCCCAACAAGTAATGAAATGCCAAGAAATGTTCCTGGGAGTTGGCTAATTTTAAAATCTAAATTCGATGCAACCTCCCTTTGTTGCCTTAAATTCATATTGATTTTTTTTTTAAATTATCTCTAATTAATATTATATCCAAATGAATGTCAATATCTATCCAAAGTATGCCTAATTACCTTTGCTTCTCTCTTGTTGGCCACTCCAAAAAGGTAATTATCATTTGTGAATTGGTATGTTCAATTTCCAAAACAATCTTCATGCCTTTCCAACTACCCTTTTCCCCTTCTTCTTGAATGCTCCTACCTAGAACTTCAACCTATAATTATTTTATTTTTATTTACTTGAAAATATTTTATTTATTACAAATTATTTTACAAATTTTAAATTAAAAATATGTCCTAGATTTTAATTTTTATTTACAAATACTTGTGGCTTGCTACCATTGTAAAGCACGCTCTTAATAATTTTTAAAATCATTTGTTATAGGGGAGAAGACCTAGTTACCGCCCCCCATTGAATAACAGCCACCTCCATGCTCACTCCACCCCCCAAATTTTTTTTTTTACTTTGACCCAGTACAAAACTTTATATGAACAAATAAAATATTACAACACCAATAGTTGCTCATAACACAATGAATAACTCACCAATCATAATAGACAGCTAAACATGCTTTTGCATTTATAAAAAAAGTCAACTTGCACATAAAAAGGCTCATTTACAACTTAATTTAAAACATGTACTATTACAAATACCCCCACTTGCAAAATTTTATCCCTCATTACTTTTTATATTTACAACTACACATGCACACTTAATGGTGCTTTACATGACATAATCACAATCTCCTATTAACTCTATGGGATTTCAAATGCACAATCTTCCACACACTTCTTGGTAGATATATTTATTTACTTCATTTCTTGTAGGTACTTGCACAATTAAATACAGGTGTAAGGCTCTCCAAATAAACATCAAATCCAAATATAATGCAGAATTCACTCATATCATCTCTAAAAACCTACATAATCGGCATGTACAAATTCAAATGTTTAAACAAATTCAAATTTCAAACTCAACAACTAAATTGAATGCATTCAATTGCCACATTCGAATTCCTAAATAAGAGGGGGAAAGCAGCCAGTGTCATTTGTTACCTATGACAACGTATTCTCTACAGAATTCAGAGCATCGACATACATCCTCTGCACATTCCTCTAAAATTTCAAGTTGGTACTTTATACATTCTACTTATAGTTATTTTCATGAGTTGTGCATTTAACATTTATATTTATGCAGTGTCTTCTTACTTTCATGAACTATGCATTTAACATTTATATTTATGCACTGTCTTTTTACTTTACTTTATAAGTAAATGAAGGGTTTTTTTGTTGTCTTTACAAGATCTGCAAAACGAATTTTCCTAAGTTTTGCAGCAATTCGTTTATATCATTTACTATGTTTCCTTTGGTTGTCCAATACAACAGACTACCATTTGAATACGTTTCCTTTGGTTGTCCAATACAACGAACTACCATTTGAATACGTTTCCTTTGGCTGTCCAATACAATAGACTAGCATTTGTTTATATCTTTATACTTTCCATTGCACATACATCAGGCCAACATACATATATTTGTCATTTTACATTTTGTGTCTTTTGTTCATTTAACAAATCGATATATATGTGTCTATCCTTTGCCTATCCTTTGGCAATGCAAATAATGGTACTGGTAAATCATTTTCTTCTGCATCTTATTGAATTTGTAAAGGAATGTGTACAATGTTATACCTATAAAATACACATTAAGCAGTGTCTTTCAAATTGTAAATGAATCTGTGTAATGTTCTATACATTTATTTACAAATTATGTGTCTATTGTCTCTTGTTCATTGAGCAGATTGATATATATGTTTGTTTCCTTTAACTATCCTTTGAAAATGCAAACAATGGTACTAGTTAATCATTTTCTTTTGCATCTTTCATGACCCGTGAAGGGTTTATTCGATGATTGAAAAATTATTACTACTTGTTTATGAAATATATAATTCCTCTTACACGAATTTTCGCCGTGTGCTATTTGATTTTGTTGGGTCATGGTGCTATTTTTTTTCTCCCACATTGCATGTATGCATGCATGCACATACATACATACATACATACATACATACATACATATATATATATATAGATATGTATACATATATGTATGTATGTATGCATGTATGTATATATAAAATTGTCTGCCCATGGTGTGAGGTAACAACAAACATCATTCTCCTTTCAAAGTGTATGTATGTATGTATGTATGTATGCATACATACATACATACATACATACATATATATATAATATTATATGTATGTATGTATGTATGTATGTATGCATGTATATATATATATATATATGTTGGTGTTTTACATAGGGAACTTTTTGGGGTTAAATGATTTCTGCTCCTTGTTTGTATCATGATTTTGTCTGCACAAAATTATTAATGGTCTGCATCGACCTTTTTATAAAAAACCCATGTGAATACGACCATAATTCGACAAACCCATTTAGTATACACCATTTTTTGTGAAAACCCTTGCTTTGTTTTTCCAAATACGGGTTTATTTGGGGTTAAATGATTAAATACCACCTGGTAAAGTTGACTATCTCATGATATTGTCTCCACAAATGATGAGGAATTTCATGAGTTTGACCAAATGTCTGCAAATTAATCTCATAAAACCCTTGCCTGGAATATTCCACATTTGTCTGAAAACGCACTTTTCAATTCCTACAAGCGAGGAATTATTATTATGAAACCCTTGGTTAATTTCTTGTGCACATTTATGAAAACCCAAGTGTGTAATTGATCTACCTCTGCTAAAATTAATATCCTATTCTTGTTGAATACAACACAACTTCTTTCATTTTCTGTGTAATGTGCTTTGAACATTGATGGAAAAGACTGGGGTACCCACCAAAAAAAACATTAGTCATATGCTTAAATCGGACCCCAAATGAAGATTAATTAGGGTGTAATGTGTTTGGTGTCTGCTGTTAAAGTAAGAAGATTAATATGTAGGAGTGATTTTTAATAGGCACGAAAATGATTTGAAAATGAATTTTTAAGGTGCCAACATGAATTAGAGCCATTGACTTTTCAGCGGATTTGAATGATATAATAGTTTTATTTAAATGTTAATAGTGACACATTTAGCACTGTTTTCTATTTTTCACTATATATCAGTCTAATTATATGTCTAGGATCATAGTTTTCTGACTCTTTATGGCTTACAATGTACAGGATCACTGGCAATCATGGCACCAGGGCAGAAGAGGAAAAGATCGTCTCGAAGGCACTTGATTAGAGTAGCTCGTGGAGTGACATTCAATGTTCTAGATGTTGTTGATGAAGAGACAACAGTGAACATGAATGAGGAAGTTATTTCTGAAAATGCACAATAGACCAATGAAAATGATGGTTTTGAACCTGTTGTTCATAATACTGAGGTAGAAATGGAACCGCCACCTACTGACCATGTGACAACCCCAGATCTGAGCATGAAAACTTGGTCTATGGATGACGTGGAAAAAGTCATTGTAGATGTTGAGGACAAGTGAATGTCAATAAGAGGTTCGACGATCAAATGGGGAATCCCGCCTAGCAGTTTGCGGGCATGGCTCAATGGTGTGACATCCACAAAAAAAAGGGGGCCCCAACAATCCTAACTAATGAAGAAGAAGCTAAAATTGTGCAGTGGTGTAAAGATATGGCTAATATTGGCCATGGCCTTCAAGTGTCACAACTTAAGTCAACGGTGGCCCAAATGGTTGGAGTAAGGCCTAACCCATTCACAAATGGGATACCAGGGAGGTCATGGTGGGTTGGCTTTTGTCAAAGGCATCCCGATCTAACAATTCAAACACCCGAAGGAGTGGACACAGATCGAGCTATAATGCTACACCCAAAAATAGTTTCTTCATTCTATGATAACTTGGAGGAGTTGTACAACAAACATAATTATGGGCCCAAAAAAATATGGAACTGCGATGAAACAGGTGTGCAGGTTGGCAGAAACTGTGCAATGAGAGTTATTGCAAAATTAGGGATGAATTTTGTTCCAAAATTGATTTCTAAAAGTAGAGAATGGATCATTGTTCTAGCTTGTGTTAGTGCAACAGGTCAAGCTATACTTGGTTACTATTTATTCAAGTCCAAAAGGAACATTAGAAACTATATTGTTAACTGTGAGCCAAGGGCATGCATGGCAATCCAAGAGCATGCTTGGATGACCAAAGAATTATTTGTGGAATGGTTAAAACACTTTGCAAGAAATGTCCTAGGAGGGGTGTCACCATCCAACATACAACTTCTCATCTTTGATGGTCATGGCAGCCATGTTGCATTCAAAACGATTGAAGAAGCAAAGACTATGGGAATAGATTTGCTCACACTTCCAGCACATTGTAGCCACAAATTGCAGCCCCTTGATGTTAGTGTGTTCTTACCATTTAAGAACTACTTCAAACAACAAAGGAGTATATGGCTCTCTGAAAATCCTCAACTTGACATTGGAAGGGTAGAGTTGGCAACACTTGCCAGCAAAGCTTTTGCACAAGCTTTGACCTCTAATAACATTGCAAGTGGTTTTCGAAGAACGAGAATTTGGCCATTAGATAGACATGTACTTGACTTCGATATGGAGCCAAGCCAAGCTTTCGTGGTTGAAGAGGAAGGAACCACATTGGGAGCAGAAACAAAGGGTGATACAACTGATGATGAGGCATAGCTCATGGCAGCGAAAACATGTTTGAGGATAGCAGGTTGGAATGAGGATCAGATTGGATAGTTCATGGACACCTTTTCTGCAAGCATAGCCCCAAATCCAACAAATGAAGAAGGATGTTGCCCAGAAAACAATGAGACAACATAAATTGAGACAACTGAAAATGAAGAGAGTCTCAATCTGCCATCTGAATTTCAAGATGCAACTTTGAACCTAGGGGTACATGTCAGTTTCAGTCAAGTGGATGAAGGGTTGTCCATGCCATCACCACTAGATGTCCATGATAGGGATACAACTGATGATGAGGCATAGTTCATGGCAACAAAAACATGTTTGAGGATAGCAGGTTGGAATGAGGATCAGATTGGACAGTTTGTGGACACCTTTTCTGCAAGCATAGCCCCAAATCCAACAAATGAAGAAGGATATTGCCCAAAAAACAATGAGATGACACAAATTGAGACAACTGAAAATGAAGAGAGTCTCAATCTGCCATCTGAATTTCAAGATGCAACTTTGAACCTAGTGGTACATGTCAATTTCAGTCAAGTGGATGAAGGGTTGTCCATGCCATCACCACCAGATGTTGATCCTGAAGATGTCATCCATTACTTCACAACTGGGAGAAATTGGGAGGCTGAAAATGATGATGAGGCTGGACTCGAAGGTAATGACTCAAGTGACGAAGAGGTTGACTATGTGACATGCACAAAAATCAATGATCAGCAACCAACAGGCAAGAGAAGCAGTTTTTTGCAACTCCCAATGAAAAGGGTGCACCAATCATCTAATACAAGTCACAATGGGGTCCTACGCCTTAGTAGGCAGTCTCAAATTTTGACATCAGATGATTTCTTCAATTTTCTGAATGAACAAGAGGCACAAAAACGAAGAAACCAAGAATTGTAGCAAAGGAAAAGGGAGCAAATGGATGAAAAGAAGGCAGAAAGAGAAGCAATCCTCGCAGAGAGGGAGGCAAAGAGATTGGAGCATGCTGCAAAAAAATAGAAAATTACAGAGGAGAAGTTGAGGTAGTGACATCAAAAGGAGCTTGAAAGGGAGCAAGCAAAGATTGCTCAACAGTTGAAGGAAAACCAAAAGCAGGCAAAAAGAACAAAAAGAAACAGAAGTAAGAGTACTCCTACAACTCCTCTTCCAATTCAACATCAAATTTTAAGGGTCATGGTTAACATTTTGGCTCCAGCCTTTGTTGCTCTTAGTAGCATACAAAATGGGTCTTTTGAAGGCTACTCTCTATAGTTACAACTCACTCCAGAGGAAAATCATGCATTTCTTGCTTGTATCGCACGTGCCATACAGAACAATCCATAGTCCTTAGCATCTTCTCCAGTTGATGCAGAGTCAGTTGACCCCCAAGGACACACCACTTCTTAATCAGATCTGTGGATGTCTGATTATGATTTTTTGTTGTCAACTTTTTGACCTCGAAGTGTGCTAGAGTGTTTTTTGTTCAACTAAATGCTAGTCTATTGTATTGGACAACCAAAGGATAGTAGTCTATTGTATTGGAAAGTCAAAGGATACTACTGTCTAATTTTGTAGAACTAAATGGTAGTTTGTAGTCAACTTATATACTTTGGTGTATGCCAGTTTCTTTTTTGTAAGACTGAAGACTCCTTGTCTTCTTTCCAACTTTTCAATCATCATGTTTATGGTGTCTTAATCATTTTTAAAGTTAATGATATATGCTTTTGTGATTCGAAATTGATTTTGTGTTGGTTTTATTCATCTATCATTTTGTTGGATATGTGTTTGTTGTATTCATCTAACTAACATTGTTGAAAATATAAATATATATATGTATACACAACTAAGTATATGCATACATATATATTACTATACATGTATATGTAGCATATCCATAAATTGTAACTGTAAGTGTAAGTGGAAATCAATCTAATTGTAAATTGTAAGTGTGGTTTTACAATGAATAAGAAAAATGAACATCATATATGAACACAATGTCTACCAGGTCACAACCAAAGTAAACTCTTGACCTGAAATGTCATCTTCTAATTTGACATGCTCTTTACAACCTTCCTAGCTGTGTATACATGCATACATATATGTAAATATATATATGTATGTATGTATGTATATACATACATACATACATTCATACATATATACATACATACATATGTGTATGTATGTATACACAACTAAGTATATGCATACATATATCTATACATCTATATGCAACATATCCATAAATTAATATATTTGAAATTATAAAATTTTCAACACCTACACTTGGAAATCAATCTAATTGTAAATTTTAAATGTAAGGTTACAATGAATATGAAAAATGAGCATTATAAATGAACACTATGTCTACCGGGTCACAACCAAAGTAAAGTCTTGAAAGACTTTACCTGAAATGTAATCTTGCAATTTGACATGCTCTTTAAAACCTCCTAGCCATTTTACATGCCTGCCAGAAACAAACAAATATAATAGAACAAACAAACATGGACAATAGTTATTGAAATAAATAAAAAGACATACTAGTTAGAGAACAATATAGAAAAATAATTGAAACATAGAGCCATTTGAACAAAAAATCCTTAATTATTTGGTGTGTTGACAAACACATTTACCAAACTGCCCAACCTGAACATTGTTGCACCACCTCTCCTTGTTCTCTCGTGCCTACAAGAAAATATTTACAACCACGGGTAGTCACAACCAAGGCTAGTAACATACAAACATCATACAACATTTGAAATAATGCATGTACAACAACACATAATTAATCAAGTTCAACATATTATAAATTCCATATGGAATAGATAAATATATGTGAAAACATATAAACGTTAATAGAATTGTATACCAATATTTATTCAACTTATATTCATTGTTTCTCATCAACCTTGGATATATGAGGAATGTGCAAAGGATGCCATTCAATGGTCTGTAGT
This sequence comes from Sequoiadendron giganteum, assembly GCA_007115665.2. Classification (NCBI taxonomy): domain Eukaryota; kingdom Viridiplantae; phylum Streptophyta; class Pinopsida; order Cupressales; family Cupressaceae; genus Sequoiadendron; species Sequoiadendron giganteum. The sequence continues at coordinate 796,023,478 of CM021101.1, forward strand.
ATGGAGAGGATATTACTAGGGGAGATTAATTGTGAATGTCATTGGTTGTTGTCCCTCTTATTTAGAAATTTGAATGCATTCAATCTGATTGTTGTGTTTCAAATTTGAATTTGTTATAGCATTTGAATTTGTAGCTGCCACTTACACAGGTTTTTAGAGATGATATGACTGAATTCTGCATTATATTTAGATTTGATGTTTATTTGGGTAGCCTTGTATATTTGTGATTTATTGCATGTTTGTATGCATGCATACAGTCATACAAACATAAGCATACATGTAAACATTCATAGAAACACAAGCATACCTGCATGTATTCATATAAACATCTACATACATATTGCAAAAACTATATGATATACATTGCAAAGCAAAAGAAACACCTAAATGTGTCACTATTAATATTGCAAGGCATTAATAGATCAAGAAATATAAAAAACAGCACATACTCCCAACAAGACACGGGATGGTACAAACTCTGTGTTGGTCTATGGGGGCAGAATCTGCTTTAGGCGGCGTATTTGCGTACAGGGACTGCCTTGGGCCGTATCATAATCGATGCTCCCACAGTGACAACTTATGAAATTGGCAAGGGACAAGAACCTTGGCACTCTATCACGTGAAATCACTCAACTACTTGGTAGAAAAGGCGGCAGTCAGAATGCCAGATCCCTCATCCCAAAAACCTTGTGAACCTCAAATCAGGACTGGATTCACATGTTTGAAATCATAAGGACTGATTTAGATTGGATTTGGTATTGCCTAAATCGACGGGCTCGGTTCTCAAGCAATCCTTATCGTTACAGGATTAAGGCTATTCAGAGAGGGACAATATGTTCTCCATTTCTAACTCTTTATAGCAGCTCCAAGTTTTCCAAGAAAAGCATGATGGTATTCATGTTCGGAGTTGACTGCCATTGCACTAAGGAGCCAGTAATGGCCCAGTGCAGAAGGCTTTTTAACATTCCTGACCCAACAATAAGGAATGCAGTAGTTGACCCAGTATCTACGGTTTTGTCTCTTGATCAGCACTGTTGCGATGACCAATTCTACGAGCTCATACTATGTGCATTAGTGGACATAACCGAGGCTAGGGAAGTCATGGTTGAGTGGCTTGATAGATTCATAGAAATTGGTAACACTGAGGCAGTAGCCAATGCCATTCTGAACCTAAGGGAAGAGGATTGGGTCAACTTCCTCAAGTACTATTTCAACCCAAAAATACTGAATATGGCAACCGATGATTCAAAAAATGATGAGGAGGAAGTGGAATCTGACGAGGATGATATGGACGAAGATGCTGGAAGTGCTCGCCAGGCTGCAACTGATAATTTCCATATTGACGCATGAGAAGTATTTAGAGCAGGAGTCAAAAATGCCAACATGGATGCCTTCTCCAACTTCATGTGATCCGACTTGGCTTGGCTCAATGGGGTCCGCTTGGAACGGTTGACTAGGATTGGAGACATCCTCGCAACAATTTTCTTGCTCATAGAATGAGCGGGGTTTGTAATTTCGTTCTTGGCCTGTAAAAGCTAAATCTGAATGTACATGGGAGTTACCCCCTTTGGTAACACTTATCTATAAAATTGCTAAAAAAAAACATTTAAATAAAACTATTGTATCATTCAAATCCGCTCAAAAGTCAATGGGTCTAATTCACGTTGGCACCTTAAAAAATCAATTTCGTGCCCATTAAAAATCACTCCTACATATTAATCTCCTTACTTTAGCACCAGACACAAAACACATTACACCCTAATTAATCTTCATTTGGAGTCCGATTTAAACATATGACTAATGTTTTTTTCGGTGGACACCCCATTATTTACCATCATTTTACCGCTCCCGCTCTGTCGAAGGTTCTCACGATGATGGAAGGTATATATATATATATATATATGTGCATATATACATACATGCATACATACATACATTCATTCATAAATATATATATGTATGTATGTATGTATGTACAAACATACGTATATATATGTATGCATATATTTATGCATATACCTACACACATATATATATATGTATGTATGTGCATACATACATACATAATACATACATATATATATATATATATATATATGTGTGTGTGTGTGTGTATGTATGTATGCACATTCATACACACATATTAATATGTGTGTATGTGTGTATGAATGTGCATACATACATGCATAGTAGATACATACATAGATATATATATATATATATATATATATATATATGTATGCATGTATGTATGTATGTGTATGTGCATACATACATACATGCATACATTCATTGAGCATATTGATATATATGTCTATCCTCTAACTATCCTTTTCAAAATGCAAACAATGGTACTGGTTAATTATGTTCTTCTGCATTTTATTGAATTTGTAAAAGAATGTGTACAATGTGCATACACACATACATAAATACACATATAACCCCAAAAAACCCAGTATTTGGAAAAACAAAGCAAGGGGTTTCACAAAAAATGGTGTATACTAAATGGGTTTGCCGATACATACATACACTTTGAAAGGAGAATGATGTTTGTTGTTACCTCACACCACGGACAAACAACTTTATATATACATACATACAGACATATATGTATACATATATATATGCATATATGTATGTATGCATGTCATGCATACATACATGCATACATACATACATATATATATATATATGTATGTATGTATATATGTATGTGCATGCATACATACATACATACATGCAATGTGGGAGAAAAAAATAGCACCATGACCCAACAAAATCAAATAGCACACGATGAAAATGAGTGTAAAAGGAATGATATAATTCATAAACAAGTAGTAATATTTTTTCAATCATCGAATAAACCCTTCACGGGTCATGAAAGATGTAGAAGAGCATGATTAACCAGTACCATTGTTTGCATTTTCAAAGGATAGTTAAAGGAAATAGACATATATATCAATCTGCTCAATGAACAAGAGACAATAGACACATAATTTGTAGATGAATGTATAAAAAATTGCACAGATTCATTTACAATTTGAAACACACTGCTTAATCTATGTTTTATAGGTATAACATTGTACACATTCCTTTACAAATTCAAAAAGATGTAGAAGAAAATGATTTACCAGTACCATTGTTTGCATTGCCAAAGGATAGGCAAAGGATACACACATACATATCAATTTGTTGAATGAACAAGAGACACAGAATATAAAATGACAAATATATGTATGTTGGCCTTTTGTATGTGTAATGGAAAGTATAAAATTTATAAACAAATGCTAGTCTGTAAATGATAGAAAATAATTGCTGCAAAACTTAGGAGAATTCGTTCTGCAGATCTTGTAAATACAACAAAAAAGACCTTCATTTACTTATAAAGTAAAGTAAAAAGACAATGCATAAATATAAATGTTAAATGCACAACTCATGAAAATAACTATAAGTAGAATGTACAAAGCACATTGTAGAACAAATGAAATAAGCTGTGCTATATTCAACAACAATAAGATATTAATTTTAACAGAAGTAGATCGATTAACCACTTGGGTTTTCAGAAATGTGCACAAGAAATTAACTAAGGGTTTCATAATAGTAATTCCTCACATGTAAGGCAATATTCCAAGCAAGGGTTTCATGAGATAATTTTTGCCCACTATGTACTGGGCTTTTTATAAAAAGGTTGAAGCAAACCAAAAGAAATTAATTTGCAGACATGTGATCAAAACCCACGAAATTCGTCATCATACCCAGTTACAATATCATGAGCCAGTCGACTTTACGAAGTTGTATTTAGTCATTTAACCCCAAGAAAACTTGTCTAAATGGGTTTGCCGATTTATGGTCGTATTCAGATGGGTTTTTTATAAAATGGTCGATGGAGACCATTAATCATTTTTTACAAACATGTGGTCAATACCCATGAAATTCCTCATCATTTCTGCAGCCAATATCATGATACAATTGACTTTACCAAGTTGTATTTAATCATTTAACCCCCAAAAAACCTGAATTTGAAAAAACAAAGCAAGGGTTTTCGCAAAAATGGTGTATAGTAAATGGGTTTGTTGATTCCCTATCGTAAATGGCTTATTTATAAAAAAGTCGATGGAGACCATTAATCATTTTTTGCAAACATGTGGTCAAAACCCATGAAATTCCTCACCATTTATGGAGCCAATATCATGATACAATCGACTTTACCAAGTCGTATTTAATCATTTAACCGCAAAAGAACCCGTATTTGGAAAATCAAAGCAAGGTTTTTTGCAAAAATGGTGTATACTAAATGGGTTTGTCGATTTATGGTCGTATTCACATGGGTTTTTTTATAAAAAGGTCGATGTAGACCATTAATCATTTTTTGCAGACATGTGGTTAAACCCACGAAATTCCCCTATCATTTTTGTAGACAAAATCATGATACAATCGGCTTTACCAACCTAAAAGCGCGTCGTAAATTTAGGAGAGGAAATCATTTAACCCCAAAAAAACCCATGTGTAAAACAGGAGCACCATGTCCCAACAAAAACAAATAGCACATGGCGAAAATGCACGTAAGAGGCATGATTTGTTTCATAAACAAGCAGTAATAATTTTTCAATCAACGAATAAACCCTTCACGGGTCACGAAAGATGCAAAAGAAAATGATTAACCCATACCATTGTTTGCATATTCAAACAAAAATGATGTTTGATGTTACCTAAAGGTGTGTGCGGAGCCATGGACAACAGTCACCGTTCGCTGCCATCACCGTGAGAACCTTCGACAGAGTGGGAGCGGTAAAATGATGGTAAATAATGGGGTGCCCGCCGAAAAAAACATTAGTCATATGCTTAAATCGGACCCGAAATGAAGATTAATTGGGGTGTAATGTGTTTGGTCTCCGGTGTTAAAGTAAGGAGATTAATATATAGGAGTGATTTTTAATGGGCAGGAAATTGATTTTTTAAGGTGCCAACGTGAATTAGACCCATTGAATTTTGAGCGGATTTGGATGATAGAATAGTTTTATTTAAATGTTATTAGTCACATATTTAAGTGTTTTTTAAATTTTTTATTGGTGGTTATAGGTGGCGGGTACTAGGACTTTAGGTGGCGGGGAGCGGACGACACCTCTAAAAGGTGTCTTTTTGACCACCTTGTGCATATCTAATGCTCCCACACTCTAACGAATTGTCCAAAGGCCAAAAGCTTAGTTATAAGCTCTTAACTCATGGGCGAAAAAAAACCCATAATTTTTTTTTTCGATTCAACGCACAGTTCACATTCTATGGCTGCACGAAGTTAGCCTCGACGGATACTGGATCTTCTCCCCTATTGACATGTGACCAAAAAAATATATTGCCAAAGGTGAAAATCTTAAAAAATAGGTATACAACCATCAAAATTAAGCCTTTTTGAAACCACACCATAACAAAAGGAAAAATACAGAAGAAAAGAAATACAGGGACTACCTACCTCCCTAAAGTGTTAAAAACCCAATTTCCTTTTAGATAAGAAAAAGAGGATGATTTGTTGCAATGTTTAACTTTTCAAAAAATGAGATTTAGACTTTAAAAGCATCAATTATTTAATTACGCCGAAGGCGTGTCACTCTTTGAGCTTTTCAAGCTCTTTATTACCATGAACGGTTGGAAACTTTCGAGGCACCCAGCAAGGTTGTACATTTATTGGAAACCATCGATCATTTCTCAATCACATTAATTTCATGTTTGCCGCCAGTTGGATGGTGTGTTTAATGCACCCTAAATCTATCTGTGTTAAAAATATCTCCCTTCAAAATCTATCCGCGTTAAAAATAAAATCTATTCGCGTTAAAAATAAAATCTATTCGCATTAAAATATCTCTGTTCAAATAACTGTTGCCGTTGCCATATACATTTCATCTGCTCTCTTTGCAAGCTCTGTACACTGCTTTTTCCATCGCCAAATCTTCAGGCAAGTCACTTCTCGGTTTCACTTTGTTTCACATTCCTCTTCAAATTCTTCTTTACCTTTTTTTTATCAAAATAATGCATCAAATTAATGCTGGGCTATGTATGCATAGGTAATTTTTTGGTGCGGCCTTTCAGAGATTTTTGCACATTTTTCAGGTACTTTACTACTTCACTCGCCGTTAACGATTTCGCTCCTCCAAGCTCTTCCTCACTGGTATATTTTCCCCCATATTTTAGTGCTTCTCTCACTTTTAACGGTTTCCGCCCCTCCAAACTTTTCCTCGTTGGTTTTTACCTGTATTGTGAGTTGTAGCTTCAAATCATTAAAAGAAAAACAAAAATGTTATAAACAAAAAATCTACCCTCCGTTTGAAATTTTCATTCCTTTTTTTTACACTGCGAATTTGAATGTGAAAGAGGGTTCGGACGCCATTAACCTGTGTGCACATTTCCAAGTGCCTTCAAGCTTGTTTACATTTGTTTTCTCTTTTTAATGGCATTTTTTTTTTCATTTCTACCTACAATAAATCAAAACCCTAAGGCACCCTTCATTAAGAGCATGCTTAATATTTTGTAGGGCTTATTTATGACCAGTGATTGCCACCTACTTCAGACAAAACTGGGTACCTTAAAATCTACGAAAACTCATCATAGACCATAGTAAAAAGACTGTGTGGCGTTAAATGAAGGACTCCATCCAGTAGATGTAATTATTTGAGTTCATTCTTTAGTGCCCACCTTCGGAAATTGGAACCGTTGCCCATGAATCTCCATGTATGAATGGACATTAAATATGTTTATTTTTCCAAACTAAGCCCACGTCAGGGTATTAAGGAGTAATATGATAAAATCCATTGACCTTATCCTTGTCCTCTATAAGCAAGTGATATCTTTGAATAAAATCTCTCTAACAAAAACATCATGTCCACATGGTACTTATGGGCGGTGCTGCCAGGAAGACTTTCCAGCATATTGCCGCACTAATTGCACTAAATTCCTATTGTCCCGATAGCCTAATTTACTCCACTGCAACACCACCAATGCAAAGTCTTACTCGCCTCTTGGAATCTTGCGAAACCACCTTGTTTCTCTTCCTTTTACAGCCACTGACAATGGCAGCACTAGCACTAGAATCACAACACTCCACCTCAGCAAAAGTCACAGAAGCACCATAACCAGCCTCCCTCCTCGTTCTCATCACAAATAAGTTATTTTTTAATAGCTACTTTCATGTACTCTTTATTTTAATGTCATAGTTATAGTTAGGATACATTAGTCCATAAAATAAAAAGATATTCAAAGTTTTATATATGCTTTTTTAGGTTTAAATTTGATATTTATAATTTCAAATTTTATATGTAAACTAAATATTATTGCATATGAACAATTTTTTTTTTTTGCAATAAATATGTTATATTTATTAATATAATTTACAAAAAAAATAAATATTGAAATAATATATAATGTTAAATATATTCTTACTTTATTATTATATCATATTAATTATGTTATATGTTTAATATTTATTTATTTATTACTATGTTATAAAAAAATTATATTATATATTATATTTAATAGTATATATTAGATATAATAAGTAATCATAAATATAATTGGTAGGTCATTTAACAAATGATGTTGTTTGTGCTCTTAAATTACAAGAAATTAATTTAAATCAAAATTTTAACTCAGTTAAAAATGTTACATTTTATTAAAAAAATCCTCTTTAAACTTACAATAAATATATTATTTTATTATTACAAAATTAATTTATAAAATTATAAAATATTGAGAGGAGAAAATTTAAGAATAAATACAAATAATTAATATTTTAACTAAATCATAATAATTTTGTCTTTGTTCAATATTCTTCAAAACAATATGGATTGTTATTTGAACATCCAAGATAGAATAAAGTGTATTTGGTATAACATTTAAAAAACAATATTAATATAATATAATAGTGAGAATAATTTAATATTAAGAATTATATGATATTAGAATAATTAGAAAAGTATAATAATAATATCAAAATAATAATATAAAAGTATGAATAATATAATAATTTTAATATTAATAATAATATCAAACTAAAAGTTAGCAATACAATAGTAAATAAATAACAAAAGATAGTAATATAATATTTTATATAGAAAAATAATACTAATACTAATATAATAATATATACTATTTATCTTATTTCAACCTTTATCTTAAACACATGAATAAATCTTATACCACCCTTGATCAATCAAATACAATATAGTATATAATAATATAAGAATTATTATTATATTATAATAATATATAATAACATAATATTATATAATCTAATTTGAATCTTTTGCACACATCACGAGTGGTGTTTTTGAAGAAGAGGTCCCAATTTGTGACCTCTCATGATGTAGGTCACGCATGAATCTATGTGCCCCATCAAATCGTAGTGCTTTTAATTATTCCTTTAGTTGCATTTTTTCATTTGCCTTATTTGCCGTTTTTTCTTTTCTTATTTTCTTTTATCACCGCCATTTTATTTTAACAAAGCCTGTGAAAGTAAAAACAATTAACAATGAAAACGAAATTTTGGACTTCGATTTGAGTATATTATATTTATTCTACCTTGCTTTACACGCATTCTCCAAAAGATTATTAAAAGATTATAGGTTAAATGATATTTTTTTAAATATTGAAAGATTGTATTTTAGTGAGAGATAATTGTTCAAAAGGTTTTAGATGTCTTTTTTTTTTTAAATATTATTTTAAAGGTTAATATTTATATTTCACATTTATTAAAAGATTAAAAAAAAAAAAATTATTATTAAATTTGAAAGAATTAAAATATTTGAAATTTTCTATTGTTTTTGGATTTAACTTTTTTGATTCCACGATCTTGTCTTTAATACTATTTGTTAGATCTTACTCTGTTAATTTGTAATAGTTTGGTGTAGGAAAGTACCTAATAGTTAAGTGTTGTTATATAATAGTACATGGATTTTAAATCGCCTATATCATACACTAGATTCTTTTGTTCAACTTTCAACAGTAAAGTGGTCAATTTAACATTAGCTGCAATTCATAGAATAAATATTATAATAGATTTATCAACATTGTTCTTTTTGTAATTTTTTATAGCAGGCACAACAACTTTTTATTTGCTTCTGTAGCATGTCCTAAATTTAGATGCTAGGCACATTTTCTTTTCACATAATAAGGAAGTAGCCTTATTTCTCATTCATAATTTTCTACTTATATAATGTTTTACCTTACTCGTCCCAAGAAATGGCTAATACACCTCCCTATGTCCCTAAGGTTGCCCAACCCATAATGGCAGAGTCATGTGCATCTGTTAATAGTCCAGACAATGTTGGAATTTATGTCGTACACCTTGCTGCTACCATATCAAACAGCTACCAAAACATTATCCTTAAATTCAAGGATGTTTGCCACAAATCACCCTCAGTTCAGGATGTGGACATTGAACAACTGTAGGAAACACTTGCCTTGATTCAAAAGAGCTGCACAAAATTGGAGGGCCTTTGCACTTTCCTGAAGGAAATATTTTATGACCACAAATACCAACAAGATGGAATGACCTCTTTGGTACATGCATATGATGCGTACCTCCACAATATGTGATCGTTTAGTTTAACTTGTTGCTATGTAACCTCTGTATAAATCCGTATGTTATTGTACGTGCATATGAGGCGTACCTCCACAATATGTGATCGTTTAGTTTAACATGTTGCTATGTAACTTAGTATAAATTCGTAATTTTTTGTTATTGGTCCAATCAAAACGATTATCCTTTAATACTATGTCAGTAACAAATACAATATGTGCACCTTTCCCCTATATTGTTGAACATGCAATTGCCGTTTGAAATACTATGTTCATTATCTATACTCTTAATATACACAATATATTGCTTGGTATGTTCAAATTAGTTGCTCTCTTCTCAATTATGATTGCATATCCTTTTAACTTAATGCTATGATGTTGTACAATTCCGCATGTTCTTTACCTTAGGCCAATCAAAATGCCTATATTGCTATGCTATGTACCCAACAAATACATTTCCATGTACATAATATGTGCCCTCTTCCCTATACTGCTCAATATTTACTATGACTAGTAGGGTCTATACTTTTATCCTACACAAATAGTTCCTTCCTTCTCCTTCTAAATTATAATTGCATCTCCTTTTACTTTACTACTATGATGTTCGAGTTAGTCCATAGTTTGATGGTCTTCAAATGTACAATTGCATCTTAGTTTGGTCTATTTTCGCAAAAATACAAACATTTGAACAAAATGGAAGTTATTTACGCTACCATATTACTAATAAAAAGGCTGCCACAAACCCTTCAAAGCACAACTTATGGCATAATTTTGTAGGTGTTATAGATCACATAACCTATAAAATAAATATGACCCACAACTTGCAGCTTGTACTTTCCCCATCGCCCAAGTAATCCAAAAACTATCATACTTGAATGAGATATTTCAATTTCATTCATACCAAAGGTTGTACTGACCAATTTTCATTTGTTTTATTATTATTGTAACATTTCTTGGATGCCTAAATTCCCTACTCTTAGTTTCCTTGCAGGCTAGCCACTTCCACTATCTTCCACCATTTTCATGTCTACATTAATTGCAAATGCCATTGCTGACATGCTTTCCGGCATGGTTGATGTTGATTCCGTTTTACAAGTTGCATCTATCAACCCCATTCAACAACCACAAACTACACTTCCCAAGTATCGTATTCAACTATCTGATGGGACACACACTCATCCTGCATTGCTACCCACACAGTTCAACGAGCTTGTCATGGAGCAAGCTTTGGTCAAAGGCTCTATAGTCCACCTCAAAGAATACATTTGCAGAAAATTTCACAAATTCACGTACACTCACAATACCTAATTTTTTTTATTTCCTGTTATTTATGCATGTACATCACATTTACTTTCAACTTGTCCTTTTAATTACAAGGCTATTGTAATTCATAGCCTGGAAGTAATTACAAACAATGCCTCAATGATTGGAGCTCCAATTGCTATTAATCAAGCTGCAACTTGTATGCCCTCTGCCAGTTCTCATGGGCCATTGGCCACCAGTCAAACTTCAAGCACCTCACTCGATGCACCTACATTGTCAAGGGATAAGCACATTCTCACCTCGGTCGAACCACATCCCATTGCAACCTTAACCCCAAACCATAAAATTTGGTCCACAGAGGGTCGTGCGTTGAGTAAAAGCCCAATTCATGAGTACAAAAATGCAAGTAATGATGGGAAAGTCTTTGGGTTCAATTTCGTAAATAAAGTAGGGACTGAGATACATGTAACCTACTTTAATGAACTTGTAGATAGGTTCTACCATGTGGTCGAGTCTAATAGCATTTATGTCATCTCAAATGGCCACATCAAAGTAAGGAACACAAAATACAGTAGCGACATCAACCCATATGAAATATTCCTCCACAACTCCTCAACCATCATTCCATCCACCTATATAGACTCCAGTATACCATCAGACAATCACCATATCAAAAGTATAGAATCATTAGTGTCATTACCTATTAACTCCCTTGTAGATGTCATTGGTGTTCTTCTATCTATCTCTCCTGCACCAACCATTCACAAAAGGGATGGCACTGAAACAATCAAGTGTACAACCACAATAATGGACACGTCAAGTCATACCATTGATATCACACTTTGGGGTAGCCATTGCAAAATCGTTGGGGAGCAACTAGCTGACCTTCCTCTACAACCCAACCCACCAATTATTTTGATAAAAAGTGGTCGGATAACCTCATGGTCTGGAAAATCTATTGATACCATCTTTCCTACAACCATTGTAATCAATCCCAACTTGGTTGAAGCCTCAACATTGCAAACATGGTATGCTACTACAGGGATTTCCCTTCCTACCCTTTCCCTCTCAATGAGCCATATATCAACCCAAAAATTTGAAAATCCAGTTACTATTTCAAGTATTACGAATCCAAGCTCTCTTGACAAAAAAAATCTTTGTGTTAAGGCTCATATTACAAAGCTCCACCTAGACAACTTCTACTAGCTGTCTTGCCCTCGCATGGTGGAAAAAAAAAAGTGTAAGAAAAAAGTTCTCCAAATTAGCCCAAGTGCTTTTAAGTGCCCCAAGTGTTCTACAGAGTTGCTACATGTGATTTTAGCTACATGCTCAAGATGGACTTGCAAGACAAGACATGTCATCTTCTTAATGTCATTGCTTTTGAAGAACCAACAATAACATTGTTTGGAGTTTGCGCAGAAGATCTTCAACTCCTACTAGCAGAACATAATGGTGCTAGCAAAATTTTACAGACAATTGTTAACAACGAGTTCCTCCTAGCATTGTCCATCCAATCTAATTCTTTCGATGGCCATGAATCACAAAGCATTGTTACTACAGCTATTAAGCGACCTTAACTTTTCCATTACACTCTTTTTAAGTACGCTTGTTGCGTCATGTGCAATTGTCCATTTTTTTGTATGCACAACAAACCGTTACTCAAAAAAACTACCTTCTTGCATTATTGAGTGTGAAAAACATATAAACATCTTTCCACTTTATACACGTTTCATTCTTAATTTGCATTTACTTGACTATTTCATAAGCTTTTCCATTCTTGAGTTGCAAACCACCATATTAAATATGCATCTTAGGCATTTACTTTACTATATTTCCATCAATATTTTATGGTTAGCGTACTTCAAATACCTTGAATTTGTTCAATTTTAAATCTCGTTCATGTTTGCAACATATAATACTGAACAAAAAACACAAACACTATATTGCTCAAAGTGCTTGGTTTTCAGTTTACTTTAAATTATATAACTTCTCTCTTTTATGGGAGTTCCATCTCCAAGCTTTTATCTTGTCGTCCCTAATAATGTTGCAAGTTTTATTGAAGATGTAGATTTCTTAAGACAACCAATGGTTTTCTTCCAATCAAAATTAGTAAATACATCTCGATGTTTTTAACCTTCTATATTTTAGTCTTGCCTGTTATAAAACTTACTTCTAATTTTGACCCTTTTATGTAACCTTACAGACACTCTTTAATGGAACTGGAAAACTCAAGATTGCAACAAAAAAGAGCACGTCGTAACTAGCAAGAACGCACTCGATACCATGTGAATAAAGAAATCATCAATACAAGAAGACGAACTAGGGCACAAAGTATGGCTGATGGCACTTCCACTTCCACACTCTCATCCTCTACTACACCATCCCATCTCCATCCATCTCCAAACTTTACTCAAACCTTCCTTGCTGCTAGAAATTCCTTCCATTCTATGCTTGACAAACTTGCAACCATGTCAACCTGTGTAGTTTGCATGGAACAATATCTAAGCATAAAGACAAAACTGTTACTTGGACTATCTACTTGTTACAGATGTGTAGCTGAAAAAAATGGCAATCGATTCTCCAAATGGAATAACATGGACCCTGGTGAGCAACCTCCATGTTTACAAAGATTAACTCAAGTTGAAGAGATGCTAATAGCTTGGGTCAGCCCAATCCTTCAAGTTAGCTATGCAAAAGGAGGACAACTGAAATATAGTGGCCACACTATTAGCTTTCCTCAAGATATCTCTATGATTGCTACCCTCTTGCATAGACGTATAGATGAATTAGACATCTTATTGGTCAATAGAGAAAACATTGGCCAACAAGACTACAACTTCTATGTGAGCAGAGATCGTGTCTACAAGGCACTACATTATAAAACCTTGCACGACCCATACTACATAGATGTACAATTAGATGGGGTTGCATTAGCATGTCTACCAAGTGCTCCTACTAACATTTCCAACCTCCTATCTGCAATGATTGCATTTACTATCACCAACCCTACAAGCTCTACAAATACAAGTGCTAGAACGATCGACCCTATTGAAGAAGAATTTCAGCCCTCCACTTCCTTCGTAGCTAACCTTCCCACAACACATAGAGAAGTTGAAGAATTGCACTCTATATTGCAATTAGGTCAAGGATGACCAACCTTGTCTATGGACTGGCCACCCCTATCACCATCTCCTGTCAATGAGTACACTACTGAAGGATTGTTTGTTATGGCTTTCCCAACTTTGTTTCCAAAAGGCGTCATCGCTTTTAAGCAACAACTCATGCAAGAAGTTAAGCTACATGAATATGCTCTCCACATGCTTTGGTACTTTGATAATCGGTTTGGCCAACACCCCCGCTTCAGATACTTCATTCTAAATATTCTCATGCGCCATCATAGCCAAGCCACAACATCAGTGTTCGTCCATAAGCACATTGATACATGCTTGCCTGCAACAATATCCAATCTTCGCCAACATTTAAAGGATTTGCCAGATGACAAACTTGCTGAACAACTCATGCGCTTTGGATCATCAATTCGAGGAACATGACCTTTTTGGAATCGTTGCAGAGGGGAGCTCACTGATATGGTTATCCAAGCTGGTTGCCCAACACTTTTCTTTACATTAAGTGCAATAGATACAAAATGGCCAGACCTACACAGTATTATGCCATCTTCTGTGCCTTCAAATTTGTAAGCTGCTTATAAATGGAGGATACAAAATATTGTTCAAAACCCACACCTTGCTGCTCAGTATATGCATCATAGATTTACTGCATTTCATGTTGCGGTTTTGGAAAAACTACTTGGCACCACCGACTACTGGTATAGGTATACTATAAATACCCTCGTCCATTTACATTTGCTATGATTTGAATATGTTCTAACCAAAACAAACCACCAGGTACGAATGGCAGCACAGAGGCTCCGCACATATCCATGGTTTCCTTTGGCTACAATCAACACTTGATATTGCGAAACTACAATGGAATATCCTTCATGCTGTCCACAATGCCCTTAGCTACATTGACATGCATGGAACCCTCGATCCCTACTCTCGAGGAACCAAACACTTCATCGCTACCCTAGTGATGACCCTTGTTTAATGGACACCACAAAGATATTGCAGTCCAACCCTTTCATTGACTACATTGAACTTGTCAATTGTGTTCAACGACATACAAAGTGTACCTTACAAACTTTCCTTAGGAGGAAGGGCCAAACCCTACAATGTCGTTATAAAGCCCCTTGGCCCTTGCAACAAATTTCTACCATTGCCATTGATGAGTCTGGCCAACCTAAATTCACTGCTGCTCGAAATGACGACCGCTTAAATCAACACAATCCTTCTATCCTCTCTATTTGGAGAGCTAATATCGATTGCCAGCCTGTTGTCTCTATCCATGCAGTCCTCAAGTATATTGCAAAATATGCAACAAAAGCAGAGAACAAGTCAGAAACATACCGCACAATGCTTTCTCATATTTCAACCAATATAGAGTCTAACAAGCCTGCCCCCACAGCTTTCAAAAAAATGCTTGTTGACACTCTTGTTGACCGTGATATTGGAGCCCAAGAAACTTGCCACCTCTTGCTTAAACTTCCACTCTCCCTATGTAGTAGGACTTTTGTCTCTTTAAATGTGAATCAAAAAGCTTTTCAACCAGATTGCCTCTCATCTGAATCAACCACCACTTGCCCAAGTAACATTGATGCTTACATGATTCGTCCAATTTATTTAGAGTTTATCTCACTTCTTGAGGTCACCCAAAAGTGGACCTACAAGGCATCCCAAAAGCAAAGCCAATGGAAAGAGCGTCCCATTAAAGCCATTGTTCGTGTCTCACCACGCTTCACCTCCATTCCTGCAAGAGACGACATCTACTTTGAAGCTTTCTGCTGGAGTGAACTGCTACTATACAAACCATTTCGTAGCATTCGCAATGAGTTCTCATTTCCCAACAAGCATATTATACAACAATGGGACAATTTTGTAGGCAGTTACCATCCTTGGCATGTGCTCCGCACACCATCAGAACCTTCAAAAGCTATAGATTCTAGCTCCTCTTCTAGTGGACAAGATAGAGTGCATGAGAACAACACATCTGAATGGCAAATATTATCAAGCCTATACCCAAACGTTCCTTTTCAATTTGATGAACTTGATATGCTTGGTCGACGTGACATTGACTTGCACCATGATTGGCATTCCACCCAACTAAATCCTCAAGAACAAGTCTATGCTACTACATACATAGAATCAAATCGCCCAACATTTCTACTCCCTCATCTTCCCACTACCCCTTCCTAGCTTGAGTTGTCTGACCAACAAAAGAAAGCATTTGATATAGTTTTCTCTCATCTAAATGCAAGTGCTTTGCAACCTCCTTTAAAAATGATTGTACAAGGAACTACTGGAACTGGTAAATAACACCTAATAAAATCCATCCAATCTGCCTTAAACAATTCATCCCAAAATTTCCCATCACCATTGCTACTTCTAGCACCTACAGGTGTAGCAGCATTTAACATCCAAGCATCGACAATCCATTCAGCTCTAAAAATACCTATCAAAGATATTTCCCCCTTACAAGGCCAAACACTAGCAAGCTTCCAAGAAAAAATGTACTTCATTCGCTACATATTAATAGATGAAATGAGCTTCATTGGTCCCAAGTTACTTCAAAGCATTGACAGGAGGCTACGTGAAGCATTCCCCAGCCACAACCAATTACCATTTGGAGGATGCTCAATCATGCTTTTCGGTGACCTTGGCCAACTACCACCAGTCAAGGACATTCCTATGTATGCCTCTACCTCATATGGAGATGCTCTATGGCGGAGCTTCACAACAGTAGTAACACTAAGCAAAATATTTCACCAAATCGGAGAGGACCCCGCACAAATTACCTTCCGTACCCTCCTCTCCAATTTGCGAAATGCAATACCTACAGTTGAAGATTGGCAAATTCTTATGTCGCGGGCTACTGCATCTTTACCCTCTGCAGATCAAGTTGAGTTCCTATCCTCAATATATCTTTTCGCAACCAATGAAATGGTCTCCCAACATAACTTGTGAATGCTATTATCTTTGGCAACACCAATTGCCTTGTCAACTGCAGAGCAACTAAGGGGCTCACCATGCTCCAGTCCAGACGAAGAACAACTACAAGCTAAGGTCCTTTTATGTCTTCATCAAAAGGTAATGCTATGTTCAAATTTATGGGTGGAGACATGCCTTGTCAATGGTGCACTTGGACAAGTCCAAGCTATTTTCTACAAGGATGGTGAACATCCGCCTTCACTTCCCTTGTTTGTTGTGGTTCAATTCAAAAATTACATAGGCCCTGCTTGGGATATCAATAACCCAACAAATGTCCCTATTGCCCCCGTCAGTCGTGGTCTCCGTCGTCAAATTCCCCTAAAAATGGCATGGGCCTTAACAATACACAAATCTCAAGGACTTACACTTGAAAAGGCAACTGTGGACATCGGTAACATTGATCGGCAAGGCTTTACATTCATAGCTATTTCTAGAATTCATTCACTAGCAGGGCTTCGTATCAATCCAACCTTCTCATTTCAAAGATATGCGCGCATGAATCAAAGCCCATGTGTAGCTTGCCGCAAACAAGAGGAGGATCGCTTGTTGAGGTTGTCCAATTGAAACTTTTGCACTAACAGTCATACTACACATACCTACAGGTTAGCTGCTCTTCCTTTGTCATTCAAGAAGCCCTACTCAATGTCTATCCCTACTTAGGATCGATTCATATGAATGAGAAAACCAACTGATCATCTTATGATATAAATATGTATACTCCAATGTGTATTCCCTTCTATTCAAAGTTTGAGATGGGATTCTATGTTGATGTCTTCTTCTAACTACAAAATACTATCTTCTTGTGCATTGGACTATAATCAGTACACTAGACAGACAACTATTCCACCAAAATAATCTAAAATATTATCCAAATTGATCCATTTGAATACAAGATTCTTTAATAATGAAGTTGTATTAAATGTAAGGTTTGCCATCTACTTGTTGATTGCTATTTTTGAGACCAAAAGACCATATCAATGGTAACTTTCATAAAACATATGCAAGGAAATGGAACCTTCAACTGAGGAAGCTTGATTATGTCCTTAGAAGAAAAGGAGTTATGCCTATTGATTGCTATTTTTGAGACCAAAAGACCATATCAATGGTAACTTTCATAAAACATATGCAAGGAAATGGAACCTTCAACTGAGGAAGCTGTGAAGAGAGCATTAGTGAAATTGTCCTACCTATCTTTATCGAGCTTCCTTCCATGTTTTGGAATTCAATATGCTTTTTGGAATTGTGTGCTCAAAAACCTTAATTTAATTTTTAAAGTTTGAACCTTACTTTCATGTGGATATACTGTAGAAATCCATTGAATTGGCTTTTTTTTGTATGCTCATGCTCGCTTTATTCCTTTCTGAATCCTCTTGTTTTGAGAAGTAATAGTATGCACACAGTTTGGAGGTAAACTTTAAGAATATTTAAATAAATCTTAACTATTAAAATGTTTTAAATTTTTCATAATATTTTAAGTATAATTCTAAAATTGCTGAAAATTTATCTTCAATATTAGGAAGGAACCATCCAGTTATGCTTCAATCTAGACCATCATAACTAGAATTATAACAAACATTATCAAAATAACTTACTCATACTTGCAAAAAAATTGCTTTATACATAAGTAAAACTGAAATGGATGCATAAACATCAATTTTCAAAACTGGGAAATTATATATCCAAGAGTTATTTTGATATGGTTGACACTCATCAAGGCATGAGAACTATGCTGCCCTAGAAATAATAAAAGAATCATCGTTTACAAATTCTATTATTTTTTTCATTTGATCAACTTCAACCAGCCAGTCAAGTATCCAAATAGTTGCATCACGTGGAGCACAACCTTCTTTCTTCATTTGATCCATCACCAAAATTTTTTTTTCAATGTCATGTCTTGGATGGAAAGTGTAAAATAATATATTATATGTGACAATGTTTGGAATGAAACCCTTTGCTCTCATCCCATTTAGCATTGAGAAAACCATGTCAAGTTTATTTTCTTTGCCAAAACAATCAATTAATATGTTATAGGTTACAACAGTTCAAGTAATACCAGCCACCTTCATGTTTAAAAAATACTTCAAGGCCTTACCTTTTTCACCAATTTTGCAATGGCCATCAATGACTGTGTTGTATACCATCAATGAATGTGTTGTATGTCACTTCATTTTCACTTCATTCATGCATGTGTGAGAGAGAGAGTGAGAGATACACTTTTATTGTATTTATGGTTTATGTCAATTTATTAATTTCTCTTTTCTGAATGCTAAACCTGCACATATATTCAGTGCATACACAAATTTTAATGCATGTATAAGTGTGATTTGCAACCCTCTGTATAGTAACTAGCTATATATAAGTTTTTTATCATAGACTAAGAAATTTGGTCAGCCAGGAACATAAGTTCTAGCAGAAAACCACAAGGATCTGTATGTTAATTTTTATGTTTCTAAGAGACAATGGTGTGTGATATGATTTAGTATATCCACCTGTTCTTCAGCGACAAACTATTTGATAAGGCCACGGTCGACACCTCTGCAATCATCACTCTACGCAGGACATTGGCGTATAAATCAAATTTCATGTATTATGTCTTCCTGTTCCCGTACTTCCACTTGGGGATATCTCTTCTCTAATTCACTCACCTGCCTCTATCCAAGAGAACAGACCCAAACATGGGCTGTGCTCTCTGCAACTTAATCTCCCGGGATGGAAGATGACGAGATGGCCCGGGTCAGGTTAGGTATAGGGATTTGAGAGGAAGGGATGCAACTTTAGAGGTGGGGCGTTGGAAGGGAAGGAGACCAGTTATTGATCGTAAAGAAGCAAAAGTCGATTCTGTTGATGCAGTGGATTCAGTCAATCCAACAAATGTTTATTCTGTTGAAGAAGCAACACCACATGTAGTATATGAAGCAGGACATGTTTAATAACTTTTGACAAGTGTGCATCGATTCATCCTACATTAAACAAGTGGAAATTATAGGCTTTGCTCCATGCACACTTTTACTGTTCTGTTGGCCTAACTCTGTCCCCTTGTTTCTCCTCCTTTGGGAAGTTCTTCACAGAAAATAAACAATGAATTTTATAAGCAAAATTAAATCAAGGATACAACATTTTCTAACGTATAGCCATCCTCTTCATTAGAAATATTTGTGATGATGGATCACTTTCTTCCTCTTTCACCTACAGATTCAATTCCCACTTGCTTGCATAGGCATTTCATCATAAGTCTTTGAAATAACGAGCCTTAGTCTATTAATTTTCATAGATTGAATGTATTCATGAGTATCAAGGACTACATTTAGAATTTATCTTCTTTGAACAAAGTCTTTCTAATTTGTAGAAATGAGTCTGTGTAAAATAGATTTGAGCCTATTAACAATCAACTTCAAGAAGATATTAAAAACCAAATTACATAAGCTAATGGGTCTATAATCAAACATAGTTGTTGCATCTTCTTTTTAAGGGACTAAAAAACTGAATGTTGAATTCATCTAGCCCAAGAACTTACCTATCCTATACAAATCTCTAGCAAGTAGAAGATCATAAGCAACAATTTCTCAAAATTCTTAAAAGAATATGGGGGAAACCCATTTGGCCTCGAGGCTTTATAGACACCAAAAGAGAACAAGTACTTTAACCTCTTATATAAAGATAGTCTTCTTAAAGTCAATAATGTCCTAGAATATTTAAGTACTTGGGTGATGACTTAGGGAAGATATTGAAGACCATCTAAATCCTGTTTAGTGTCAACAAGGGTTTCTTTAAATAAAGAGATAGTAGCATCAAAAATTTCCTCTTCTCTGATAAATTTTTTGAACATTCTAAAGAGTCTTGAGCTTCTAATAACATTCATTCTCTTGTGTTTCTAATAACATGAACCTATTGGTAATGGAGCCTAGTTATCTTCCTCATTGACAGGTTTTGTTTTAGTTCTGTTTGAATCTTCTATGTGGATGCATAGTTGATTTGAAGCTATCACTTTTCTTTTGAGATTTTTGTTGCACAAACAACATCATATTCTAAATAGCCTACCAATTGACTAAACTATGAATTCAATGCTACCTCTATGTGCATTATTCAATAATTTTGTCTCAATTAAGAAAAAAATTGTACTATATCATATTTAATGAACATGTATCAAGCATGCATGCAATTTATGGACCACATTCATATTAAGACTCAACCACTCAATATTTCTTAGATTCAACATCGTTTCCTCAAGACAGGATAATTTGTGTTGCCGCACTGTTGGACATTTGCATTAATGTTTGGAAGCTGCAGAGGTTGGAAGCTGCAGAGGCGGGAGATTAAGCATTGTTCCCTCAAGACAAGATAATCTGTGTTGCTGCACCGCTGGACATTTGCGTTAATGTTTGGAAGCTGCAGAGGCAAGATGTCTTTAATTTAATCAGCAATCCACTATCAGTTTGACATGATATTTTACAGGCTTATGTCTTCCAAAAAAGTGTAATTTCCACTTTCACACTGCAATATTCCACCAGCTGTTTCTATTTCAATTTTTTCTTATGATAGATCATTACAAAGTTTGTTTCCAACTCTGCCAATGTATCAATTTACTGATGTCAAAAATTTTGAACCTTGCAAAACCATTTTTGTTTACTCAACCACTCATGAATGTGAGGTATTCAATTTATTTTTAACATATATGTATACACTACAATTAAGGGTTTACACTGATTTAAATAATTGAATTCTTCAACATAAATAACAAATTGTACTCAAAATATCACGAATTACACATATTCTACTTTTAATTGATTCAATTGTTCAATGTACTTCTTATGACTTCTGCGATTTAAAAAAAATAAAACAGACCCTCTCACTAATTTACCTTCCACAACTCTTCAGCATACCCATTGCACACAAAGGTGCCATTGCTAGTTAAATTATATTTGTACTTAATCTAATAAGGAGTGAAAAACTTTCGGAATCAGACAAGTCTCAGTGAAATGGGTGATTAGCAAGACCCCGAGAAATTAGTTGTTGAAATATAATCTTAGCGGATTTAGCAGTTTGGATTTTGTAATCACTGTTCGTACACGTGGACGGTCAGATGGGAAGAAAAGAACGGCTATGGGAGGCAGCTAACCTAGAACGTAGTTGCGCCTTATCCTAGCGTAGCTGAAATGTGAGGCTCGCATGGTTTGAGGCATTCTAGTCACTGGAGACTAGATTTTTAATAGTGCCACCAGGCAGCAGATCTTTCGTTACAACCTTTTTTTTCTCAGATGCAAAGAAGAGAAGGGGCATGTGAGGTGCGACACAGTTGAATAGTGGAGTGCAGTATCTTTTTTCTTTTGTATTTATAAGCATGGAAGGAGGGGTTGCTAAGGTTGCACGGTTGGAGTCGGGCCCAGTACAAGACCCAAAAGGAGAGGTACCTGTAACAATACCTACGGTCACCGCCCCGCGTTCGATTCTCATTAGGGCTCCCGTTTCGGACGACATAGAAGACGTCGACAACTATAAAGAGAGCTTTGACACCGAAGGAGGAGGAGGAGAAGAAGGAGAGGAATGTTTTGAGAGTGCGCCGGCGAGCCCCGTTGGGTATTTTACTAATAATAACCACCCTACCGATTTTGTGGACAAGGAGGGCGAATCTTTGGCTAAGGTAAGGAAAGCTTCTCGCTCTCATTCTCATTCTGATTCTTATTCGTCTTCGTCTTCTTCGTCGTCTTTTTTTTCTGGGTCGAGGCGGCCTCGTGTGAGGCCCGTAGCCAAAGTTAGTGGCGAGGAGGATGAACAGCAGCCCATCGAGGATGAGTTAGTTCATGGGTTGGAGGAAGAGGAGGGTTTAAGCGTTGCGAAGCTCCCGCCTTTGGCTGCCTCTGGCTACCACTGTTTTGGGCAACAGAGCCTGGGACTACCTGGGGATTCGGAGGGCTCTGCAAAGTCGCTTGTGATGGCGTCAGGGTCATCTGAATTAGAGGAAGGTGGGGTTAGTGAGAGACCTGCGGAATTGCAGCAGGGTTTGGCTTCGGTAGAGTTGGAGGCTCCTGAGGGCGCTACAGACGGCGTCTTGGATGCTGTTGATGGTGCCGAAGGTGCGACCTTGAAGAAGGAGAATCAAGACAATATTGTTGCTGATGCGGGGGAAGTTGTAGGCGAGAATCTTTCGGTTTCGGATTCCATGTCCAAACAGGACGGGGAGGGGAAGGAGTCTTCAAAGATAGAGGGGGGCAAGGCTCTCGAGATGGGCAATGGAAATGTTTTGGATAAGACCGGTGCTGGGCTTGAGGGTAGTGGTAGTGCTGAGTCTGATGATGTCGGCCTTGGCGAGGCTTCGGACAAGACTGCGTTATTTGAGGATAACGATGCCCAGAATGGTGGAGGTGTGGACATGGAGCCTGTTGGTGTGGAGGAGAAGTCCCAGGCGGATGGTATAGAGACAGCCGAGGAGGTTATTAATGTTTCCCAGGTAGAGGAGGTTATTGTTGGCCAAGATGCGGGAGAGAGTACTGGGCCGTCTGAGTCAGATGACTTGCAGAAGGAGCCCAGGGCGGAAATTAACGAAGCAGCTGATGAAGAATGTGCACCGGAGGATGTTATTGTCAAGGAGAGCGAGTTCAAAGGTGATGATTTACAAGATTTTACAGCGAAAGGCACTGTGGAAACTGAGGAGAATTCGATTGGTTCTCTAGCAGAGGAGGTTATTGTCGTCCAAGATGTTGGGGAGAGTTTTGGACAGTGTAAGTCAGACGAATTGCAGGAGCCCAGTATAGAAATCAATCAAGCAGCCGTTGAAGAATCTGTACCAGAGGATGCTGATGAAAAGGAGGGTGATGATAAAAGTGTTGATGTTCAAGAGTTTGCATTGGAACTGACACCAGAAAATGGGGTTGCTGAGGTGCAAGCCGCTGCTGAGGAGAATGCCTCTGAGGCTGAGCACGGTATGAAAACTAATCAAGCAGCTGGTGAAGAATCTGTACTAGAGGATGCTGATGTCAAGGAGGACGGTGATAAAAGTGTTAGTGTTCAAGAGTTTGCATTGGAACCTACACCAGAAAATGGGGTTGCTGAGTTGCAAGCCGCTGTTGAGGATGCCACCGAGTCTGAATCCAACCGGGAGAAAATGGTCGAAGAGAATGTTGATGCTGATGCCGTGAAAGTGATAGATGGTACCTTGATTTTGAATGAGAAATATGATGCTCAGGATTCTAAGGCAAATGAGGTTGCCTCGGCAAGTCCTTTGATTGGTAAGCAGAACATTGATACTGAGAGTGTTATTGACAAGGAACCAGAGCATTATGCAGCAAGTGCTCTCGAATTAGTGGATTCTGAATTGAAACATGCAGATGCAAATGTTGAGGTTGTAGATGATGCTCAAGAAGTTGAGGTAGAAAGTGTTGAAGAATCAAAGGATGGAGGGGAGATATCTCAGAGAGAAGAAGTGCAGGGATTCACGGAGTCAAAAGGAGACACTGAATCCAAAGTGCCAATGACAAATGCAGTTACAATTGGGGAAGGGCAAACTGACACTTCATTGCCCGTAGCATCTCTTCCAGGCATAACTGAAACATCGGATGCCACATCCAAGTCAAAACTTGAATCTTCTACTGGAGATTACTCCATCCAGAAAGTTACAGATGATGAAGCTAGGAAAAGGATAGACTCTTCTGCTTTGAGTGCCTCGACAGATGTAGTAGACTCTGCAGTTAATATCTCCTCACTTAATTCTAATTTCGAGAAGGTTAGCAATCAGGAGTCAAATGTGAACGAGGGATATGATGTCCAGAACAGGGCAAACGAGGTTACCTCACCAAGTTCAGTCACCAGTCAGCAGAGTATTAATAAGGAGGATATTGTCGAGACTGGGAGTGTGGTAAGTCGTCATTCCTTACTGATATCTAAATCCAATAAGTCAGATATGCTTCAAGGCAAGTCTTTAGAAAACCAGACTGTTAAGGGATTGAATTTCACCGATGGGACCACTAGGGAAGAAGCTGAGGCTGGTTTAGAATCTCAGATATCTGAAAGTGTTGAAGAGTCAAAGGAAGACAATGTTTTGGATGATGAAGAGACTGCAGCATCATATGGTAATCCTCACTTAACGTTTGAATCATCTAGTGGTGATGATTCCATGCATAAAGTTGGACAAATGGTAACGGATTGGGATGATGAAGAAGATGATGAGGAGGATGAAGATGAAGATGAAGAAATGGTGGATCCTTCTGCTTTGGCTGCCTTAATGGAGGTAGCAAACTCCGCAGTCAGTGGCTCTAACACTGCGTCATTTGGTGATGCAGGCTTTCCTGTTTCAACACGGCCAGCAGGACTTGGAGCGTCTGTCCCATCATTGGAACCCATGCCTCGTTATATTCATCATTCCCGACCAAATGGAGCAGCCATCTCTCGCCCATCCCCATCAGTGGAAGATAATCAGCAAATTGGAGATACAAGTGATGGTTATGATGAAACGCAGGAGAAACTCCAGATGATTAGAGTGAAGTTTTTGCGTGTTGTTCAAAGATTAGGTCAGACTCCTCAGAATGTTGTGGTTACACAAGTTTTGTACAGGTTAGGACTTGCAGAGGGACTAAAAAGAGGTGCGAGTGCCAACAGGGCATTTAGTTCTGACAGAGCGAGTGCAATTGCAGAGGAGCTAGAAGCAGCAGGGCAAGAGGACTTGGATTTCACTTGTAACATTTTGGTTCTTGGGAAAACAGGTGTAGGAAAGAGTGCCACAATCAATTCTATTTTTGATGAATCGAAGTCTGCAACCAATGCATTCCAACCAGCAACATGTAAGGTTAGGGAGATACTGGGAAGTGTTCATGGCATTAAAGTCAGGGTTGTCGATACACCTGGTTTGATGCCCTCTTCTGCTGATCAGCGCAGAAATAAAAATATTATCTTGTCAATTAAAAAATTTATCAAGAAAAGTCCACCAGATATTGTTTTGTATTTTGATCGTTTAGATGTACAGAGTAGGGACTATAGTGATCTACCTTTGCTCAAACTTGTCACTGAGACATTTGGGGCTGCCATTTGGTTCAACACTATTGTAGTTCTCACTCATGCTTCATCAGCTCCTCCTGATGGAGCCAATGGATCACCTCTTAGTTATGAGATGTTTGTAGCTCAGCGGTCTCACATAGTGCAGCATTCCATACGCCAAGCAGCTGGTGACATGCGACTCATGAATCCTGTATCTCTAGTGGAGAATCATTCGGCATGTAGAAGAAACAGGGAGGGCCAACGTGTTTTGCCGAATGGTCAGGTTTGGAAGCCTCAATTGTTGTTGTTGTGCCTTTCATCAAAGGTCTTGGCTGAAGCAAATGCCCTTCTGAAATTGCAAGATAGCACTCCTGGAAAGCCACTTGGGCTTCGCACGCGAGCTCCACCATTGCCTTTTCTACTGTCCTCTCTTTTGCAGTCCAGACCACAGTTGAAAGCTCCAGATGAGGATGGGGAAGACATTGATTCTGATATAGATCTTGAGGATCTATCAGATGCAGAAGGTGAAGATGAGTATGACCGACTTCCTCCTTTCAAGTATTTGACAAAATCTCAGTTATCTAAACTGACCAAAGAAGAAAGGGAAGCTTATTATGATGACAAATATTACAGAGAAAAATTATATCAGAAGAAACAGTGGAAAGAGGAACTGAAAAGGCGAAGAAATTTGAAGAAGAAAGCAAACTCCGACAAACCAGATTCTGATAAGCCAAAACCAAATGAAGAGGAAGAGGATGATGGTTTGCCAGAACCAGAGGCAGTGCCCATGCCAGATATGACAATGCCTCAAACATTTGACTCTGATAATCCTACTTATAGGTATCATTATCTGGATTCTCCTAGTCAATGGCTTATCAGGCCAGTTCTAGACACAAATGGTTGGGACCATGATACTGGCTATGACGGAGTAAATGTGGAGAGGATGTTTGTTGTTAAAAACAAGATACCAGCCTCAGTTTCTGGGCAACTTACAAAGGATAAAAAGGAAGCCAATTTTCAAATGGAGTGTGCTGCCTCTCTGAAGCACGGAGAACATCAAGCTACACTAGCAAGCTTTGATGTGCAAAGTGTTGGTAGGGGACTTGCTTATACTCTCCGTAGTGAGACCAGGTTCAGCAATTTCAAGGGCAATAAGACTGCAGGTGGACTTTCTCTCACCTATTTAGGAAATACATTAGCAACTGGCATGAAGCTTGAAGATAGCCTAAAAGTTGGAAAGAGGTTGAAGTTTGTTGTAAATGGTGGTGCTATGATGGGTCGTGGAGATGTGGCTTATGGGGGAAGCTTAGAAGCCACGCTGAGAGACAAGGACTACCCAGTTGGTCAAATGCTTACTACCTTGGGTGTATCTGTAATGAACTGGCATGGGGATCTGGCTATTGGTGGCAATCTTCAATCACAATTTGCTGTGGGAAGAAAATGGAAAGTTGTTACCCGTGCAAATTTAAACAACAGGCGTTCTGGTCAAATAAGTATTCGCACAAGTAGCTCTGAGCAGCTTCAAATAGCTTTGATCGGCCTTATTCCAATAATCAGGAGTCTCATTCGTGGCAGATTGTCTGATCCTCCTTATTCGACCTAGTAGCCTGGTCAATAATGGATGAGTTTTTTAGTCTTCGTAATATCTTTTAATATTATTAGAAGCCAGTTGGGTCTATGTTAGATGGGGTAAAGGTTGAAATTTAAGTGCAGAAGAGTTGTGCAAGCCTATGATATTTTTGACTTTGTGACAATGTTTTTTAGTTCCAAATAGTGCAGAGAAACAATAAGATTGCTGCAGTAATATCTGGAGCACAACGAAGTATGCTATAGAATACATATGGCATAATGTTCGAGATTATTGTTATTTTCCTTTGTCTCTTGATATCAATTTTCATTTATGCAATCTATTGTATACCATTGGTGATCACTTTCATTTTTGTTGGCTTTTCCCTTAATCGTGGAGGAGTGCATCATGCTTAACACATGTTTTCTGCATGTACCTGTTATTTTTTTCAGATTTACATAAGAAAAGGTAACATTGTTGCACCTACCAAAATGCGTGGAAACAGTTTTTAATAACATTTCATTTTCATCTGGAGCATAATGAAGTATGCTATAGAATACATATGGCACGTTGCTTGAGCTTGGGGTTGTTTATCCATTTTGTATCTCAGGAAACTTTATAGGTAGGTTAATTTTTTAACCTCCATAATATTTCATTAGCTCATAACTATAAATCCTTGTTTTAGTCTTTGAATGTGATACATTCATATACCATTAGTTTTAGTTTCTGTCCTTTTTCAGGTGGGATTGTGTACTTTTCATATGCAGGTATGTAACCATAAGCGTCTCATTTCATAGGATACTTCAATACTTGTTAGTTGTTTCATATGATTGTATGAGAAATCACTGTGATACCTTGACTTCATTTGCTTCGAAGTATTATTGTGATGAAACCATACGGCCTTAGAAACCTATTATTTTTAATTGATAGTCTCTCTTCTCTCTGTGCTTACAGGCTCCAGCTATGTCAAAGCACTCTTTTTTGTGTATGCTGTCCTAGTTTTTGAAGTGCTCTCTCTGCATATGCAATGAATGAATGAATGATTTTAATTACGTCCACGAGACCTGCCAGTCTATGGGACCCAAGAGATGAAACCGAAAAACCACATTTGCCAACACAACAAAACCATCGCACCAAACTACCAACTGTTGTTTTCAATCTCTTTGCTGATTCTGTTTCTTCGGCTGTGTATTTTGACCAGGTAACTTGCTGTTTTAGCAAGACCAGGCTAATCGATCATGTCATCTGGGGAAAGTACGGCATATTCAAAAGCTGTCTCTAATATGTGACATTCATCTGTAGTATTGGTTATCATCTTACTTTGCCGAAATGGGGAGATAAATGTGTAATATTCTCGTATCATTTGATTTTTTCTGAAAGTAATGTAATATTGGTTTGGCAGATGTCTAACAAGATGCTTTGCAACATAAAAGGTGTTCAGTTGGCTCATATCCTGATATCCTTTTGTGCTTGAATAAGTCAAAGTTCATTCAAGTGTACCATATGTGATAAAACAACACTCTTGGATAAAAGAAAGTAATCAAATTTACACGTAAATGTGACCTTAGATTGCATAAATCAGAACTGAGACTGCCCAAATGCCACCAAATCAAGAAGACTATTTAAATAGGCAATGTTATAATGGCGTTTCCACTGATCTAAACCAATTTCAAGAAAGACTAGAAGAGATGTTAATGTTGTTGTGTGGCTGAAATCCGAGATGTTATGAAAAAATAGGCGGAGTTAGGGGTTACTGTGCTGGAGTCAAATGCTGGTCAGGAGTATGGCTATATGTTTTAATGTCTGGTGTTATTGAGATGCATACTATAGAGATCACTCTGCATTGTAGTAGAAGATGGGATGTTCAAGCGGCATTCTCGGTGACAATCTGGTTTTTGCTACTTTTCTTCATTATATGCATGCAATGAGACCTAAACATGTTTGTATCCATTTTATTCTACCATGCATGAGGAGTCAAAGAGTGTCGATTAGAAGAGAGGATCATTGACAAGATGGTTGATATTAATATCAAATTATTGGGAATATCATATGAAAATGGTATTCAACAAAGCTCACTATATGCGCATGACAAAATGTTTTGAAGTTTATTAGTTTGGATGAGAATATAATACACTGCACACATAAATGATGTAAAATTTCAGGATAGATCTACCATACAAATGTTTCATTTTTAGGACCAATCAACCTAATAGCGTGAGTTATTAATTAGAACTATCAATCATTTCAGAACTCACACTACATATTAGTGAACATAACTACTACTATAAAAATTCATACTATTATTTTAAAGAAACCATTTTCTTATAATTATCCACTGTACGAGTGAAAAAATCATCAACCATTTTGAAACTCACATTACATGCTAGTGAACATAACTACTATAGAAATCACTATTATTTGAAAGAAACATTTTTTCATATAATTATCCATTGTAGAAGTTGGAAATATTTGGAGAATAAAATTGAAAAACAATGAATGAAAACCATGAAGATTTAACCTTTATTTACCAAATCCAAAATTCACTGTTGGATGTTTCACTATTGTAATATTCGACTGTTGGAGGTGTAGATACCGAAAATTGGTCTAGGCCTGCGAATACACATTTCAACATAATTTTCTATAGTCCGTTGTCTTGATTAAATAATGTTACTTATTTAATTGCTTTTCTAACACATATTTCCTCTATTAATTAAATACCTTTTTTAATTAATTCATTAATTCATAATCATCTTTTATTCAATTTAATTAATTAAATAAATATTTATTTAATTATGTTGCGAACTAATTAATTCTTTCTTTTTTATCTATTTAATTCTCTTTTATCATACTTTTCCAACTATAATTAAATATCTTTAATTAATTATTCATTTAACCCCTTTTCATCTATAATTAAATATTTATTATTTAATTATTCATTTTATCTTTTTCAACAGCCAAATTAAATAAATTATTTTATTTATTTAATTAAAAGTCTCATATTTCGAATGTTGAATTAAATTAATATTTAATTAATTATGTCACATTTATCTAACATTCAGTTATTTCTTACATGCATTTATTGTCTGACTCGAGTTATTTTTATGAGAGAACTCTCCATCACAACTAATCGATTAACTAGTTCCAACTCATATGCATGATCTATATTTATTAATTAAATATCTTTATTTAATTAACTAACTCAAGTTTGCATTCACATGCATTTATTCTCCAATTTTTAACTTTGGCTTTTGCATACAAAGTTTATTTCTTTTATTTTTTGAAGATGAAGATTGGAACTCATGTTTTAAAATTAGTCTTTACCTGCAGTTGAATTCACGTTATAACTCGCATTCTATCTGTCACATAACTCATCGCATGACTTTCATCAATCTCATCCGTCGATCTCTCTTTCAATTTGAGCCAATCATTTGAAAACACAAAATCTATAAAATGGCCTGTCATTATCATTATTCCTCCTCCCGAAATCATTATACACTTTTGAGAAGAGAAACAATCTTCTATATTTTGTTGAGACACTCGACGAAGTTATGCTTGCATTCAAACACACAGAAATCTGAGGGCAAGAATAACAATACAACAAGATGGAGAAGGGCAATTGAGATCAATCGAGGAAGTATTTGCATATTCGGTGAGATCATTCTATGTTTTTATTAGTTTAGATTAATCATGCTTACTTATCGTTCTTTGTTGTTTTATTTAGATTAGAATTGATGTTTAATCTTGTGCAGCTTTAGCATCTTCCACAAATCCGAAAAATCTGAGTTACATTTGGTGAACCCAACATATTCGACCATAACTTTTACAAGGCTACATATTTTTTTACGAAAATTTGTTTGCAAGTAGAAGACATTCTCAAGAGCTTTCACGAAAAAAATCAATTTTTTTGGTGATGTTTTGAATTTTTTATAATTTTTTTGTTATTTTTCATAAAATATCAATTTTGAGAGAAATTTGTCGAATTTTTTGGATATGTTTACATTTCTGAAAAGAGATTTAAATTTGAATAGGGGTCTATTCTTTAAGTTTTAGATTTGGATAAATTGTTTTTATTCAAACAATAGATCTTTGAAAATTATGGTTTCACAGATATTTGCTTGATTTTCACAAACGGTTGCAGATCTATTCACGAAATTTTTTATGCAGATTTGAAATTATGTCAGGCACCTTCAGTGAAAAAATCAGATTTTTTGGATCTATTTTAAATTTTTAATAATTCTTTTATGATTTTTTCATAAAAAATTAATTTCAAGTGCAAAACAGACAATCTTTCAGATTTATTTACATTTTTGGAAAGCTCTTGAAATTTAAGTATGGGTCTATTCTCTGTAGTTTTATTTTTACTGTCAAAAATATTTCCAAAAAAATCAGATTTGTCTTGACTAGCTATTAGGGTTTTGGCTTTGTTCGGTTTGTGCATGTGTAGAAAAAAAAAAAAACTTCAAAACACACATTGGATCAAGTGGACAAAAACAACTTGGAGCTAAATAAATTCTAAAGGAATAACATAGTGTTTGCAGGACGAAGCTTTGAAGACAATTAAAACCCAAGACAATTTTTCTGCAGGACGAAAGTTGAAGACTATGAACTACTAATAAATTGCATGTAGGACCTAATACCTTTATGTTAATTTATTTAAATAAGCTTTTGTTTGGTAGATAGATAATCATCGTGTGGGATTAAAATGAATTTTCTATTTGATAGATAGAAAATTGTCATTTGGAATAAAAAGAACCGCTGTCTTCTTTGTTTGGTGCTTTGCACATATCTGTAAACCCTTACGATTCAGTACACTGAAGTATCCTCTCCCCTTGCGTAGTCATACGATCCTGGGTGTAAGAGAAATGGTTGCTGACTCTAGAACTTGGGTCTGTCTTGGTGGGAAAAAGTACTCACCCCAAGATGACTCAGACCGGTAGCACGCTAAAACCAAGCGACTTCCAGCCGGTATATAAAAGTGAATTCTTGGGAAAACCCCAAGAATCACGCACACTAATCCGACGAGATGGATAGAAATGGACTCTCGTCGACATTGGTTAGTGTCCCACGAACGGAATGTCCGAATTAAAATCCTTGTTGTAGAGTTACCAAAATCCTATCTACTTGTTAGTGCAGCAGGTCGGACCTGTGAAGCCATCTTACAATCTTACGGTTTACGTGTAGAGATGAAAAGTATGTCATGGGAGATTCATGGGTACTGTAGCTTGGCTGCCTCGTATAAGTGAGTGCCGTGGAGGGGAGCCAGTGGGGTCAAGCTACTAATCATCCACTATAAATATGCGTAGCTGAAGAAATCCAAGTAAGAATTCAACAAGTACTGTCCTAAAAACCTAGGGTGTAAATATTTTTCGAGTCTCAACAGTCCATTCATCACAAAACTGAAAATACTTTGAATGCCGTGTTTGCTGTTTGCTGTATTTGCCAAAATCTTGATCAAACAAACAAAGTCAGTCAAACAACTTTCGAAAAAAAAATTCAACTGTCAGGAACAGAGTCGCATTTGTCAATTTAATCGCCGCATCTGTATTAGAGAGTCACATCTGTTAGGGGAATAATTGCATCTGTCTGTCATAATTTTGACAATCTCAAAGTTTCGAAGCGCATCTGTCACATCCTGAGTCGCATGTGTCCATGCAAATCGCATCTGTCAAAGTCCGAACCGCAAGTGTCTGTCAAGAAAACTAGTTTTTAGAGTCCAGAATAGGAAAAACGCATGTGAATTGGTAAACCGCAACTGTCAGAAACACCGCAACTGTCAAATACTGAACTGCAACTGTCATAGGAAAGACCGCAACTGTCAGAAACACCGCAACTGTCAAATCCTGAACCGCAACTGTTAGGTGAACTGCATTTGCCTGTTATCAGAGAACAATCAAAACTGCAAACTGAGTCCGAACAGAAACTGTCAAAATTTTGCTCAAAAATCTTGCATCCATTAAGTGGTTATATACGTCTTAGTTACAATCCACGTCTTCGTCATAGTCATCCAAAGTCACATGCATATAGATACTTCCTCGAAAATCTTAGTTACAATCCACGTCTTCGTCATTGTCATCCTAAGTTGCATGCATCTAGATACTCCCTAGGAAATTGCATATCACAGCATAGATAAGTTTCCTCATCTTTGGATAAATTCATGTCCCGATTTGTCACACTCATCGAACCTAGTCACCTTAGTCTTATCTAGTGAATCTTTTCAGCTCAACAAGTCTAGTTTGGAAAGTTCACTTTGTCAACTATCATTTGTCCTACAATCAGGTTCCTTGGTCAAAACAAATCCTTGCATGCATTTACTCCATAGGAGGTAGGTTATACCCATTTTAGAATCATAGTCTACACGAGGTCTTACATATTGTCCGTCTTACCATACGTGATCTCAGTATACGTCTTTCTAGAAATCATTTTAGCAACATCCTTATTGTCCAAAAAATCCAAAAACATAGAATTAGGTCATATCAGTTCTTAGGCATAGTCTGCATTACCCCATTTTGAGCAAATTTTTTATGGTCGAAACAAGGTCGAAACAAGAGGCACAAAAAAATGACAAACCCCAACGAGTTTATCAATCCTTTCAGCACTCAACCACCTAGGAAGAACAAACCACACAAACCATTGCTTGATAAATTTGTCACTAGAGACGCCAATGGACGAGTCTTTGTTGAAGACATAGAGTCTGCAGTCCAAGATCTTGAATTTGCATCCTTCATGGATGAGTGCTTGGCAAATGATCCCCAACGCTATCTAGCAAAATTGCTAGTAGAAGGTGCCACACTACCACCAGGATTTGACGTTCATACATTGAAAACGACATCTACCCAACCAATGCAAACAGTGACATCAAGTGGTTCTATGCCCCAAATCATCGCAACAATACCAACTGGCATACCAACTCAGACATCGTCAATTGTAAACACAACCCCTTTCAACATAACACAAGGTTTACAATTTACGATGGGAGCAACTTCATCCAACCCCTTTGGCACCAACATGATTGGTAAGAGATCCAAGGCGGGTACGAATATTCCTATCCCAAGTCAAACCATTCAAACAGGATATATTCCTATCCCACAACGGACTATTCAAATGGGATATATTCCTTCACCAAATCACAACCCGTCGCAAAACATGGCATATCAGAACGTCTACATTGATCCGAACAACGCCAACACCATGTCCTTGACACAAGTCGATGTCTTTCAGAATCAAATGCAAACTCTCCAACAACAAATGGATAATATGTCTATGTTAGGCAAATGAACTATCTCAGCACAAGACTTATGTCCATGTCCATTTGACAAAGCACTTTACATGACACCTTTTCCCCATGGATACATTCTACCGATTTTGCCTAAGTATAATGGGAAAAAGAATCCTCTAGAACATATTAGGGAGTTCTCAACAGCATGCATGGACATATCGTATGACCCCACATATTTGATGAGACTATTTCCACGAACCCTTGTTGGGATAGCACTAGAATGGTTTTCTAAACTACCATATGGTATACGCTCTTGGGGAGAATTAGCTGAAAAGTTTGTCGAGCATTTCGCCTTCAACATAGACAATGAGATAACAATAGCAACCTTGTGCCACATGACACAAGAAGATGGAGAAACTTTCACCACTTTCTTTCAGAGGTGGAGAAGTCTAGCTAGCAGATGTCCAGTTGAGATACCAGAGAAACAAAAGGTCACGATATTCCTAGAGAACATCAATCCAAAACTACGGAGTGATTTAAGAGTACATTGTTGTACCTCATTCCTAGACTTGGTACAGAAAGGCATCATCCTTGAGAAAGGACTTATTGACAAAGGCAAAATAAAGGTACCAGGTAGGAATCCTATTGTCCAAAATCAAAACGCGCCAAATGATAGAAGACAATTCTGGTCCAGAAACAAGAATGTTACAAATGATGGCATTGTCGATGCTAAAAACATATATACAAGGCTAGTTATCACACTAAGAGGATACAACCAAAATCAAGACACAATGGATAATCCAGATCAAACGGCTAACTATCTCCAAAATTCACAGCAACAACGACCTCAAAGAAGATTTCCAACACGTGAATTTACTCCTCTAGGACAACCGATCGAGGTTATTTACAAAGAATTGATTAAACACAATCTCATCAAACCGTTGGAACCAAGAGAATATGATCCTAGACAATTTAAACCTTCCTGGTGGGATGACAAAGCCCATTGTGAATATCATCAAATAAAAGGACACAGCCTACAAAATTGTCGCCAACTCAAGGGCATTATCCAAGACTTTGTGGAGAACAGAACCATAGAGGTCGGTGGACAGAAAAACACCAAGAACAGTGATCATAAGGTCTTCAAGGACCCATTACATGACCACACAAAAGGAAAAGCCTCTCGTTCGAGACCTAATCCATCAACCAATTACGCAAATACCAATTTTGACTATGGAAAAGGGAAGATTATAAATAGCCTCCGCGCTGCAGATGAGCATGTCGATACCTTCTCTATTAAGAAGCCTCCAGAATGTAGTGTCAACACACGTAGAACTAAGATCACTATTCCAAGTCCTTCTTTTGAGCCATCTACACAAGCTTCCAAGTTCAAGTACAACCTTCTTGATCAATTGAGTAAAACCATTGCGCAAATATCTATCTTGGAACTATTGACCTTATCACCTGAGCATCGAGCCATTCTCGATAAAGCTTTGCAGAACACAACTGTCCCTACGGATTTAGATGTCAATCGTTTCGAAGAGATGGTGGGATATTTAACCAATTCGCACCATGCTACATTTTCCCAACAGGATCACTCGATAGAAAAATCTGATCATAATGACCCATTACATCTTGAAGTCTTAGTCCATGAAACCAAAGTCAGACGAGTCTTGGTAGACGAAGGAGCAAGTTTGAACCTGTGTACCCTAAAATTGGTTAAGGCATTAGGATTCTCAGAAGATTGCGTAGATACCTCTAAGAGTATAGTCATCAAGGCTTACGATGATGGGGAAAGATCATCCAAAGGAGAGGTCACACTCCCTATCAGAATTGGTCCAACAATCATGAACACCAACTTCCAAGTCTTGGATCTCACTCTTCCGTACAATTTGTTGTTAGGTAGACCTTGGATACACGCAATGAAAGTTGTACCTTCAACGTATCACCAATGTCTCAAATTTCCACATAATGGCACCAAGATCACTATTGATGGTGATCCAGATCCGTTTCAGTATTGTACAAGCCTAAAGGAAATTCCACAACACCAAGTACCAGTTAATCAAGAAGTTTCATCATCCAATTCATCCCAATACATTGACTCATCACATCTCACTAAGTCCGAATCATTCACACCTCCATCAGCTACTCCTAAACTTGAAATCCAAGACAAGGGCTTTGGCGAGTATCGTATAAAGGCATCATACTGTGTCAGTCAACTGATTCCACCTAAGGCATATGGCCTACCTATGGCAGATAGAATACAGTCAATAGTCATATTCAATGTTCCCCCTATAATGACATTGATCAAATGGGGAAAGCTAAGCGAGGAAATTGTGGACCAAGGTGATTCCTGGTTGTATCAAGAGGAACATGAATACCCCTCCCCATCTATTCAAATAGCTAAGAACCAATATGGAAAAGGCTTTAAGATAATGCAAAAGGAAGGCTATGAAGGGCACAGTGGGTTAGGGCTACATCAAAATGGAAGGACGGAACCAATTACTGTCCACCCACGACCGAAATACTTAGGGCTAGGGTGTCAACCACTTAGAATTGGGTTTCCTAGTACTTCGTCACTGTTTCAAGAGGAAGTGAGTGCTTACGCAGACACCGAGACATCTCATGATCCACCTCCCCCATTTTATGACAACCCTCCAATCTTTGATGAATCCCCTTACTCAAGCGATGGTGAATGGGATTCCCTTTCATCTACTAGCACCATGAACATAGACGTACTATTTGGAGAATTGGACCTAAACGTGAAACCTATACCCAAACCATCTAGTCCTTGTCCTAAGAAACATTTGTCCAAAGAAGAATGGCATAAGATCTATTATTGGGAAAAACTCGATCGTGCATCTTGGGCACCTGAACCACCATCTTCTAACGACCTATCCCAGGCAATGGTCCCACATCAACGTTTACCTACCCGTAAGGAAAAGACCCAACAAGAGTTACTCTAGAACTTCTGCGACCATGTCAACCATTCACTATTCACCCTGTCAGTGGCTACCTTTAAAAACTCCGATGATGACATGCCCCTCGTATATCCCGAACTTATAGACTAGGATCAACAAGGTACACCTATCTTAGACACATTCGAGAACGACGAAGCAATTGCTGAGTTCATGGGACTTCGAGAAGGCATACCAAGAGGGGATCATAAAGCTGGTTTTACCATAGACTTGGACGATAAAGCATATTTTGGGGAGTCTATTTACACCTCTAGTCGCAAAAATGAGGATAAAAAGAAAAAAGACAATGAAAAGAACAATGATGAGTCCCTAGGTGAAAACCGAAAGGCACCTTTGGACGAAGAAAAAGTCAAAATAAACGACGTATCCAATGGCGAAAACCTCCCTGAGGCACCCAAGGATAGAGGTTTAAATATTCTCCCCATTGAACAGGAAAAGTCACTGATGCTAGTAGAAGAATCAGTTGCAGTCAACATAGGTACAAAAGAGAATCCAAAGATGGTATATTTTGCAGCTTCTTTAACAGAGACAGAAAAACCTAAGTTTAAGGACTTCTTCCAAAAAAGACAGATAAACTTTGCATGGTCGTATGCTGACATGCCTGGGCTGGATCCAGATCTAATATTGCACCATTTACCATTGCAGCCAGGCATCAAACCAGTCAAACAAAAGTTAAGAAAAATGCACCCGCAGATTGCTCTATTGGTCAAGACAGAACTAAAGAAACTCTTGGATGTAAGATTCATAAGGACAATAGACTATGCAGATTGGATATCGAATCTTGTACCCGTGACTAAACCAACTGGGGGCATTCGAATTTGCACAGACTTTAGAGACATCAACAAGGCGTGTCCTAAGGATGACTTCCCTTTGCCGAATATAGATATGATAGTGGATCTTACAGTGGGGTATGAAATGCTATCCCTCATGGATGGTTTTTCGAGATACAACCAGATTAAAATAGCAACTGAAGACCAACATAAGACAGCTTTCATGTGTCCATGGTGCACATACTGTTGGAACGTTATGCCTTTTGGGCTTAAGAACGCAGGAGCTACTTATCAACGCACAATGACTACAATTTTCCATGACTTTGTACACATTCTCATGGAAGATTACGTCGATGACATTATAGCAAAATCAGAAACAAGAGAAGCTCACTTAAAGGTTTTAAATAAGATATTCCAACGGCTAGAGAACTACAATGTCAGGTTGAATCCGAAGAAGTGTGTCTTTGGAGTCAAATCGGGGAAACTGTTAGGGTATATCATCTCTCAAAGAGGCATTGAAGTAGATCCAGATTAGGTAAGAGCTATCATAGAAATGCCTCCTCCAGTTAGCATAGGACAACTCAGAACTCTACAGGGCAGATACAGTCAATTAGGCAATTCATAGTACAACTGGCAGATAAGATTCATCCATTTCAACATCTACTCAAGAAAGGAGTACCATTTATGTGGATGCTTAAATGCCAGGAAGCATTCCAACAACTCAAGGACTATTTGCTAACTCCACCAGTCTTAATGCCACCTACAGAAGGAAAGCTTTTGATCTTATATATTTCAGTAACTCAGTCGGCATTAGGGGCTCTTCTCGCACAAAAAGATGATCAAGGTCATGAGAGAGCGGTCTATTACATCAGTCGTACCTTAGTGGGCTATGAATTGAATTACAACAACATAGAACGTGCCTATCTTGCGGTAGTTTTTGCTACCCAA
Source organism: Sequoiadendron giganteum (assembly GCA_007115665.2). Taxonomy (NCBI): domain Eukaryota; kingdom Viridiplantae; phylum Streptophyta; class Pinopsida; order Cupressales; family Cupressaceae; genus Sequoiadendron; species Sequoiadendron giganteum. The sequence goes on from CM021101.1 coordinate 796,062,849, forward strand.
AAACTTCGGCACTACATGCTCAATCGACAAACAGTGTTAATTGCAAAAATTGATCCACTCAAATACCTTCTAAGTAAGGCAGCTTTAACAGGCCGATTGGCTAAATGGGTCATGATACTTAGTGAGTATGACATTGAGTATGTCGAGAGGAAGGCTATAAAAGGACAGGTGATGGCAGATCAGTTAGCTGATGCACCTATAAAAGCAGATCATCCCTTAGTGGCAGATTTTCCAGATGAATTTCTATTCAACATTGACATTAAAACTGACTGGAAACTATACTTTGATGGGTCACATACAAATCGTGGTTCAGGAGCTGGTGTCTTATTTGTCACACCTCAAGGTGATACCATTCCCAAATCATTCAGGATTGATTTCCCTTGTACAAACAATGTAGCAGAATACGAAGCCTTAGTGGTAGGCTTGAAAATGGCAGCACAATGGAACATTAAGAGCCTACATGTCTTTGGTGACTCTCAACTGGTAATCCGATAGGTAAATGATGACTACGAAACTAAGGATGAGAAGCTTGCCCCTTACAAGAGAATGGTTGATAGTTTCAAACAATATTTCAAGGATATAACTTTTCAACAAATACCACGCATTCAGAATAGAGCTGCAGATGCTATGGCAACCGTGGGTTTCTTGTTGGATATTTTGAGTAACGTGCCTAAGTTCGAGTTTCTAGTTGAACAGCTGTTGGTCCCTGCTTACGATATCCCCGATACTATGATGGTGTGTACCATTGTTGGTCCTACATCTCCTTGGTATAAAGAAATATTCGACTATCTAACAAATCAAATCTTACCTCAAGACTTGTCCAATAACCAACATCGAACCTTCATCCGTAAGTCCGCCAAGTACACCATCATCAGAGAAACCCTATATAGACGCACCTTAGACAACGCCCTAATTAGATGTCTCGATGCTGAAGAAGCACAAACAACTTTGCGAGCAGTGCACGAGGGTATATGTGGATCCCATTCGAGTGGTCCAACCTTAGCCCATAAGATTATGAGACTAGGTTACTATTGGCCTACTATGGAGAAAGACTCATACGTCTTTGTGAAGACGTGTAGACAATGTCAAATACATGGAGACTTGATAAGAGCGCCAGCACAGGAGCTTCGACCGATTACTTCACCATGGCCTTTCGCCCAATGGGGATTCGACCTCATAGGTAAGATACACCCACCATCATCCAACAGTCACAAATTCATCATTACCGCTACCGAATACTTCACCAAGTGGATTGAAGCCATTCCTATGACCTACATCACTGGCACCCAAATATCTAAGTTTATTCTGAACTATATCATTTGTCGATATGCTGTACCACAATCCATAATCACAACTAATGGCCGCCCATTCAAGAACCAAGAAGTACGCCATTTATGTGAAGAATTTCACATCAAGCATCATTTTTCCACCTCGTATTACCCACAAGGTAATGGCCAAGCTGAGGCATCTAATAAAACCATTGTTAGAATCCTTAAAAAGACTGTCAATGATGTTGGTCATGACTGGCACCTACAGCTTAATCCTGCCTTATGGGCTTACCGCACAAGCATCCGCACTCCCACCGGGGCCACTCCATTTTCCCTCGTATTCCAGTTCGAAGCTATCTTACCTATAAAGGTCGAAATACCTTCTCTAAGGGTATCTTTGAAGGGTCATGTCGACGATGAAGAATACCGTGTCTCTAGGCTACAAGAGCTTGAATTACTAGATGAATGAAGACAGAAAGCATTAGATCATTTGCAAGCATATCAAAATCGTCTTCTTCAGAGCTACAATAGGAAGGTTCTCAATAGATATTTTGACATTGGTGACCTGGTATTAATGGAGAATCCGAAGAACCAAGCTGAACGAGAGAAACCAGGAAAGTTTGAGCCTAACTGGTTAGGGCCGTACATTGTCACAGAAGCCTTTGGGTCAGGAGCGTACCAACTATCTACTCCTGAAGGAGATCCGCTTTTGTCACCTATCAACAGTCTGCATCTAAAGAGGTTCTATGCTTAGCTTCTGAGAATCCGTGTCTTAATCTGGAAAAATACAAAAAAATGGTTACCTTGATGAAAACCTGGCAAACAGGTGTCTTTGTAACACCAAAAAAAATAAATTGAGAAAATCAAAACAGTAAAGAGAAATAAATCCGTCCACTAGTGAAAACCACTTCGGTGGCGCTATGGATAAGTACCATGGTGAAAACCTGGCAAACAGGCGCCATGTGTAGTCAAGCTCGCTCTTCCATCTACCATCATTCTAATCAGACCTTTTCACCATCACTCATAATAAATGGTTGTCCTATCCATCATTTGGAATGATTGACATCTAAACATCCATTCCGTCATATGATCCATTCCATCTCGCAAGTCTTATTCCCAACTGGGGGCAAATCCTTGTTCTATTCCATGAACGCCTTGTACATAGCATCGCACCATCAAAAAATGTCCTGAAAAAAACAAAAACATTAGAAAACTTAAAAAATCCAAAAAAATCAAAACATGTCAAAAAATACCAAAAACAAAACGGTGTCAAGTCAGTCATGTTAAGTCAGTCGTAGTCATAGTCGAACTACGTTGCCTCTGCGACTGGGACGTAGGTAAGGCCATCAATCGATGTGCCCCCGAGGCATTAGGTCTGTCAGTCTAGGTTTGTCATGTATCACACACATTTAAATCATGACTCTTTGTATATTCAAAGTCATTGGTTGTGTCGAACTACGAGGTCTCTGCGTGTACAATTTAGGCAAGGCTAATCAATTGATGAGCTCTTGAGACCACACTAGGTCAGTCCAATAGGGTTCATTCACAATCACTATCACACAATTTGCATATCATAGTTTAAGGTATCGTCTCATGTCATACACTATCTACACGCACACACTCAACTTGTCATCAAGTCAATATCAAACACATTGTCAAAGCGATCAACCCATGTCTTAGCAAGATATGTCTTTCTTGTCAACAAACGTCATCAAATTGTCATAGTCTTGTGTGGCTTGTCACCTCAACGTCATCAGACTCCAATGTCTTATACGGCACGTGTCTTACTGAAACTAGGCTTTGTCATGCCTTATACAGAAGTCACCAAGTCGAAACCAGACTCAACGTCTTAGGCGGTATGTGTCATTCTCTAACATTACGCTATGTCAAACATCAACATCAAACAATCCCACAAGATCAAGTTTTGGCGAATACATTTATTTGGCTTTATGACTTTATATCTTATTTTGTCTTATCTTTTTATCGATTTGTGCAAGATCCTGTTACTAGCTTTCTCAAGGATGTCCCTTGAAGGATTTAGAGAAGCAACGACGTCTCAGGATTCTTTTTCTTTGGTTGCTGTCTATCAATTGTCTTTTAAACTTTGGCTTTTTAAATCATGTTACTAGTTTCCTCAAGGATGTCCTATCAAGGATTTAGAGGAGCAATGACGTCTCATGACCCGTCTTTTATTTGTCTGCTGTCTATGGTTTGTCTTGACCAAATGACTGGGGTATCTTGTCCTTATTCTGAGTTAAGACACTCCTTGTCTACGACTGTCTGTTTTTCGCAGATGGATGCTTTTGTACACTATGGTCTATCTCATATCATAGTGTGTACCATCCATTTGTGTCATGTCCGCCCAATGATGATAACAAGCAAGTATAGTGTATTTGGCAATATATCGAAGATTATGTCTTTTTCTCAAATTAACCAACATTAATTATTTCTTACTAACATTCTAAAATCATCCATGCTAACATTTCTTCTTTTCTGCATCTTCGCCACCATTATCTATCCATTTCAAGAGCACACTCATGTTCTTCAAACCCACCTATCCTCTCGAGGGGGCATACCACTACCTCCTCATCATTCTCCCTTTCACTGGGGTATACCCTAACTTGTTTCATACAGGGGCATGACCGGGGCATATTTTCTTTGACACAACGTTGTACCAACATTGTATCAAAGAGGGGCAAACTGTAGATACTGAAAATTGGTCTAGGCCTGCGAGTACACATTTCAACATAATTTTCTATAGTCCGTCGTCTTGATTAAATAATGTTACTTATTTCATTGCCTTTCTAACACATATTTCCTCTATTAATTAAATACCCTTTTTAATTAATTCATTAATTCATAATCATCCTTTATTCAACTTAATTAATTAAATAAATCATATTTATTTAATTATGTTGCGAACTAATTAATTCTTTCCCCTTTATCTATCAATTAAATAATTTATTATTTAATTCCCCTTTATCATACTTTTCCAACTATAATTAAATATCTTTATTTAATTATTCATTTAACCCCTTTTCATCTATAATTAAATATTTATTATTTAATTATTCATTTTATCCTTTTCAACAGCCAAATTAAATAAATTACTTTATTTATTTAATTAAAAGTCTCATATTTTGAATGTTGAATTAAATTAACATTTAATTCATTATTTAATTAATTATGTCACATTTCTCTAACATTCAGTTATCTCTTACATGCACTTATCGTCTGACTCGAGTTATCTCTATGAGAGAACTCTCCGTCACAACTAGTTGATTAACTAGTTCCAACTCATATGCATGATCTATATTTATTAATTAAATATCTTTATTTAATTAACTAACTCAAGTTTGCATTTATCATGCATTTATTCTCCAACTTCTAACTTTGGCTTTTGCATACGAAGTCTATTTCTTTTATTTTTTGAAGATGAAGATTGGAACTCATGTTCTAAAATTAGTCTTTACCTGCAATTGAACTCACGTTCTAACTCGCGTTCTATCTGTCACATAACTCATCGCATGGCATTCAACAATCTCATCCGTCGATCTCTCTTTCAATCTGAGCCGATCATTTGAAAACACAAAATCTATAAAATGGCCTGTCATTATCATTATTCCTCCTCCCGAAATCATTATACACTTTTGAGAAGAGAAACAATCTTTGATATTTTGCTGAGACACTCAACGAAGTTATGCTTGCATTCAAACACACAGAAATCTGAGGGCAAGAATAACAATACAGCAAGATGGAGAAGGGCAATTGAAATAAATCGAGGAAGTATTTGCATATTCGGTGAGATCATTCTATGTTTTTATTAGTTTAGATTAATCATGCTTACTTATCGTTCTTTGTTGTTTTATTTAGATTAGAATTGATGTTTAATCTTGTGTAGCTTTAGCATCTTCCACAAATCCGAAAAATCTGAGTTACAGGAGGTTTGAAAAACTTAGTGCAAATATACTTCTCATCTCAACTCAACTAAGTATAAAGATTTACAGATTGTACTAAAAAAGGATTAAAAAATGGACACACATAATTTTGTGTCTATTCCACCTACACATTATTCAAGTTAATTCAACAATTATTTTCACAATTTTTTCAATGTAATATTTTTGCTAAAAAGTAAACTAGAAACTTGTTATCATAATTATACAAAATTAATATGATCAATTATTCATGTTAGCAGTGGGCGAAAGGGTGGGTGGCCCTCTAAGAGCGGCGGAGGGCACGCGGCAGGTGAGGCAGACGAGATGTGGTGTATTGTTGTTGGGCCTTGACAACCATGAGATCATCCCTAGGGGTGGCGTGCTTAGATGTCTACCCTGGATGAACACGTTGGCTGGTTCCCATGTGATGTTTGACAAGCTGGAGCCCAAAATGGGCACTTAATACAAGAAGTGGCATGTCGATAGAGTGGCGGATTTTGAGAACCAGATCATACGTTGATGTGATAGCTTGTAGAGTAGTTTTGGTTGGCATTTGAGGACGAGGGCGGTCTCTCTCGTGTATAGCGTCATGGCATTAATTCCATTCTCAGTTAAGCATCGTTTAATGATGAAAGTCTAGCGTTTTCTCTAGGTTTAAATGTAGTCAAGGAGGATGTAGTGACCACTGCTCTATGCTTGGCTTTGGTAGTTTGGTTTGTGCTTCTTGTAGTGTTGGTTCTGTCAAGTGTGTGGGAAGAACAGTACGATGACAGGGCACTCATGTTTTATAATTGAAGTTTCAGTGGAGGGTTTGGTGTGGTTTGGTACGGACACACCAGTCTCTCTGGGTGCCAAAACTCGACAAACAAATTTTAGGGCGATAACAGACCAGCGCCTTAAAAGTATAATGCTCAATAAAAATCATCTGTTGGTTGTGGCGGTGAAAATGGTGTTGGGTGTCGGGCATCTAACCAAAAGTGAGTTTGGGAGGGACAACACATATGTCACCTCCAAGATTCTAGTGTCTCTATTAGACAATCACGTGTTGAAGGTGGAGGCCAAAGTGTTGTTGGAAAATGTTTTCAAAAAGGAGCTGTTGTTGGGTGTGGACGAGGTGTTGAAGGCTGCCATTGTGGGGACTGGTATTCCTCACCCTGGTGATTTGGAGCTATTGAGGAATTCAAACGAGGTGGTGAAGTTTTTTCCTTTTCTACTAGATATAAATGGTCCAGCTCTCATGAGGCATCGAATGATCATCGCCATGGCTATGAAGTTTATGAAAATGTTTTTCGGGCTCATGGCTCTGGTAAACATCGAGTGGATCATGGAATTCGAGGCCTTTGCTAAGCTCAATGGCTTTAAATGAGTATGGGAATGTTTAGGGTTTGGTTATTTTGTTATGTCCATGTTCTAGTAAAGTATGGGTATGGGCAATGCTGTTAGTAGTTGAAGAATGGTTTTTTGTAAATCTGTAAAGGATGGGTTATATGCATCTCTACATTTGTTAGAAGTGGCGGAAGGGTGGTGGCTATCAAATTTGGTGGGTAGTTGTGGTCGGGTTTGCATTGGGCCTATGGGTCGAGGTCTCTCTATGTTTTGCTCCCAGGAATTTTTGGTTGGGGGTTTAAATTGGGCAGAAGTAACAGTTAAACCAGTATGGCACTCATGAATTTTGATGTTTTCCTGCATTAGCAAACGTTTGTAAATTTTTTAATAATAATATAAAAACAACTCTTACGTATCAAAAAAAAAAATTCACGTTAACACGTAAAATTTCATTTAATTCCATACAACTTCAAAATTCAATACTAATAATCATTCAATGTTTTTAGAAACTTAATATAATATACTATAAATAAAACATTGCTCTCTTTTAAAATTATATCATCTAATCATTCTTGAATAATAATGATCATATAAATGAAATTACTCTCAAATAATATGCAACTTTAAATAAAAAAGAAAATATAGAAAGAACTAATGAATTATTATAACTATAAATAGTTAGTTCTCAAGTAAACTTGGTCTCAATTAAAATGCAAATAATTCCCAGTAGTTAATGGCTACACTCATACAAAATTATGTCATGCTTTGTCAAATAAATGTGTAACATTACCATATGGTCAATGTGATGCTTCAGACATATGAAAACATGCTATAATATTTTCTCAATTGTGTTTCAACTTTCTTTTATGCTTTCTGTAGCAACTTGGCATTGCCTTGGGAGGTGCAATTACTTCTTTGTCTTCCAATTTATCTTTGGTTATTTTCAAGGCGTGCCTTCCAATTAATTTATTTTTTAAATATATTTTAATTTTATTAGATTGTATGTGGCATTTTAGTCAATTAAAGTTGTTATTTTAGTCCATTACAGTTGTATAATATTCTTAGATTATTTTATGTTTTAGATTTTGTGTAAAGATTTAGTGTCAAAAATATATGTTGTGTTTATGAGTGCATATGCATGATGGATCAAACAATACGTTTAAATAACAATAAAATGTTAAAATTAGATTAAATAATTTCACATCAAAATTGAATGAATTATTCCATAATAATAAAAGTTGTAAGAAATTGAATGTAGTTTATGGGCTGTCATTTATTTAATTTTTTAAATTTAGTTTACTGAAATTTGATTATTTCAATGAGCTACTTCTATTTTTTTAAAGAAAACATAAAAAGCTCGTGAGTAAAAGAAAATATTTTTCAAACACATGAATAAATAATTATTTATAATTTTTTTACTATGACTTTTTAAAATTTAAGCATAATTTTCCAACAAACTTAACTTGGCAAAAAAATATATAATTCAATTTTTTTAATCCATATCCTAGAATGTAATGCATCTTTTGGATTTAAAAAATAAATAATTTGACAATTGTGAATATGTTTTAATATATGACATAGATAGCTAACATGAAATGTAATTAGTAATAATAGACAATATTTTAATGTCGCCATTTTGAATGTGTATTTGATTTATTTTTGAAAAAAAAGTTGACAACAAAAATTCATCATAAAAATTTAATTTTCTAAAGAATTAAACATGTTGACCAACATATTAAAAAATAAGATTATATTTTTACTATTTTTTAACATTTTATTTTGTAATTATGTCTAATATCTAAGCTTTTTTTAAAGTCTTCGTAGAAAGTAAGCAATTGAATAAGTTTGGTGTGGTTAATAGATGTTCCTATAAAAGTATTATAGTTGCCATCTAGAAAAAGACTAACACTTTTGATTATTCCCACAAATTAGTAAAGTAACTATCAAAAAAATTGATTCCCTTCCCCTTCCAGAAATTGAAGACAATAAGTCAAATCTTGTAAAATAGATGTACTTTTTTCATCACTTTACAAATCTTTATAAAACTAAAAAAATAATAATACCATCACAAACCCAATATTATTATTTTAAAATTTGTTTTTTCTTATCATAAGAAAAAAGTGTAATTAAAAGCATGACAACACACAAACTAAGTAGAATACTATTAGAAAGTTAGATATTATATAAAATGTGTTCATATTTATATTTTTAAAAATTAATTATTATTTATTTTAGTATTAAAAATGATAAACTTTTAAATTATTATTATTTTATTTTTAATTTGTTGATATATAACATTTAATAATATTAATAATTTTTTAATTTATAAAATTTATTACAAATATTACTCAATATTATTATATTAAATTTAGATTGAATTTTTTTTTGTTGAATATATATAGAAATTATTTTATGCTTTTCTATGAATTATGAAATAATTAAATTTTATTTCATTTAAAACTACAACAATTTAAAATGTTAATTTTATTAAAATTATTTTTTATTTATTTAAAAGTTGAGGGTTCTTTAACAAGTAAAGGTAATTCTTCTTTAGAGTCAGTCGAAGAGACAATTGAGGACTCAACCCTAGAATGCCAAAAAATGTAATCAAAATAAAGTGGTAATCGACTCTAATAGCATTTTCAATTTTCAGAATTTTTTGAAACAGTCTCTAACCCCATTATCTTTGTACCCTATGATAACTTAACACATGAGGTTGATCATGATCTAAGCGTAGACTTGGACAAAGATTCAAGAGATAAATTGTTGGCTATTCCTAATATCAACACCTTAATAGAGTTGAATCCATAAAAGAAATTTCTGGCCATCCCCTTTGATAGCCTTTTAAAGCAACTATATAATATTTTGAGTAAGCCTCCTATCCACAACCTTAAAAATGAACATAAAGGTTCAGATAAGTCTAGTGAATACTTGATAAACCAAACAAAGTTTTTAAGAGGAAGAGGAAATATAAGAAAAGAGAAAGGTGTCCCAACCATAAAAGTTGCAATAAATTGATTTAAGAAGAGGAATTACCTAAATGCTTTAATACTTTTAAGAACTTAGATGAGCCTCAGAACATGGAAGATGATGCATCTTAATTGCATAAGTTGGAATATCAAAAAATATATAATAAGAAGATATTTAAATCTAGAAAAAAACAAAGATGTCCTCTTACAAGAAGTAAAAGCTACAAAATTCATTAGAAAGCAACCTAATTTTTTTATGGAATGACATTGCTCAATTCTAAACCAACCATGATAGGGGGAAGGGTGGTGTGACTATTTTATTAGCCAATTAGTGGGCTAAATATGTAGCTGATTTTGGTGTTTCTCCTTGTAACATGGCAGTGTAGGTTGTCATAGAGAAAGATATGTTTGGCATTTGCTCTATCTATGTTGGCAATGATTAGAGGGAAATAATTAACTTGTGGAAATGGCTCAATGAACTACCCAATATTCCTTGGTTTGAGGGGGGATTTTAACATGATAGAAAATTTCCAAGATAAAATTGGGGTGTTGGACTTAGATTGGAAGGGTAATGAGAAGCATTTTTGCGGAAAAATGAAATCTAAGTTAAAAAATTATGACCCCTTGAAGGGGGAAAAAAGACATTTAAATCAATTTGGTTTACTTGGTGCAATGCACAAAAAGGAAATAAAAGAATATATTGTCGATTAGACATATTCTATGCAAACACAAAATTCTCTTCTTTGACAAAATAGAGGAAGAAATGAAAGTAAAGGTTTATCCTTGCACACTCTCATACCATCATCCAATTAGTTCAAAAATTCTAATAGCTAATCCAAGTCTTGAGGAGAAAAGAAGGGGAAAAATTCATCTTAAATTACAACCTTTTGAAGGATGAAGATTGTAATAATGCTATTTTTACTTTAAGAGAAATTAATAAATAGTTACTAAAAATGACTCTCAAATTGAAAAATGGGACAAAATTGATAAAGCCTAAACTAATTTCTTTCAAACTATTGGTAAAAAAAGAAGCAATGGATCTCAGAAAAAGGAAGATCTCCTATAGGAAAACCTAAACAACTTGGAAAATAACCTTCAAGACAATCCTAAGAAAGTAGATTTGAATGAGAAATTAATTCTTTGCAAGAATTCTTTAAAACATTTACAAACTAGGAAAATTCAAGTCCAAAAAAGGGCAAAAATAAATTGGCTAAGTAATGGGGATAAAGACACAAAATTATTCTTTAATTACATTAAATAGAAAGGTATAAAGGAGAAGATATAATGCTTATGGGATGGAGACAACCTAATCTCTAATCCTGGAGAAATACTAAATCAATTTAGCCTCTTTTATAAAAATATTTTTACCTCAGAAGGCCAAGGTTGTTAGAAAAAATGGTAGAGGAATAGCTATAATGAAAGCTTTAATAGTTTACTATAAACTAGATTATTCAGTGTAAACCATATGGAGATTTAAAAAATTGTAAACAATGTAAGATGCAAAGAACATAAAAACACAACAGATAACACAATATTTATGTGGAGAAACCCTTTCGGGAAAAAAAATCCACCAAATAAGAGATGAATAGTCATATTAACAACAATGGTGTTTCATAATACAATCACTCTAACTCCTCTTCAATCTGGCAACATTTGTGTACCTGTAAAACCTCTCATAGTGTCTCCATCTCAACCCCTCAATATATAGACTCATGGGGGATCAAAATACCACCATAAAACATTGCCATGGGTCAAAACAAGGTTCGAAAAAATCATGGTAAAAATCCATACAACCCTTACATGCTAAACATGGTCTCTTACATGACAAATTACACCTTCTTACAAGATGTCATAAGAATCCCTATAAAATAGGAGATGCTCTTACATGCGTCATAAGCCATCAATAGCTATGCAAAGATTATCTTATGCATGTCATAGATGATTCTCACGTCTAAAATAATATCCCCCACTTTTAGCCCTTACAGTTGTCATAGAATCTGTCATAACATCCTTAAAAATAGGATTTCCATGTTATACCACTAAGTGGGCATATTTTGACAACTAATAACTTCTTTTTCAAGGTACAAACATGTGGCAAAAGTGCCAACTCAAAATCTCATGCCCCTTTTGATGGAGCACAATTATTTAATAACATAAATGATATTTATCCATGGGAAAAACTAAATTAATAATAAATAAATAACTTAGGAATTGCCAAGGTTGAGACACCTTAATTCCCAACATTCTCCCACTTGTCAAATACCTTGCAAGAGCTAGGGGAATCACACCATCAATTAACTAGGTACAAGTAACAAGGCCCATAGCCTTCCTACACCATGTAAATTTCTCTGTGCTCACAGGTTTGGTAAGAACATCTGCAACATTCTCCTGTGTGTCAATCATCTTTAGCTCAATTTGACCATTAGCAATCAACTCACGAACAAAATGATACTAAATATCAACATGTTTAGTTCGAGCATGATACATCAAATTCTTAGCCAAATGAATTGCACTTTGACTATCATAGTTAACCTGAACAATATTGCAATCAAAACCAATACCTATACACAACCTTTGTAACCATACAACCTCCTTATGAACATGGGTAGCAACCATATACTTTGCTTCAGTAGTGGATAAAGCAATTGTAGGCTGCCTTTTACTCATCCAGCTCAGTGCTCCTCCAAACAAAGTAAACACATACCCACTGGTGGACCTTCGACTATCCAAGTCACCTACCCAATCTGCATCAACAAATCCCTATATGTCCAGTGACTTGACCACATTATCAGTACCATGATAAACCAAACAATAATCAGAAGTACCTCACAAATATCTAAACACCCTTTTAACAAAAGTCTAATTCTCTTTACCAGGGTTAGACATAAACTTGCTTAGAACTCCCACTACTTGGGCTATATCTGGTCTAGTGCAAACCATTGCATACATTAAACTACCAATGAAACTAGCATAAGGAACCTTAGACATATCCTCAACATCATCATCAGAATTAGGACACATATCCAAGCTCAACTTAGTACCAACTAGAAAAGGAATACTATCTGGCTTACAATCATGCATATTAAACCTCTACAAAATAGTATCAACATACTTACTCTGACTCAACCAAAGATTTATGTTACCATGATCTCTTCTGATTTCCATTCCAATAATATATTTAGCAGCCCCCAAATCCTTCATATCAAAAGCACTAGAAATTTATTTCTTGAGTTCACCAATCATTACTTTGTTGTTACCAATAAATAAAATGTCATCAATAAACTTAATATATACACACAATGATCCTCTTCACTCCTAAGAAAACCCAACTTCAATGCAAATGCATCAAACTTTTGATACCACATTCTAGGTGACTGTTTCAAATCATACAAAGATCTTTTTAACCTGCAAACCAATTTTTCTTTTCCCTTCACAACAAAACCGTCAGACTATCACATATAAATCTCTTCCTCAAGATACCCATGCAAAAAATCAGTTTTAACATCCATTTTCTCTATCTCAAAATCATAAGAAACATCAATAGATAACACGAATCTAATAGAAGTAAATTTGGCGATAGGAGAGAAATTTTTTCCAAAATCAACTCCCTCTCTTTGGGAGTAGCCCTTAGCCACTAATATGGCCTTATACCTTTCCAAGTGACCATCTGCTCCAAATTTATTTCTAAATACCCATTTACATCTAATGGGCTTTCTTCCTTTGGGAAAATCAACAAGATCCCAGGTGTTACAGTTTTCCAATGCCATCATCTCCTCTTGCATAGCCTGCAACCAAGACTCATTTTCCTCTGAAGAGAGAGCCTCCTTGTAAGATCTAGGTTCATCGTCATTACTTAATAAAGAAAATATATAACGAAAATCAAGTGGGCTATACCTATCGACTGGATTTTGTTGTCTTGCGGATCTTCTGAGAATAGGAGTATGCAAGTCTTATTGTTCTTGATCTTGCTCAAAATCTTCCTAATTTTCTTCCTCATGTTCTTCAGTTTGATCAGTAACTTCTTTTGATTCCTCATCTTCTTCCTCCTCATCGAGTCCATTTTTCTTTAGGAACATGAAGATAAGCCTCACAGCCAAATACCCTTAAATGTGAAAAAAAATATTTCTTACCTGTGCACATCTCATAAGATGTTGTTTCAAGAGCTTTACAAGGAGATCTATTTATCAAATAACAAGTAGTACTTACAACCTTCTACCAAAAACATTTATCAAGTTGTGAACCACTTAACATACTTCTAGCTCTTTCCATGATTGTATGATTCATTCTTTCTACTACACCATTCTACCGAGGAGTGTACGTAGTAGTTTTTTCTCTAACAATTCTTGCATGCTTACAAAATTCATCAAATTCCTTAGAACAATATTCCCCTCCATTATCAGACCTTAATACCTTAATTTTATAATCTGATTGCTTTTCAACTAAGGCTTTAAATTCCTTAAACTTAGTGAAAACTTTAGATTTATGTCGCATGAAATATAACCAGGTAAACCTTGTACATCATCAATAAAGGAGACAAAATATCTAGATTTCCCAATTGATTCAACATCCATAGGGCCAAACACATTCGTATGAATTAATTCCAATTTAACTTTAGATTTTGTACTGCCAAAAGGAAATGATTTTCTGATTTGTTTACCAAACACACAATGTTCACATAAATCAAAACTCTCATCAAAATAGGATAAACCATCTAACAAATTTTTATTCAAAATAGACTTTAAAGAAGACTCACTTATGTGACCCAATCTACGGTGCCACAACATACAAGTGTTTTCAGATTTTTCAATTACATATGCAGAGTTTACAAAAGTAGTGACTTCCAACTTAAACAAGGTTCCTTTTCTTGTCCTTCTCGCTATCACCAAATTCCCTCTTACCAATCTGAAACCATGCTTATCAAAAGTTACACTTATTCCCAGATCATTCAACTTTGAAACTAAAATCAGATTTCTAGCTACTCTAAGAATATGCAAAACACCAGGAAGGGTTTTAATCCTCCCATCACTGAAATAAAACTTAACCTTACCCCTTCTGATAATCAGGTATGAAGTGTTATCACCGAGGTAGATTTTACCTCCATCATATTTCTCATATGTGGTAAACCTATCCTTATGAGGAATCATATGAAACAAGCATCCTGAATCAATTAACCAATTTTCATTAGTCATAACCTGAAGATAAGAAATCAAAGCTTCATCACCCGAGTTCGAGGATTTCTCTGTGGAGGAATCAACTTGTTTCTTTAATTTTTTGCATTCCTTCTTCACATGTCCTCTTTTCTCATAGTTCCAACACTTCACTCTATTATTCTTTCTAGGAGTTTTAGATATGCCCTTAGACTTTTCCTTAGGCCCATTCTTATCTCTTTTATATCCTCTTTCTTTAGGCCTTCCCCTTACGTTGAGAGTATCAACTGTACTATCCATTTCTTTTTTCCTCATTTCCTATGACAATAAAGTTGCTACAAGAGCATCCATCTTTGGATCTTCCATGTTAGCAGTGATATCAAGTACAAAATTATCCCAAGATTTAGGTAAAGAACAAAGAAGCATAATACACTTATCTTCTTCTAATTTGACATCAATAGAGTCTAGCTGACTCAAAACCAAATTAAAATAATTAAAATACTCAGCTATAGGTTCACCTTCCATCATCTTAAAAGAAAACAATTTTCGCTTCAAGTAGAGTTTGTTTACCATACTTTTCGCTTGATAGATTTTACCTATCCGATTCCATAAAGCGTATGCAGTCTTTTTCGACGACACATTCAAGAGAAAAAAACAGAAAGACACATCCTGATAGTGCCTCGTGCCTTTTTATCAATCTTCTCCCAATCTCCATCACTCATTTTCTCATGTTTCTTTTCATTTGTTACAACTACCCATTGATCTCGTTCTTCAAGGAGATCCTCCATTTTCAACATCCACAACTCAAAACCAACTCCATTAAATTTTTCAATATCCAAACGGTTAGAAGTTGTAGCCATGGTTAAACACAAAATACTATAAAAAAAAGCTCAACAAAACTCCCACTAATACTCAAAAAACCTTCATTCTACCACCTAGAACACAGAACTGGCCAAGCTTTGATACCAAACGTTAGAAAAAATGGTAGAGGAAAAGCTATAATGGAAGCTTTAACAGTTAACTATAAACCAGATTATGTAGTGTAAACCATATGGGATTTAAACAACTATAAACAATGAAAGATGCAAATAATAGAAAAAAGCAATACATAACACAATATTTATGTGGAGAAACCCTTTCAAGCATCCACAACTCAAAACCAACTCCGTTAAATTTTTCAATATCCAAACGGTTAGAAGTTGTAGCCATGGTTAAACACAAAATACTATAAAAAAAAGCTCAACAAAACTCCCACTAAAACTCAAAAAACCCTCATTCTACCACCTAGAACATAGAACTAGCCAAGCTTTGATACCAAACGTTAGAAAAAACGGTAGAGGAAAAGCTATAATGGAAGCTTTAACAGTTAACTATAAACTAGATTATGTAGTGTAAACCATATGGGGATTTAAACAACTATAAACAATGAAAGATGCAAATAATAGAAAAAAGCAACACATAACACAATATTTATGTGGAGAAACCCTTTCAGAAAAAATAAATCTACCAAAGAAGAGATGAATAGTTGTATTAACAACAATTGTGTTTCATAATACAATCACTCTAACTCCTCTTCAATCTAACAACATCTATGTACTTGTAAAACCTCTCATAGTGTCTTCATCTCAACCCCTCAATATATAGACTCATGGGGGATCAAAATGCCACCATAAATCATTACCATGGGTCAAAATAAGGTTCGGAAAAACTATGGTAAAAATCCATACGACCCCTTACATGCTAAACATGGTCTCTTACATGACATTACACATTCTTACAAGATGTCATAAGAATCTCTATAAAATAGGATATTCTCTTACATACATCATAAGCCATCAATAGCTATGCAAAGATTCTCTTACACGTGTCATAGATGATTCTCACATCTAAAATAATATCCCCCACTTTTAGCCCTTACAATTGTCATAGAATCCATCATACCATCCTTAAAAATAGGCTTTCCATGTTATACCACTAAGTGAGCATCTTTTGACAACTAATAACTTCTTATTCAAGGCACCAACATGTGACAAAAGTGCCAACTCAAAATATCACACCCCTTTTGATGTAACACAATTATTTAATAACATAAATGATATTTATCCATGGGAAAAACTAAAGTAATAATAAATAAACAACTTAGGAATTTCCAAGGTTGAGACACCTTAATTCCCAACAAAGGTGACCACTCTCTTAAAGGTAGAAGTCTTTGTAAGAGATTAATTCCTAAGTTAATTAAGGATGATATTGTTCGCAATTTGAAAAAATAAATATCTAAAGATGAAATTGGACTCAAAATTTAAATATTCAACAATGATAAATCTCTAGGGCTTGATGGCCTACCTATTGAATTTTATAAAAAAAATATAAGTTGGATTTCTAAAGAGTTGTTGCTTGTTTATAATGAAGCTATAGTCAAAGGCTCTTTGGGAAAAGAGCTAAACAAAGGTATAATAAAATTAATTCCAAAAGATGGGGAAAAAACCTTGATAAAAAATTAGATGTCAATAACTCTCCTCAATGTATCCTATACGATTCTTGCTAAAATTTTAGCATTAAGATTGAGAGATATTCTCCCATTAATTATTTAATACATGCAAACTGGCTTCATTAAAGGGAGGTATATCCTTGAAAACCTTATCACAAGTTGGGAAGCATTGGATTGGGTGATGACCACAAATCAAACTACTAGCATGCTTCTCTGAGAATTTGAAAAGGCATAGACAAAATTGAGTGGCCCTTCATGATGGAGACTCTTGACGCCTTTGGGTTCCCCAAGGAATTTTTGTAAAATGGTGAACACTTTGCTATAAGATGCTAATACACAAATTGAAGTGCATGGGAACTTGTCCCAACCCATTGCTCTCCAAAGGTTGATAAGGCAAGGATGCCCTCTAGCCCCAACCTTATTTGTGAATGCATCCACAACCATATGCTACATCCTTAGAGATGAATCAGATGGTCCCAAAGTTAAAGGATTAAATCTACCTAATAATCAAGAGTTGATAAACATACACTTTGTAGATGAAACATATATTGGTTAATGCAAAAATTGAACCTCTTTTATGAGGCCTCTAGAGCGAAGATATCTAAAAACAAGTCAATAAAGTTGAGTTGGAATGACACCCCACCATATTGGTTTACTAGATATGAAATAATAGGGGGAGAGGGGCGGGGGGTGGGGGGGGAGGGGTACACAAGCAAGTAAGGTACTTGGGTATCCCATTTACAATTAGCCCCAACCTAAAAGAAATGTGGAACTAGGTCAAGACTAAAATTGAAAAGAAAATTGACAGTTGGAACAAATTTTATTTATCTTCAGTAGGGAGAATCCAAGTATGCCAAAAACTCTTTCATCATATACAATTTACTATTCCTTAGCTTGTTTATTCAATAGTTATCAGTTAGAAGAAATTCAAAAGAAAATAAGAAACTATCTTTGGTCAAATGGGAAGGGCACAAAAAAAATGTTGTTAATTGGGATTGGTGCAACAAGAGTAAAGAATTGGGAGAACTTGGGTTAAAAGACCTAAAAAGAAAATGAATTTCTCTTGCAACAAAGTGGATCATAAATGCCTTAGAAGGGGAAGATCCATGGAAAGTGCATATAAAAAATAACATCCTAAAAGAATTGCAAAAAAAGCAAAGAAATGGAGAAACACTCCATTTAGTGACTCCCTAATAGGAATGCTCCCTATTCAACCAAATGGTTCCATTGTTTCCAAAACCATTTGGAAGGTAGGAGAACATGTAAGGAACTTGATAATAAACAATGATAACAAGGTCTATCCTAATAGGTCAATTTGGTGGAATTTATTTCATAAAAATAACCCTCTTGCCTTATTACAAGGCTGCTTAGTCGAATCTTGGGTGAAAATAGGCATTATTGCTTTTAAAGACTTTATTTGTGATGGTGCTCTTAAACCATGGACCACTCTAAGAAACGGGTATTATCTCCCCCACACACAATAGAGAACATACTCACTATTAAGAGAATCTTGCAAAGGATGATTATTTAAAACAATCATCTCAGGTTGTCGCACTTTTAATCATTGTGAAAAAATAACCCATTGCAAATGGAAAGATGGCACATATTTTTTTAAAATGAATGCAAAAAATTGTATCATATTGTGTAACTCAAAGGATATTACAAAGTTTGTTAACATATGTTGGAATAATAATGACACTCAAACAAACTGAAACAAATGGATTTGGAATGGGGTCTTAGAACCCAAAAAGGCATGCTTTAGATGGCTACTACTATTAAAAAAACTGTCATGGTCATCATATAATGTAAGTACAAATTTGTCTAGCTTATGTAGAAAGATTGATAATATTGATCATATATTTTTTGACTATATTTTTGCTAAAGAGATATGGCTAATGTTTTGTGCCGAGTTATGTGATTAGGCAATCTAGGATAATTTAAAAGCATGAAATTGTTATTGGTAAAATTGAAGGAATGGATAAGTATTCTAATTTATTCTATCTTATTCTTTCTACTTAAATTCTTTAGATGATTTGGAAAACTAGCAACAAGGGAAATTTTAAGGTTGGGTGGAGGGGGTACTTACTGAGTCAAATAAAAGACTCATTTTCCACAATCTCTCTGTGCAGGATTCTATGGCATCAGAGGTGTCCAAGGACAAATTTAAAAAATGACCAAAGGTGAAAAAGTAGAGATAAAGGAGGATGACGTAAAATATGTAAGAACCTAGCATCACAGTCTAGAAGACATCACAGACAAGAATCTTTCATTCAAAATGAGTACAAGGCATTTTAGGCCTTTTACAAAAAAAAGAAAAATGGATTGATATATGTAGAAAATTTTGTTTCCTTCACTTATTTTTGAATGCAAAACTTTATTGTACATAGATGTATAGTGCATATACGATATAACCTCAAAACTTGTTCCTATAGATTAGTTAAACAACCATAATGTTGTTATAAAAATGTAATAGATCCTTTTTGAAATATATAAACTATCTTTAATCTAAAAAATATCTTAAATGCATCTATTAAAAAATATCCTATATTAATATCATGTAATTCTATATTATATAAATTATATATTATAAATTAATTATTAATTTACATACTATAAATTATTATATCATTTAAATAATTAAAATTAAATTAATTCTTATTAATTTTAATATATAAATGCAATATTATACATACATATATGTAATAAACATTGATCAAACTCTATCAGTGGTACTAGATTTATTCATTTTAATGGGAGAGGAAAGTGTAGAGTAGAGAATGGAGAGGCAAGTGCAATAAAGTTAAACAAAAAAAATTAGATGGTGAATGGTTTTTTGTAATCAACAAGTGGTTTATTATTATGTTTGAAAAGATAAAGCTTTTTCCAATTCAAACATAAGATTATGGCATAAGGTGATGCAGGAGTACCCCAACAAACACACAATCAACATCACACAAAAAATAATTGTTTTAGGAGATCAGTGAGGTTTCTTGGCAAACCTTCTTATGGATAGATTGTTGACTCCATTACAAAATTGATGCCATTTTTTTTTGTGATTAGATCCTTCCTAGTTTGGAGATGTAATTGTTTTACAATTTTTGTTGGCGATTTGATGAAACATTAAAATTTTAATTTTCATGAGGTTTGATGCAAAACGACTTGGTAGAGGTCTTAGGGATGTTGATATACATGTCTCTGCCAGTTTTTGTGAGATTATGAGAATCTAATGTAGAGTTATCGCGGAAGTTAGTTTTCAACTTCATTAGTCGATGGATGAATGATATTGTTTGGTGTAGCCCACACATTTAATTATTTCAATGATATTTCTAAGAATGCGTTTAAAATAGCATTTTAAATGTTTAAAGCTGAAAATAAAAATTCAAAATAAGTGTAGGAAATATTTGAATGTGGAAGGGCGCAAAAACCTTTGGAGAGGCATTGAGAAGTGAAGTTGTTGAGAAAAGAAAATCATTGTCATTATGAGGAAAGTGAAACGAAATGTAGGGGCACCAAATAGGAAAAATGAAGGGGTGCGAGCTATGAAGAGGGCAATTAGTGCCAAAGGAAGGGGGGCAAATATTAATGATAAAAATCAAGCCAATAAGCTACGTAGGGGAGACTGGAAGAGGCCGCACAAGGGTGATCGGGGCTGCATAGAACAATTTGTAAAGTGTAGGTAGGCGTGAAGGATTTGCCATAGAGGTTGCCTAGGAGTTTATGGAGAGTGAAATAAGAGGCTACACATATAAGATTGGTACGCAACCAAAAGTAGATGAAGGGAGTCGATTTTGATTAAAATTTGCATATGTGAAAGAAAGGGAAGATGCAGGTCGCACATAGAAGGATATAGCACACCATTTGAAGAAGTAACTAAATGCAAATTGAGAGTTGCGAGAAAGAAATTGGAAAGGGGTTGATGTTAAGAGATTGAGGGAGAAGTCAAGTTATAGTGAACATGAAGGTGGATGATAATGTACATAAATGAATAAGATACGTTGCAGAGGACAAGGGATTATAATAAAGGAACAACAAACATAAATGACATTGTGTTTGTATGTTGGTAAATTTAGTCTTGTGAATGGTATGGAGTTAATTCTGGAATTTTTATGATGTCAATATATAATGTGCCTGGAATTATTGATGGTTGGAATTGGAATTGCTTTCTTTAAGTTGACACTATCTTAATCGATAAATGAAATTGTCACATTAAGATGTATCAATTGCAAAATTGTGTAATGGTAGTTTGTAATAGCAAGTTGAGGTTTTGTCTGCATCATAAGGTCTTTGGTTGATGGACATTGCTAGTTTACTCAAGATGGTGAATGGTTTTTTACAATCAACAAGTGGTTTATCATTATGTTTGAAAAGATGGAGCTTTTTCCAATCCAAACATAAGATAATGATATAAGGTCTTTGGTTCATGGACGTCGCTAGTTTATTTAATATGGTGAATGGTTTTTTGAAATTAACAAGCAGTTTATCACTATGTTTGAAAAGATGGAGCTTTTCCCAATCCAAATATATGATAATGGCATTAAGGTCTTTTGGTTGCGAGGAAGAAATTGGAAAGGGGTCGATGCTAAGAGATTGAGGGAGAAGTCAAGTTATAGCGAACATGAAGGTGGATGATAATGTACAAAAATGAATAAGATATGTTGTAGAGGACAAGGGATTAGAATAAAGGAACAACAAATGCAAATGACATTGTGTGTGTATGTTGGTAAATTTAGTCTTGTGAATAGTATGGAGTTAATTCTAGAATTTTTATGATGTCAATATATAATGTTCCTAAAAATATTGATGGTTGGAATTGGAATTATTTTCTTTAAGTTGACACTATCTTAATTGACAAATGAAATTGTCACATTAAGATGTATCAGTTGCAAAATTGTGTAATGGTAGTTTGTGATAGTGAGTTGAGGTTTTGTTTGTGTCATAAGGTCTTTAGTTGAAGGAAATTGCTAGTTTATTCAAGATGGTGAATGGTTTTTTACAATCAACAAGTGGTTTATCATTATGTTTGAAAAGATGGAGCTTTTTCCAATCCAAACATAAGATATTGACATAAGGTCTTTGGTTGATGGACGTTGCTAGTTTATTTAATATGGTGAATGGATTTTTGAAATTAAAAGCGATTTATCACTATGTTTGAAAAGATGGAGAGCTTTCTCCAATCCAAATATAAGATAATGGAATAAGGTATTTTGGTTGATGGAAAATGCTAGTTTATTCCTTTAAGACTAAAAATTCTTGCATTCCCACATACCTTAAAGGAATCTAGTTTTGTTTTAGATTGCAAGAATCAAGTAGCCCCCCTTATAAGTTGTAGTGCACTTGGTAAAGTTTTTCACGTGATCGGTGATGTTGTCGTGACATGCTCTCCAATACCATGGGGATGGGGGCAGGGGGAGACTGGACCTTGTGACCTCTTTCCTGCAATAGGATGATTTAGAAAATCAAGCCATGGCCCCCGCCCAAAGAAACCATCTAGTTGCACCTTTACAACCTTCCCATTATTTTTTGGGATATTTCTATTTTATCCAAAATCAAGAATTTATTGAGGGAGTTTTATCATGTTCATGATATTGTCATAAAGGGGAGGTTGATTATTTATGCTCATATTTACGCAATGTTATTAGGATGCTCTAATATAAGGTTGTAGCATCATAAATTTTCACCCTTGATAATTTCACACTATGTTTTGCTCCCCTTTAAGTTATTGGACCTAATTAAGCTTCTAATTTCCAAAATTATGCATTCCACAACTTATTTTAAATATTTCCTGATAATTTGCAAGCATAAAATAAATGATCTTATTTAATACTTTATCCTCGACACTTTAAACGCCCGAAATAGGGCTAGAACACTGGTGCCTAGTACACCTACGTCCCCCTATTCTGGCTCCAAATTCAAATATGTTCATGTTGCCATTTTATTATTTAAAATTTGAATATCTAAAGTCGGTTGTCAGGATTTAATTTTTAAGAAATTGGAGAAATGCCTATAAATACCTAGTTATTACATCATTTCAAATCTAACAAGGAGAATATGGGAAGCATTAAGGTGAAATTATGATCAATAAAATATCAAGAGCATTATTCAACAAGTCAAGATCAACTATTAGAGTTTTATTGCAGCAATTCAAGATCCAACATCATGTCAAAGTGTATGTGAGCTCATGTGTTATCATTGTTTTGTGAAGGCTAACCCTTGTTGTAGGTCTCTAAAGCATTCAAGAAAATCAAGCAAGCAAGATCCAAGATCCTTGAGGTGATGTGTATGACTTCAATCCTTCAAGGATGCCATTGAAGGGTGATCTCAGGTTGAAGAGAATCAAAGGAAGTTTGAAGACACTTTTTTCATTGTTGCATTCAAAACCCTAGGCCTTGACAACACATGGAAAGCCAATTACAAAAATATCTGACATTGATTCGACAAGTTTGCAGACGGGAAACCAAAGTACAAATCCTATAGCAAAGGATTGTGAAAATAGATCTAAAAAAATACCTAGCAGGACAGTGGCGCCCCTAACAAATCAGGCTAAAATTTGTACCATAGGTGCACAATGTCCTCCCCTTTCTGTTTCTACTGTCTGATATCCTCTGTGACATATCAATTTTTTTATATTCATATCATAATACTATTTTGCATCATTAAGTCAATTAGATCATTGCATTTCATTATTAGGTCATTTCCAAATTTGGTTGAGGGCTAGTTGACTCACCTTTCAAGTTGTAAGTCAACCTCATACCTTGGTCAAATCCATCAAACTCCCATTTCATTCTTGCATTCCCACACACACATATGCACAACAAAATAAACATATTTAAAATTAGGGAAAGGTGTCAAACTCTAAGGCCACAAACCAAAAGGGATCCCTTTCCCTACGTTTCATTTTGGTGAACCTAACTTGTTAACATTATATACCTTCTGAAAATTCACCATAGATCTAGGTTTTTCTTTGCATTGATTTCCATTTCTTATTTAGGGTTTAATTTTTTCTTCATAAAAGGAATAAAAATAAAAATATTGCATTCATATTGCATTAAAAGTTAAAATAGGATTTATTTAAGTCATTTTAGCTCAAATCTACATTCAAATTGCATTCATTAGATCATTAAAGTATGAAATTATTCATTGCATTCAAATTGTATCTTTCATCTAGGTCAATAAAGTGAAAACTTTCATTAGTTCTTTTCAGAAAGTATTTCCATATCACCATTTTTAGATTTAGCATATTAGACTTAGTTGATTTTTTCATTTTGCATTGTATTCAAAAATTTTCATTCATCATTTGAATACATTTGCATACTTTAATTTTCCATTTCCATAGTCATAAAATTAGTAAAATATGGAAAAATATTCATTGTCAAATCTATTTGCACACAGAATTGGGAATATTAAATAGTAACAAACACACTCTCAATTTGAATTTTCAGTCACCCTATCTAGGACATAGGCACGCTAGGCACCTCTGTCTTGTATTTTGTGGTTGAAATTTGAATCAACTCTCTGTTTCTGTGTTCTTTGTTGGATTTTGTTGTCAGAATTTTGTTTCTGCATTTCAAAATTGTTATTTATTTTCAACATTGTTGCAAGTTTATATTCTTAAGTTCACAATCCTAAAATTGAGAAAAATCTGGAAAGGAATTCATTGTTAGAAATTTTTGCACATAAACATAGAAACCCTAAATAGTATAATAGACAATTGAACTTTTAATTTTGTAAAAGACTTCCTAGGACATAGGCACCCTAGGCACCACTGTTTTGCCTTTTTTGGCTCAAATTTCTGTTAGATATTTGTCTTTGTGTTTTCTATTGGTTTCTAGTCTCTGATTTTTGTTTTTGGATTTTTTCTATTTTTGTTTGTTAGTTTAGTGTTAATCTTGGGTACACTTAAGTGTTTTGGAACTTGTATGAGTTTCATGACCTGGTTTCCTATTACCAATGCTTTAGTGAGACGTAGATCTAGACTTATGGCATCCCACGTTGGCTTCACATCCGTTGTGGATCATGAGTCTTCTAACTCTTTCATGACAAGTATTGTCAATACTCAACCCATTTTGGACTCTATTCTTGATGTTACCATGCCAATGACAACCATGCAAACACCTGTATTTACAAATGTTGAGACTATGGTTGCCCATGTTCCTAAAGAAAAATTGAAAAAAATGGATAAGGACTTATAAAAACTTCAAGACTTTGTGAGTACTAAATACTTGGGTGGTACAATAGTTCCTATAATTGACAACATGAGAAAACTAATTAATGATGATCATGGATTAGAGGTATTGCATAGCCTAGCCCATATAGTTGATGATAATGTACCTACCATGGCTAGTTGCACTCAAGCTTTGGGATACACTTAGATTCAAGGAGGAAGTCAATTCTCCATACCTACAACTATAGCCTCTATCCCTACATACACAAATCCAACTATTGCTTCCACAATACAACAAAGCATTGTCATAAATTTAACAATAGGCCTCTCCACTAGAAATCCATATGGTTTTGAATCTTCCCATGTCACACCCCAAGTTTCATCCCCACTCATAAATTTGAAAAATAGTAGCCCACCAAATACATACACAATTCCACCATATTCACCACATTCCCAAAAACATGTCAACCAATGATTCCATCATCAACCAAATTTTGCAAAATGTCACTTCACTTCAACAACAAATCTCAACCTTGAACCAAAACCAAAATGGACAACCATCACAATATGACAAAAGGAGCCCATTGTCATTTGAAATATTGAAAGCATAAATGCCAAAAAACATATAGATACCCTGATTTGACAAGTTCAATTATAATCTCTTGGCTAAACTCTTTCCTAGGTCATTGAAAGATATAACTTTGGAATGGTTTTGTTCATTGCCGAATAATTTAATCTACTCATTTAATGAGATTGTTGATGCTTTCCTCAACCATTTCCAAGTCAACATTGGTCCTAAGTTTACCCTACTTGATTTAATGTTATGCAAACAAAGGCAAGGTGAAAAGGTTACAAATTTCATAAGCTGCTATCATTTTCTTTTATCACAAATCAATCTTACTCTTCTTGATGCAGATATCCAAAGAGTGTTCATTAAAAACTTACAATTTGACATAAGGGAAAAAATATTATTAATGAAATTTCCATCTTTCATACATTTGTGTACGACTCTTTGTGACTATCATAATTCGATTGGTCAGTATGAATAGGCATCTTCATTGACTCATATTGAGAAATCTGAATCCATACCTCAAAACAAGTATCAACCTTTTGAAAAGAAAAACAATTTTTTTATCAAGTTTCATACACATCAAACAACCAATCACATTGAACCTCAAGTTTTTGTCATAAGTCCAACTCCATACCAATTTAGATCAAAAGATAGATAATTCACCCAGTTACCTCAAACCTTTACCTCAAAACTTCAATCCAAATGCCTTTTGTCAATATCATCACACAAGTGGACATGATATAGAACGATGCATGTGTCTTAAACATCAATTTCAAGACCTCATCGATTCTAATCACATCTAGTTGGGT
Source organism: Sequoiadendron giganteum (assembly GCA_007115665.2). Taxonomy (NCBI): domain Eukaryota; kingdom Viridiplantae; phylum Streptophyta; class Pinopsida; order Cupressales; family Cupressaceae; genus Sequoiadendron; species Sequoiadendron giganteum. The sequence continues at coordinate 796,089,523 of CM021101.1, forward strand.
GGTGTTAATGACCAAGGGAATAAGTCTGTTGCCCTACCCAATCAAAAGTTGTAAATTTTTACCAATCCTATGCCCAACCATTAATCCAACTTTGTGCAAGCTTGTGATGTTAAGAATGATGAGATGAATATTGATAAGACTAATAATATGAGTGATGACATGAATGGTGACAATAATGAAGAGAAGGAAGTAGATCACATGTTTGTTCTAATAGATGTTAAACCTCATAAGGGCCAAATCACTGAGTTACCCGACATTGCTTTCACCCATAGTGAAGCAGTTAGACATGCAACTAATGGTCCTCTCTACACTGCCGATTGTATCAATGAAAAATTTGTGCCAGGAATACTCATTGATCCTGCATGTGTAGAGAATGTGATCACTGAGGAATTCTTGTTTGTGCAAGAGCTTTATCAAGATTCTTATGAACAATCAAAAGCATGGATACAAACCCATGATGGTTTTGCTCACCCTATTATGGGTTCCATCACTCTTCCTCTTAAAGTTGGACTGAAACAACGAGTGTCTCATTCTCCATCATCCCAACATTGGACCAATTTTGTGTGAAGCTAGGCTATCTATGGCTACGCTCCATGAATTCCATCCCATCGGTTATTCACAAGTGCACAAAGTTCCCCTTTGAAAATGAGATATTTATAGTACATCATAGTGGGTTTAATCCTTTGTCTTCCTGTGGGAATTTTTCATTGGATTTCTAATGCAGGAGCATCTAGGGGTACTAGCAATCTTGCATCACCAAAAATATTGTTATTTTGATTTTCATTTATTTTAATAAGGGCTCAGGGGTTAAGAGAAAAATATTTTAATTTACAACAATGTAAATTCCCTTGGTGTGAATTTGTAAATGTAAATTGGATGGGAAATAAGTCTTGGTAAAACAATGAAAGCATCTTAGAGGGGAATATGCCTTTTGGGTGTCCACTTTTGGAGAAGGTCAAAAAGTCTTGTTTGCATGTACATGTGTCATAAAATTTCATAAAATGGGCTGCAAAAGAATCTTGCATGTTGCTTGCATGTATTTGCATGTTGTTGCATGTCTGGGTCGTAATTATGAGACCTAGTCTCAGTAAAACAGCCATAACTTTCTCATACATTAACAAAATTAAGAATTTCAAAATGATTCAGAAAGATGAAAATGAGGCACACTAAACCCAAAAACCGTTTGAGGAAATTTTGACAAATGACAAAGAGTTGGTAGGAAGAAAGTGATGGGTTTTCTTTGTGGTTAAGTGGAGGTTGTTTTAAGAAACCAGTAGTGGTTTCTTCTCACACATTTTCTATATATTGATGCTTGAAATTTGGTGGAGGGCTTTGGACAGTTGGTGGTTGAATATCCAGATGTTGCTAGAATGATGTTGGAATGCCAAGTTACATATTTTTGTATATGTGAAGCCCATGTTATATGTGAGCATATGAGCTCCATAATTATGTAATTCATTTTTAGATTTGAACTTAATATATGTTGCATATTTCTCTTCTATTTCTATGTGTTTAAGTTAATTTGTTGCCTTCTTGCATAGAGTTGTATGTGTGTTTGTGATTAGATTTGAAAGGGAGAGTATCCCTCTTTCATTAGTGGTATCAGATTGAGAGTTCTTGAGTGTGTAGGCAGAAGCGCCAATTGGAGGCAGTTTGCACCAAGACTTAGGGGGTGGAGTGTGTATAGTGTGTAGTCCAATCACTGAATGTAAGGCAGTCTATACTTGAGAGGTTAAAGTTTGAGCATGTGTGGCAAGTGAGGTTGCAACAATAATGAAAGAGTTTAGCGAAATGGAGGACATTGAAGAAAAGGAAAACCAAATTGCAGCAGTTGAGGATGTTGCAGTTAAAAAAAAGTATGCATTGATGTATGGGGATCCAGTGTTCGATGAGGAACCTGATGAAGACCAAGAGTTTCTTGAGGAAGAGATCACAAAGATAGAGAGGTTGTTCAATGCAACAACAGAGACAATAGCATTCAACATTGAGGAAGAAGATGTTGTGGCATAAAAAGTCATCAAGGTAAAATATAATTTTTATGAGTTTTATAATGTTGAATTTGTAAAGGATTTGCATTGTGATATGAGAAAAGAGTTAGAAAAGAAAAAGGATTGTGAGGATCCAGAGTGGTATATAGATGTATACTTGCAGGTAGAGACTATGGAGAAGCTTCAAGAGAGATTTGGTGGAGGTGGTTGGTTTGTAGTGGGTCAAAACCCACAAAAGAGAAGAGGAGTAGAGAGATTATTTGGAGGAGGATGGTACATAATGGATACAAGTTCACAAGAGAAGAGGAGAATGGAGTGCAAATTTTTCAGAGAAGGAGGTTGCTTGTTCTAGCTAAGTGTTGGAAGAGGAGAAAGAATACATCAGAGGTAATAGTTTTAGTGATGGAGTTTGCTAAAGATTGCTTGCAATTCGAAAGGGTGGTACTACCACTCAACTCCATTTTGTGAATCTATATTCACAAAAAAATTCCTACCTCAGGTGTCTGATGTAGAAGCATCTATGGGTACTAGCAATCTTGCATCACCAAATATTACTCTTTTAATTTTTATTTATTTTTAATAAGGGCTTAGGGGTTAGGAGAATAATATTTTAATTTTCAACAATGTAAATTCCCTTGGTGTGAAATTGTAAATGTAAATTAGATGGGAAATAAGTCTTGGTAAAACAATGGAAACATCTTGGAGGGGAATATGCCTTTTGGGTGTCCACTTTTGGAGAAGGTCAAAAAGTCTTGTTTGCATGTACATGTGTCATAAAATGTCATAAAATGAGCTACAAAAGAATCTTGCATGTTGCTTGCATGTATTTGCATGTTGGCGACAAGCTTTGCATGTTGTTGCATGTCTGGGTCATAATTATGAGACCTAGTCTGAGTAAAACAACCATAAATTTCTCATATGATAATCCAACTCAAGAAGGACTACAACTTTCACCAAAACAAGACATGGAACCAAAAAAGAAGAGAAATAATAAGATTCAACCACAATTATCATAAAACCTCCCATTGTGATCAATTTGGATGATGATGATGAAATTGCTAAAATTGATGAGGAGGTGCATAATGAGATGAATGTTTTATTTTCAAAGAAAATGAATCAGATGAGGGCAACCATGATGATCCTCTTGATGAGAGTGACCCACCACGTGTTGCACCTGGAGATGCTCCTAGTACGATACTTGTAGTCCCTTTGGCTAGTTATATGCCTTCCATTTATGATGAGCAAGATTGGGATGTAGAAGACCTATTTTAGGTTGGCTCACATGTGTGGTACTCCTTGTATGTTTGTTTCATATGTTTTTTTTGTGTTTTATTGCATGTGATGTGATCTCCCATGTTGTGATTCTTGGTGTTCATTTATGTTTGTGTTTTTTCTTTAGATGACCCTTGTTGCTCTGTTGGTGCAAGGATACAAAGGAAACAAACATGTCATGACATTCTTATATTTGTATCTTCCTTATTCTATATGTCATAAAATTTTACTCTTTTTATTGTCTTATGTTTTCCTTTTGGGGACAATGCAAGGCGTTGAGACATATAGGTATCTTCCACGTTGACCTAAAAAGCTTCTTTGTCTTCTCTCTATGTGTCATTCCTCCTTTGTGTTCATTGTTCCACAAGTATTTGGGGAATGATATTAGTTTTGAGCTCTATTATATCACTATAGCAAAGACTATACTGACCTTGGATACATGGATCCCTCAGCGTTCCTTTCAATATTGTTTGTCACATTGCATTTTTGGGAAACCCATTATCATGATGTAGCTTTATTTGGAAACATATCATTGGCACAAGGCTTTCCAAACAAGCTCTTGTGATATCTTGTTATATGGAATTTATCATTTTCTACTTTAAAGTAATTACACACAACACAATGTTTTTCAATTTATTTAAAGTGGGGGCATACATTGGCATTATTTTGCTTCACTTTGTTCACAAGCGTTGGACTTAGTGATACTTTGACATTTGAAATTTTCGTTTGGTTCACTTTGTTCACAGGCATTGAACTTAGTGTAACGTTGGCATAACATTTTTGAAAATATTGTAGCACCTTATCAAGGTTATTAGGGACTATAACTCTTGGTGTGGCTATGGGTACATACCTAGTGAAAAACGGTCCTCACTAGATGTAGTGTGTTTCTCATTTTGCTACCCTGTCTTGGGGGCTCACCTAGTAAAAAAAAACTCTCACTAGCTTATGTGCCTTTCAATTTGTGACTCACCTAGAAAATATTAGACTTTTCTATTGTGTTTCATGAACACCTTTTGTATGGATCCTAACATATTACAACTTGTTAGTCCATATCTTATTTTTGTATTCCATTTTGACATTGTATGTTTTGGTATGTTGTCTTGTTACATATCATACACGTGTGTTCCTTTGTGCCTATGTTGGTTTACCATGGGATCTTGGATCCTAGGGGCTTGACCATCTTCCTTTTTCCTTAGTCATCCTATCTCTTCAAAATTTGTACAATTGAACCCCTCTTAGCATATATTTCCTACTTTCGTGTGAGTTTGAGTGCAAGTTCATACTTTCACTAAAGTGGGGGCTAAATGTAGCGTCACAAATTGTCAACCTTGACAATTTCACACTATGTTTTCCCCCCCTTTAAGTTATTGGACCTAATTAAGCTCCTAATTTCCAAAGTTATTCATTCCACAAATTTTAAATATTTTTTGATAATTTACAAGAATAAAAAAATTTCTCTCATTTAATACTTTGTCCCCAACACTTTAAACCCTCAAGAATAGGATTGGGACACTAGCGCCTAGGGTGCATATGTCCCCCTATTTTGGCTCCAAATTAAAATATGTCGGTGTTGACATTTTATTATTTGAAATTTGAATATATAAAGTCAGTTGTCAAGATTTAATTTTTGGGAAATTGGAGAAATGCCTATAAATACCTAGTTATTGCATCATTTCAAATCTAACAAGGAGAATATAGGAAGCATTAAGGAAAAAATATGATCAAGAAATTATCAAGAGCATTATTCAACAAGTTAAGAGCATCCATTAGACTTATAGTGCAACAATTCAAGATCCAACATCATGCCAAAGTGTATGTGAGTTCATGTGCTATCACTTTTTTGTGAAGGCTAACCCTTGTTGTAGATATCCAAAGCATTCAAGAAAATCAAGCAAGCAAGATCCAAGATCCTTGAGGTGATGTGTAGGAATTTAGTCATTCAAAGAAGCGATTGAAGGGTGATCTCAGGTTTAAGAGGATCAAAGGAATTTTGAAGACATTTTTTCATTGTTGCATTTGAAACCCTAAACCTTGACAACACATGTAAATTCAATTACAAAAATATTTAACACTAATCTGACAAGTTTTTAGAGGAGAAATAGAAATACAAATTTGACATTAGAGAATTGTGAAAATAGATCTAAAAATACCTAGTAGAACAGTGGCGCCCCCGACACCAATATCCCAATAAATCAGGCTAAAATTTGTATCACAGGTGCACAACTTCCTCCCCTTTCTATTTTAGTTGTCTAATTTCCTCTGTGAGATCTCAGATTTTTTGTATTCATATCAAAACACTAATTTGCGTCATTAAGTCAATTAGATCATTGCATTTCATTATTATTTCATTTCTAGATTTTGTTAAGGGTTGGTTGACTCACCTTTCAAGTTGTAAGTCAACCTCCTACCTTGTCCAAACACGTCAAACCCCCATTCCATCCTTGCATTCCCACACACATATCCACAACAAACCAAACATGTTTGAAATTAGGGAAAGCTGTCAAACTCTAAATCAACAAACCAAAAGGGTTCCCTTTCCCTACATTTCAAAGGTCATACACCTTTATATATATGTTTTATTAAGTGCATTCTATTTAAAATAATTGATTACTTATAATGGTAGTTTTGAATAGGCGTAATTATACCCTTTTAGGTATTTTTCCAGCCCTTCTCCTATATTTAAGAAGGTTATTTCTCATTGAGAGTAGTATAAAAATTAGAGTTTATGCACAAGACTATAAAGGCAATGTGGAAGTGAGGAGAAATTGTATCCCCAAAATTTGTCTATATTTATATAGATAATTTTTTTTTTTTTATATATTATATTTTTTATTAAGTGCATTCTATTTAAAACAATTGATTACTTATAATAGTAGTTTTGAATAGGTGTAGCTATACCCTTTTAGGTATTTTTCCACCCCTTCTCCTATATTTAAGAAGGTTATTTCTCATTGAGAGCAGTATACAAATTAGAGTTTATGCACAAGACTATAAAGCCAATGTGGAAGTGAGGAGAAACTATATCCCCAAATTTTGTCTATATTTATATAGATAAATTTTTTATTTTTTGTATTATTATTATTTTTTAGACTACACGAATTGGTCGGGTACCCGTCCCCCTATAAATTGCAGTGCACCTTGTAAAAAAAATCTACGTGACCGATGATGTTGGCATGACACGCCCTCTGGTACCACAGGGATGGTGGGGAGACTAGATATCATGACCTCTTGCCTGCAACAGGATGCTTTAGCCAATCGAGCTAGGCCCACTGCCCCTATTTTTTGTATTATTAAAATGATACTTTATGAGATTTTTTTATCTAATTTTTTTCTCATATATATTAACATGTTTAATTTATGTATCTTGTAATTCTTATTTTACTATTTTATATTTACTTGTGATAATTAATAACGTAAAACCTAATTTCCAACATGATATTAGAGAGGTAGGAAATGTTGATCACTTTACAAGTGATATATGAGAGAATTTTCATTCTATTTTTTAAAACTTGTACATTCTTTCCAATAGATTCTTTCTCTTTATAAAAGATCACACTAAGGGTTTTTATTTATTTAATTACTTGAGACCCTTAGTAACATTTAAGACATATATAAGGTCATAACAAAAGGTAAAAACTAGGTCCACTTTGTGTGTGTTAAGTAACAAGGTTCATTTTATCCTCAACTACACTAACACCTACGATAAATAAAATAAAATAACCTCTTTCCAATTTTGAAGACATTTCATAAATACATTAATATATTGAAATCCAATATCACCTCTAAACATATACAATTTTTTATTTATTTTATATATTTATCTATTATTATTTTTAGATTGCAGGAATCGGGTAGCATGATCCCCTATAAACTGCAGTGCGCCTGGTAAAAATTTTAATGTGATAGACGTCGTTGGCATGACATGCCCTCCGATACCATGAGGGTGGGGGAGACTACACCTTGTGACCAACCTCCCACAATAGGAAATATTTAGACAACCGAGCTAGGGTCCCCACCCCTATTTTATATATTTGTTATTCTAAATACTTAGATTCTATATTATTTAACCATTGCTTACTTCTCATTCTACATTTTACCACTTTATGTACTTTTTATTTTTAAATAAATGTCTTATTATTTTGATAGGTCATGTTCCTCTCTTCTAAAAGATACATGTTATGATCACACCCATTATTAAATTTCTTAATAGTCAACACAATTCCCTTCAAAAATTATGATCAATCAACATGGTTGCTTGTGTTGAGCTTAAGATGAAAAACAAGTGGAAACTTGAATGCAAATCCTTTTCCTTATTTAATTTGAAAGATCAATGTTTGAATCATACTTGCATATGGGTGTGAAAAACATACTTCATTTGTAACTTGTAGCTTGAAATTTTCCCTCACATTTCCAAAGTTGGTGGATTTTTTATTCACTTATTTCCTTTAGAGATGATAAAATCTCCAACTAGCCTCACATATGAATTGGCCAAATTCATACATGAAACATTGTAAAAAGTAAATACTATAAGATTTGGTATAGAATTATTGGCCCACGTTTGTCATTGCATCAAAAGATCGATCTATCAATGCCTAATACAAATGGTAGAGACATGGATCACATGGGAGGTGGTTAGTCCCTTGTCACGAATCTCGAGGAGAGCATTGACCATCTTCCAACAATCTCACCCTCAAGGTTACTCGAGGGGATTCAAACCCATGACCCAACACTCTGATACCAATTGTTGGCCCACATATGTTGTTGCATCAAAATATTGATCTATCAACACCTGATATAAATGGTAGATACATGGATCACACAAGAGGTAGTTAGTCCGTTATCACGAATCCCGAGGGGAGCATTGACCATTTTCTAAAAAGAAAAACTATACACCATGCTATATTTGGCTGAAGATTATAGCCACCCAAGATCTAGGAACTTCATGAAAGCACAAGAGAGATCAAATATGAAAAACAATTCTATTCTATCAAAGGATGCAAATGATAGCAATTTTTCTATTATTAATATCAATCAATCAATCAATATATTTTACACATGAGACCATTGGCTATATAGCCAAGGTGAGACATATGATTAAATAGGATTATGACAAGTTTCTTAATCCTATGTCATGAGATAACTTATCATAACTACCTATGACACGTGTTAAAAGTCAAAATATAAGATAATATCTAATAACAAATAACACCTTCTAGAAAGATTCCCTCCTAGGACCTAATTAAACTCAACATGTAAATAGGACCTACTAATGACTAGATAGGTAAAACACCAACTTACACCAACAACCCCCCTCAAGTGTAGCTTAGGGAGTAGCTTATTATTATGTAACCGACACAAAGATGGGTCTTGGCTACGAGAAGAAGGATTGATCAATCACCACTGGTTGACTATCCCATTGGTCTAGATGAAGATGATATAATTGAAGTGAGCAATGAGGAGGTGAATAGAGAAATTCCCTCCCCCCAAAGAAATCAAGAATTAAGGTTGCCCCAAAATAGGCTTGGTGTAAACATTCTAGGGGGAAGGGATAATACAAATGACATCAAAGATTTGGCTTGCTGGAGATTCATGGATGATAATGAGTTTGTGACAAATCAAGAATTTTTAGAATTTGAATTGAGATCTAGAAGTGAAGAACATATTGCAAGGCTTGACCAAGAAAAAGGCCAATGTTCTTAGGGAACAGTATGAGGAAGTTTCTTAGAAGCTGCTTGTAGAAATGAGAATTAATGTTACAAAAATCACCCTAGAGGAAGGATGAAGAATGGTAAGAGGAAGTGGGGTTTTTCTTCTCCTTGAATGGGACATTACTTCAGCCATTGCATTTGATACAATAAGGAAACATGATCAATAAGTATTCTCCTCTGAGGATCAAGTAGTGGCAGTGCTATCAGGATCAATTTTTAACCCTAAATGGGAAACCTTAGCCATTTGGGCCCTTACTCCCAATACTAATAAGCCTCTTGTTGTAGAACCAACTGAAGACTTAAAGGGTGGCCTTGTAATAAAAAGAGTTTTTGAATTTTTTTTGTTGAAGCTACCACTTTGGCAGTTGGCATTGCTAAATTTAGCAAACCCACTACAACGGCATTACAAAATAAGTATGAAAAAAAATTACAAGATCACCTTGTACTCACCACTAAGTATAATAGGTTAAAGGTGATGTAGATCCAAGAAAAAAAATCTCCTTCAACAAGTGTATTGGTACCAAGTTCTAGTGCATTGGTTGCAAGCTTGTCTTTAACACCACCACAACCAAATTTGAGCAAAGAAAATGAAGAGTCGAAAGAGAAAATACAAATTTTAGAGGAGATTTTGGGAGATTTTTAGAGTAACCAACATGAGAACATCTATCATGTTGTATCAAGTATTCTGGGACACTTGATGTCCAAGTTTTTGAGAAAAGTGGAGAATGTCCATAAGGACTACTCCTAGCTTGTAACAACATTCAAGAGGATAACTGAGGACAAGGAGAAGGCTAAAACACTATTGAATAAATGGGTTCCCTGGATAATCACATTACGAGGAATGTATAAGGGGTTTTCTAATGAGCTAAATCCACTAGAAGGAATTTGTCCAAGCTACAAAATGGCTAAAATGACAAGGGAGATACAAGGATTTATGGATCAACTGGTAGAGAAAGAAAAAACAAGGTTGGAGGAGTTTGAAAATAGTGATATCAAAATTATGCCTAATATCAAGAATGAGAATGGAGAGATAAAGGATTACCTTCAATGGGGATCCCAATTTGAAGTAATAACTTCTACCTTAGCTTTCTTCATTTGTGATGAAAATAAGATTGATGTAGAGCTCCTAAAAAGTTGTATGGATAAGCTATTGGATACTAATCAACTCTTAGAAGAGTTTTGGAAGGAGGTTGATTCAATTTATTCCAAATATCATCACTACACATCTAACATGGATCAACTCCTTGATTATCAATGGCCATAAGAAATATTTTATCAGGTCTAGGATGAAAATTACAATCAACTGCCATAACTATGAGTCATTTTACCACACAAGTCAGAAGTATTAAATGACATGGAATTTAAATAATTTTTTAATTCTTTATCTAGATGGTTTGGCATTTTTTTTTCTTTTATGGTCTACTCAACATCAAATATAACTAAGTACAACAACTTGAAAAGGAGAATATTCTTTCAATTCGAGAGATAAAGCCTCAAAGTATAATCATTCTCTCTTTCATCATTGCAACATTAGCAAAAATATTCTTCATCAATTAAGGCAACTTTTCGTATTCATGTGGTGCATCCATTTTTTCTTCCTTAGGAGGTTTTTTCTTTGTATTTTTAGGACACGATTGTCAAATGAAAATGTGGCATATGTCCTATGGTGTGAAGCTTGTTCGCTCCCTTGTTTCTTATAAAAGGGAATTCAAGGCCATTCTATAACGATCTTGAAAATTTGTAAGAAGACCAACTTTTGTATTTCGGTCTATATATGTCTGATTTAGGTCTTGTTAGGAAAGGATGCCAATGTGATTGGTAATTTTGTATAACAATACTAGCATTTAGAATCCAATACATGATAAATTTTGTAAGAAAATGATCTCCTATATGTATTAACCTTCAAGATTTGTGAATAAAATTGATCAAGAATATATTTCTCTTCATCTTTGTAGTTTTTCCTATGTATGAATGTCTCTTCTATGACTTTTTTTTATACGCATTTCTTCTATGGTTTTTACTCAAGTAGTAAATTATATATTGTTTATGAGAAATGTTGAATATTTTAGGTATATACAGGGATTTGTAAGTAGAATTGTTTGTAGAATTATGAGGGATGGTAATGTAATGAATTATCATTAAGATTTAATGTTAGAATCAATGATGTTATATAGGGTTTTCAATTATGTTTCCCTTGACTCCATGACCTAGGTTTAAGGCACCAATCCAAAGCATAAATTTTGATTATAATCTTCATGATCAACAATTTTAAGAAATAATTTATCTTTCAAGCAATATTTATTGCATAATATTATTTATATGTTATCAGATCTATAATGCATAAACTTGAAGAATTTAGCTCATTCAATGTGTTTATCTGCGATTCTTGATTAATAAGAGAGAACATATCTATTTGAGCAATATCTGAAATCAATTATAAAAAATCCTAAGTGATATTGCATAGGATCACCCTCCTAGGTTATGTAGAGCTTGAAGTGGACAAAATATTGTGCTGAAGATATATGAGAGTTTCAAAGTCTCTGGTTTTATTTAGCATATTTGTGTTAAGTTCCTTTCTATTACTTCAAATTGGTTTGCTTCTTTTGTTCATTCAAATTTCTCTACAAATATCTTTGAAGATTTTGATTCCCTTAATTATGTGGTGACTCTGAAAGTCTCCTTGTTGGTGCAAGTGAAAAAGTGAAAAGGAAGAAAGGATATCAAAGAAATCATGGAAGTTAGAAGATCTCTATACAAAGATCATCTTGAAAATAAGTTGGAAACAAAATTGCCTCCAAGAAGGTAGTCATGCAAGAAGAAATATGTAAGAAATCTTAAAAATAGTGATGATAATTGTAGTGTTCTTTAATCAGCTCAATAACTAGAAATATGAATTCCTCTACTTAGGGATTGGACATCACAACCAACAACCATAATCTGCTAAAGAACCTCATTTAATTATCAACCCGAGGACATAAACTTGAAATGGGTCAGCACAATATATGCACTAATCACCTTTCCAGACATGCATGATTTCCTAAAATGCTAGAACTCTAATTAATGGAATTACTTTACTGAATAACTTGCTTTGGAAATAAAAATTGAAAGATGAAACTACTCTATTTCTAGTGGCTACAGGAACAATTGACAGCTCTGTGTTTCTGTCAGCTGCAAGAATAGACACATTAACTTCTACAAAAGAAAGTACAACTATCCTAACCTACAGAATGAAAGTATAGACAATTCCCTAAGTGGGCCCCCTTAGGTCATGCCAAAAGTAGACAATAGATTAGGCAAAAAACTTCATAAACTTTATTGATTCAAGGTAAAACAATACATAGCATGCAATCTCTCTTGACTGTATTTCTGAAATTGAAAATGTGTTTTACAACAGCAACGGTTCAGCCCTTCTCTGAAGAAGAGTGAGCTATTTATTGAAAAAATAAATCTAACTACTAACTAACCTTCCCTTATAAATCGAGAGGTCTTTATTACATTCAACTAACTTAGAAAAGCGATGGATAGAAATGAAAGGACCAAGTCAAATCAATTTCAGTCTTAAAGTGCCATCATCCTAGATTCATGCGCCATCAAGATGCCTGAGCTAGATTTATGAAACACTTCTCTTGAATGGCGGATGAGTTGAAACTGACTCCCTATTTTTCAACTGCAAAACTGGTCTTCATTGATTTGGTCTTCTATCCACAAGTGGGAATTGAATTCCTTCCTCCAATCGTGGTACCTGCAAAATATCCTGCCGGCTATTCCTAAGGTAGAGAGTTAGCTCAACACATTCAGCATTTAAGACGATTCATCATTTTATTTATTCATCTATTTAAGCATTAATCTAAAGCAAACATTATTCTAGGTGTGGCTACAGGAAGTTCAACAGTAGAGGCTGCAGGAGGTTTTTCATCACACAAGGTTTACTAAGGCATTCATCAAACTACTAAAACATTTAATGTAATAACCATGGAAGACTTAGCGTAATATACTCATTAAATTAAGCATAAAAAGCTAGTGTTTTTATCCCATAATCAACACCAAATGTTTGTTTTAGCATAATGAAAAAGCATAAAAGTGTTTGCAAAAGTATGATCTAGATGTGCCAAAAACTGGGCTCATCATTCCCCTCAACCGACTATTTGCTGGACCCTTCAGCAAATCTGGCATTTCTTCTCCTGGAAAACTCTCTTAAGTTAGCATTTTGCTGCTGTCCACACTCTCCATGCTGGAAACTCCAGAAGTGAGCTCGCATCGCCTCCAGCCTTTGCCATCGTTATCCTCATAACTCTTGTTATATACGTTGTTGTCCCCCTGCATAGAAAGTAATGGCCATAGGAGAATAGGTGGTTGCATAATCAAAGGCAACAAATTATCCCTTTTTGTCTTGGTATTCCTCATATATCTCTTTGCCCTTCTGGTTGCTGCATACAAGGTATTGGGAGTGTGTGGTTCTGCTCTTTTTAACTGGAATGCAAGATGTTCCCATCTTGCTTGAATGTGCAGGTTTGCAGCCCCAAGATCATTGTTTATTACCTGAGAATACTGAGAAAATGTTTCTTGCCTCAAAGGCTCAATCAATGGCTTGGCTCTTTCATCTCTCCATAATTTCTTCCAATTGAAATAGATACCCATTCCTTTCTTTGATTCATTCCTTACTAATAACGACATATTAACCTCATTATGTTGATGACTATCCAATTGTTCCCCTTTGCTTATTTCATTGGTGATCCAGGAGATCAAGGCACTGATATGAATTTCGCCAACATAACATAAAGGGTTCCAATATTTATCCTAAGGTATATCTAAATTATGCAGATAAAATTCACACAGAAAATTCCTGATGTGCAGAGGTGAATCCCTATATGCTTCATAAAATTCTTCCGGGGTATCTAATGAAGGATTTTTACCTTTCTAGTTTCTAATCAATTGGAAGTTTAAATACAACTCCTTGAGATACATTGCATAAATGGGTGAAGGTGCTCGACACTGCATTAGACATGGAACAATCTCTACCACCTGGTTAAGAGTGTCATTTAAATTAGCAATTTCCAGATTCTTGTTCTAGATTATTCTTTGAAATCTCTCAATTTCAAGTGCAGAAGTAGTTTGCTGATATTGGAGTCCTTCAAAACATGCCATCCCTGTAGCAAAGTTTGTGACATGGAGTGGAGGTCTATGATTATAGCCTAATGTAGGTGATCCTTGTATTTCTTCAGTTGCATTCACCTTTCTTTGTTCCTCTTCTTCAATTACCTCTGTTTTATCTGATGGTTCAAATTTTTCCTGTCCTAAATTGCCTTCCCATTGCCAATCTTCTTGATCTTCCTGAGTAGCAGGAATCTCATCAGTCATGCCAATGTTGTCTCTCTCTTTTTCCAATGGAGTCATAGCTGATACTTCTTCCTTCCCAACATATCCTTCTTCTTCCTGTAGCATTCCTGTCATACTTTCCTGCATCTACTTTGCAATGGCGGCCAATTCATCTAGGCCCGCTCCTTCAGGTGTATCTACGGTTTCCACAACAACAGGTTCCTCCATTTCTAGTATAGGACTAGAAGGTTCTAAGATTGGTGGTGCGGTAGGAGTAACATTAAGTGACTATCGAGCTTCCAGGTTCTGGATTCTAGAACTCCTTATAGGAGTAGGAATTGTCTGACGCCTCTTTGAGGGCTTTGTCGTAGGAATAGAGGGGTTTTATTTTTATTTCCTTTTTGTAGACTTAGGGGTTGCCACAATAGGTGACTTCCCTTTCCTAACATTGGAAGAAGACTCAGGATTTTTGATAGGGGTTTTTTCAGAAAGAGGAACGCCATCCTGTGAATCGGATGACTCCTGTGTAGGGGACATAGTGGTAGAGGTCTAGCCTATGGACTGGGAGGTTCAACGCTTGAAGGTAAGAGGTTCCCCTCGAGGTCCAACATTTTGAATTTTGGGATTAAAATTGACAATAAACTCCTCCCAGGTCATCCCTGATGTATCTTGAACAAATTTTTCAACAAATAATTTAATAAGGCAGTGGTGGGATATAGAGTTAACCCTACCTTTTCTATATTTAGCAACACTATTGGATAACAAGTTGTAAAGGAAGTCGGGAACATTCATCAACAAGCCATGGCATAAATGAGACAAAAGCTTAAAGTGATGAGAATGCAAGACTGAGAACCTACCTTCATAGGTTATGTATTTGATTATATACCTCGCTCATGGCACCCAGTCCTGAGGCAAACTCATCCTTTGTGCACCTTGCTTATCTATCCGTAGAGGAGGGTCATTTGGTTGAGTAAACTCTGCCTTGGTGCTCTTTGCATCCCTACCTCAAGGAAATGTTTCTCTGACTTGAGGTAACCCTGTTATCTCTGCAATTCTATCAACTGAAGCATTCACTGTTATTCCTCTAACTTTTGCTTCTCCTTCTTGAAATGTCCTTGTAAATTCCTCTGCAATGTCCACATCAAATTTTTCAAGCTTTAGGAAGTAATTAAGCCACCCATATTGCCTAAACAGTGGCACATGAAGCACATCATGTAGCAAAATGTTATGATCTGCAAGCTCATGTCGAATCAGCTGACCCCCCATTTTCTTAGTTTTTTGCAATTAAACCCTTTAGGTGATGATCACCTGGCTTTTTTCCGAATTCACACAACTAGAACTTCCTGCAACCCCACTCTCAGCACTTCCCTCCCCTCAACCGAAAATTTTGAACCCCTCTTCAAAAGATACAAAAAATATAGAAAAAGGAATTCAAAAATTCAATCTTCAGTGAAGGAGAAAGTAATCATAGATGAGTAAAATATGTTTAGGTTCATTATTGCAGGAGGTATGGCATTTAGTTCATTAATTGGAAATTTTCAAATATTTGGAGCTCATGCCAAAAAGATAGCGATAAGGCTTTAAGGCGGCAGAAACAATGATGTGGCACAAAGATGTAAAATGGAAAAGCATGCCCAAGTGTGCGAAAAGGCCGAAAGGGATGACAACCATATAGGAATGTAGTTTGCATTAATTAATACTGAAATAAATGTAATAAATAAAATAACTAAGAAATATTAAAGTGAAGTGGAACTCATCTGGATGGAACTACATAATTACCTGATGTGACTTCACTTCTTCATTGAAAAATGTGATCCGTAGAAACATGGATGGTATGGAGAATGACAGGTGGATGAGGTGGCAGAAAGAGTATGAGTGGACGGATTACGGATGGAGTGAGTGAAGGAATGGGGATCTGAGTGGATGACCCCTTTATTATGACAGTTTTATGCACTTTTATGCATGTCATAGGGAATCGAGTGATAACTCTATCCCTTTGGCTGCAGGATCAACTGTTTCCTACACAAACTCGAACCGGCTCATAAATTCTTCCCTGTCAATGGGCTTATAGTAGAGTTTGAGACGATGCCCATTGACTAGTAGCTTGAATCGAACCTCATCAATGGTCCTCAAGTGAACATCACCATTTGTGAATACTTCCCCAATCTCATATGGACCCAACCATCTAGTTTGTAGTTTGTCTTGATTGTCCTTATATTGTGAGTCATATAACAGAGCCCAATCTCTTGCTTTGAATTTATTTTCTTTAATGTACTTATCATGCCATTTTATGCGCTGGTTTTGTATTATTTCAATGTGGTGTAGGGCATTATTTCGGAGCTCATCCAAGGCATTGAGCTGGATAACTCTTTCCTTTTGTGCAGTTGTTAAGTCCATGTCCATTTCCAATGTTGTTCTTAGTGTTTTATGTTCAAACTCTATCAGCATCACAGCTGTTTTTCCATACACCATTTCAAAAGGTGTGTATCCTATAGTAGTTTTCCATGTAGTTCGGTAGGCCCATATAGCTTCAGGTAATCTTGCAGCCTAGTCCTTTCTATGAAAATCTATAGTCTTAGTCAGAATAGCCTCTATATCCCTATTGGTGATCTCCACTTGGCCATTAGCCTGTGGATGATAAGGAGTTGATTTCATGTGCCTTATGTTATATTCATTGACTAAGGCTGTAATTAGAGTAGAGGTAAACTGTGCCCCCTGATCTGTCACTATTTCCTTAGGGACACCAAATCTGGTGAATATTTCCTCATAGAGGAATTCTACTACTTTATTATCCCTAGCATGCTTCATAGGTTTAGCTTCTACCCACTTTGTCACATAATCTGTACATACAAGGATATAAGACTTACCATTTGAAGGCGGATCAATTGGTCCTACAAAATCCAACCCCCATTTGTTGAAGGGGGTAACAATCACTTGTGGAAATAGAGGCATCTCGTCTGATCTAGTTGGCATTCCCATCCTTTGGCATTTGTCACATCTCCTGGTATATTTGGCTGCATCTCTATGAAGAGTTGGCCAATAACAGCTAGTATTTAAGATTTTCATTGCTGTCCTTTTTGCATCAAAATGCCCACCACACGGCTCATCATGAATTGCATGCAGTATATCATGAGTATCTTCCTCTCATACACTTCTCCTCATAACTTGATCTGACCCTATATAAAACATGCAATCTGCAATCTAAGAAAAGTTAAAACTTTTCTCTACCAATAATTGCTTCTCCTTAGGGGAGAATTGAGGAGGAGTTCTTCCTGTACCAAGATAATTTTCTATATCCGCATACCATGGGTGAATAACCTTGATTGCAAATAAATGTTCATCAAGAAAGGAATCCTCTATAAGTGCAGAGTCATCTTGCTTTTGAATCCGAGATAGGAAATCAGCAACCACATTGGCTTTACTTGGCTTGTCCACAATTGTAATGTCAAATTCTTGCATGAGCAACAACCACCTTGCTAGTATTCTTGTTATTGAGCTTTTTTTCATAAGATACCTCATTGCTACATGATCGATGTGGACAAATATTTGATAGACTTTTATATAATGCCTGAATTTGTTGAGGGCATAAATGATTGCTAACATTTCTTTTTCTGTAACAGTGTAGTTGACCTGAGCTCCTTGTAAGTTCTTGTTGATGTAATACAATGCATGTTCAGTTGAACCACTCTTTTATCCTAAGACAACACCAATAGAATAATCTGATGCATCAGTATGAATATGGAATGGAAGTGACCAATCAGGTCCCTTCAAAATAGGTGCTTGTGTAAGGGCAATTTTCAGATCAAAGAATGCTCTTTCACATTCCTCTGTCCAGGCAAAATTTGCATCTTTCTTCAACAAACTATATAGAGGGGTTGCTGTTTGACTGAAATCTTTGATGAATCTTCTATAGTATCCAGCATGCCCCAAAAATCTTCTCAGTTCCTTTTTCTTGGTAGGAGAGGCTAGATTAGAGATGACTTCAATCTTAGAAGGATCAACCTGTATCCCTGCACTAGAAATATAGTGACCAAGCACTATTCCTTCTTGCATCATCATGAAGCACTTTTGACTATTTAGTGATAGGTTATGATATTCACACCTCTGTAGTACCTTCTTCAAGTTGTCCTGTGCTTCCTCAAAGGTTGCACCATAAACTGTAAAATCATCCATGTATATCTCCATGCAATCATATGAAATATCTGAGAAAATACTTATTACGGCTCTCTAGAAAGTTGCAGGTGCATTGCAGAGACCAAAAGGTAAGACAAAGTAGGAAAAATTTCCCCCAAGGGCATGTAAACGTAGTCTTTTCCTGATCCTCTGGAGCAATCTTGATTTGATTGTATCCACTGAAGCCATCAAGGAAAGATAAATACTTTTTTCTCGATAAATTATCTAGTACTTGATCAATGAAGGGAAGAGGAAAGTAATCTTTTTTTGTTGCAGAGTTGAGCTCCCTATAATCTACACACACTCTCCATTTTCCTCCTTTCTTAGGAACGATAACCAGTGGGGAGACCCATTGGTTATCCGAGATTGGGTAGATAAAGCCAGCATTCAACATCTTCTGCAATTCCTCTTTAACAATTTCTATCAAGGCTGGGTTGATTCTTCTCTGGGGCTGTCTAATAGGTTTAAAATCACTGTTAATGAAAAATAAATGTGTACATAGCTTTGGATCAATTCCTTTCATGTCACTATAATCCCAAGCAAAATTTTATTTATGGGTAACAAGCATTTTGACCATTGATTCCTACTGCTTGTTGGTAAGTTTATTGTTAATATTCAAGGTTTTTCCTGCAGCTACTTCTACTTGGGAAGTCAATTCAAGCATGAATATTTTAGATAGAAAAGACATGTCTACTTCATGGGGCAATAATGTGTGCAAACAATCAGTTGCTGCAAGATAATGAGCTGATGTAGGTGGAGGAAGAATGGTCTGCAAAGGGCATGGATTTTTTTCACAATGAGGGTATTCGGTACCATATTTATTTAGTAGGATATTGGACAATATATCTTCCTCTTCTTTTTGTGCAATGAAAGACTCTCTGGTAATCATCATGAGACTAGCCATTGATTTCACTTCCTCTTCTTCTCCAAAGTCAGGCCAAATGACCTGTCCAGACTCAAGTTGGGGCTGGGCTAGAGAATAGAGGGTAAGCTACTTTGTATTATACCCATCAGATATTGTCATGTTACCAGTCCTACATCCTATATAAGCATCTGTAGTGGTTAACCTTGGCCTTTCTAGAATTACAGGATAACCTCCTAATGATGTCTTTGGAGACAAAATCATAAAATTAGTAGGATATTCCCATGAATCTAGGGTGACAACTAAGTCTTCCACTACTCCATCAGGTTTAATAGTTGAACTATTAGCAAGTTGCAAGATTGTAGGTGTAGGTCTTAGGTCAGAAATAATTAGCTTTAGCACAAGGTCTTTGGTCATTACATTGATAGCAGCTCCAAGATCTACTAAAGCATTCTTAATTTGAACCCCGTTAATATTAATTTCAACAACAGGGCTGCTAGGGTCTGAATATTCTAGATGGTAAGCTTCCCTAGCATCAAATCAGAGAGTTGGCCTAAAACATGAACAGTCTAAGGGTCTTTCTTCTTCCTACCCAACTTTTTAAGACATGCTTCTTTGATAGCCTTGCTATAAATAGGTAATTCCTTAATTTCTTGAAACAAAGGAATTTTTACAAATATGTGCTTTAGCTAATCAAGAATGTTAAAGGTAGGCTCTTCTTGATTTTTCACAATTTCCCCTTCCAACCTTTGTGGAAAGGGAGGTGACGGTGTATTGGATACCTTAGGTAATGGTGGAGTCTGTATTGGCTCATTGGTTTGGACTAGGCCATTGGCATCTTCTTCTTGCTCAATCTCCTCAGATGGAAATTATGAGATTATGGGAGGAGATGGTGTGCGCAACACAGTTCCTAAACGTAAATTGATATTATTCAGGTTGATAGCATAGACAAGCTGATTATTAGGATCAACAAAATAAACTTGTTGTGGCTGCTGCTACGGCTGATTATTTGGATTAGGTGTTGCTTGAGCAGATAGTTGGGTTGGCTTTGGATTCTATCTTTGATTGGCTGCAGGAGGTGGCATAATTGACTGTTGTTGGGGTTGCTGCAAGAAACCAGTGGGTGGATTTGACCATTGCTAGCCTCCTCTCCACTGGTTAGACTACTACCAATTCCCCTATGGAGGTTGCCATTGATTTTGTTGTGGTGACTGCCAGTTTCCTTGTGGGGGTTGCCAACGGTTTTGTTGAGCATTTGGCCAAGGGTTGTTCCATTGAGGTTAAGGATATGGACCATAACTTGGAGGGTATTGGTTCTGCCACTGGTTATTATATGAACTAAAATTTTGCAAGGGGTCCTAAGACATACCTTGTCTTGGGGCCCATAGCCTGCGCTGAGCAACAAAGAACACTTTTTCCTCTCCTTCAATGGTTTTGAACTCGGTAGGAAGATGCTGCACCTCCAAATTGGCCACTGTTTTGCATCGGCAGTCCTTCTTCCTCTATCTGTAGTGAGGGCAATATTTAGCCAGCATCGCATCAGCTTCATCTTTCTTCCTTCTAGCTTGCATGGTGTCCAACTGAGTAGCTACATCATTTATAATATCTTGCTTGAATTCGGACAAAAGATTAGAGAGTTCTCCTTTTGATACATCTGAGCCACTTCCTTTTGCAGCAGAGGGTCGGAACCCCCTACCTTTCTTCACATTTTCCCTAGAGTAATTGAGACAAATTTTCTTAATGTCATCCAAATTACTTTGGGTGATATCTCCTCCAGCCATGAGGTCTAGTGCTTCCATACAGGTATCATTGACTCCTCTTAGAAAGAGAAGTTTTTTAGACTCCTCATTTAGCTGGTGCTGAGTGTTTTTCTGCACACTGAACAAAAACCTGGATACATAGTCCTCCAAGGTTTCATCCTCCTTTTGTGACATCTTGAAGATGTCATCTCCTCTCATATCTTTTCCCCTACAATATTCCTTATACTTCCCTAAGAATAACTCTTTCAATTCATCCCAAGTGGCCGCTGCATTGCCCCCTAATCCCATGAACCATTTTAAGGTTGACTCCTTTAGAGTAGAAGGAAATCATTTCATCTTATGGGCTTTAGTAGTATAATCATAACTCCTACATAGGATGTCAAAATCAAACAAGAAGGTATGAGGGTCCTCTATAATAAGGCCATAGAATTTTGGAAGTAATGAGGCAAGAATATTTTTGAGATTATTATTGTCATGCAAGTCAGGGAGTAGAAATGGAAAAGTAGGCCTTGCCATCCTTGGTGGTGGTCTTGGGTTAGCTCCTAGCTGGTAGACGACAAGGGCGAGTGGATTATTATGGGAGTGTTGGTTATTGAAAGTGTGCAGGTTATTCAATTGTCCTGTAAGTAAATCAAGGTTATCAGGCTCATCAAACAGGTTCAAACTGATCTCCGAGGAAGATGAAGATGAAGTGACTAGGTCCTGACCAACATCCAAATATGGTTCTTCTAGGATGATTTCTGGGTTGATTTCTTGGATATCTAAGCTTCTAGGAAGGAATCTTCCAAATTGGTCTCTTCTTCTAAGCATACAATAAGAAGTAAATCTAACTATGGAAAAATGTTGGAATAGTGAATTTTGATCTAAAATCTAGGAATAAACTTCAAGCTACTTACTAGCATGCCTGTAATAGGTCCTTAGTTTGACACCATCCCCGACAACGGCGCCAAAAATGTAGTGTTCTTTAATCAGCTCAATAACTAGGAATATGAATTCCTCTACTTAAGGATTGGACATCACAACTAGCAGCCATAATCTGCTAAAGAACCTCATTTAATTATCAACCCGATAATGTAAACTTGAAATGGGTCAGCACAATATATGCACTAAACACCTTCTAGACATGCATGATTTCCTAAAATGCTAGAACTCTAATTAGTGGAATTACTTTACTAAATAACTTGCTTTGGAAATGAAAATTGAAAGATGAAACTACTTTGTTTCTAGTGGCTGCAGGAATACTTGACAACTCTGTATTTCTATTAGCTGCAGGAACAGACACATTAACTTCTACAAAAGAAAGTACAACTATCCTAACCTACATAATGAAAGTATAGACAATTCCCTAAGTGGGCCCCCTTAGGTCATGCCAAAAGTAGACAATAGATTAGGCAAAAAACTTCATAAACTTTATTGATTCAAGGTAAAACAATACATAGCATGCAATCTCTCTTGACTATATTTCTGAAATTGAAAATGTGTTTTACAACAGCAACGGTTCAGCCCTTCTCTGAAGAAGAGTGAGCTATTTATTGAAAAAATAAATCTAACTACTAACTAACCTTCCCTTATAAATCGAGAGGTCTTTATTACATTCAACTAACTTAGAAAAGCGATGGATAGAAATGAAAGGACCAAGTCAAATCAATTTCAGTCTTAAAGTGCCATCATCCTAGATTCATGCGCCATCAAGATGCCTGAGCTAGATTTATGAAACACTTCTCTTGAATGGCGGATGAGTTGAAACTGACTCCCTATTTTTCAACTGCAGAACCGATCTTCATTGATTTGGTTTTCTATCCACAAGTGGGAATTGAATTCCTTCCTCCAATCGTGGTACCTGCAAAATATCCTGCCGGCTATTCCTAAGGTAGAGAGTTAGCTCAACACATTCAGCATTTAAGACGATTCATCATTTTATTTATTCATCTATTTAAGCATTAATCTAAAGCAAACATTATTCTAGGTGTGGCTACAGGAAGTTCAACAGTAGAGGCTGCAGGAGGTTTGTCATCACACAAGGTTTACTAAGGCATTCATCAAACTACTAAAACATTTAAAGTAATAATCATGGAAGACTTAGTGTAATATAATCATTACATTAAGTATAAAAAGTTAGTGCTTTTATCCCATAATCAACACCAAATGTTTGTTTTAACATAATGAAAAAGCATAAAAGTGTTTGCAAAAGTATGATCTAGATGTGCCAAAAATTGGGCTCATCAATAATCTTGAAAATGTGTTAGAGTTTGGAATGCCACAAAAAAATGAAGAAAATGTCGCAATTAGACCTACATTAAGTAATGACAATGTAAAATATGATATGATGGCTAAATAATTGAGACAAAGAGAAAAATTCCTCCAAAGAGAGTTTGATGACAGGCATGGTGCTCATAATTTAGATCCTAAAACACCCGTAGAACCCCAATCCTATACATGCAAAAACATAGCAAAAAAATATAATATTATGATCCAATTCCTCCTTCTAGCGCCAAAATGTGAACCCCAATCCTAGACCTGCACAAACATAGCAAAGAAACACACTATTAGATCCAAATGGAAGTTAGAATTAAGATTCCCCATGAAATTCATCTACAATGCTCAAAATAAGAAAGAAATGAAGAAAAAAACAAAAAAAGAAATTAAATCATATTTAAGAACGCAAATCCTCAATCCCATGGGGAAGCTGGTGCCAATTTGTGTGTAGGAAATGGCCCTTTCCCAACTCCTTGTAAGCTTTGTGATGATTTGATGAAGATAGATACTCCTTGGTTGAATATTTGCATAACCTAACTAAGAAATGATAAAAATGAATGAAGAATGGATGATATTTGATATGAAAATGATAAATTTGGTTCCAATTCTCCTCCACAAATGAGCATAATGATTTTACATTGATTGTGGCTCTCTCAACAAATAGAGAAGGCCTATATTTATAGAAAAAATGATGAAGGAATGAGAAAAATGGAGCAATGTGGGATCATTCAACATCCAATGGCCAAGTACCACTTGTCAAGATGGGAATGGAGGAAGCTTGAGCACATTTTGGTGAATGTACACATAAATGCTATTAGATTCAAATTTGAAATTTTAAAGTTGGCTTGTTGGAGGGAGAGAGGAATGGAGTTAATGTCACTTGGCTCAAGACAAAGGACATGTAAGAAGCTTTTAATGCCTTGTTGGATGTACTCATCCCTTTTGGAGGGATTTTCAAATTTGAAGAATATTCCCTTTTGATGCCAAGTTGAGAGAAAATAGATGAATTAATAAATCAAATAAATTGATTTATTGTGCAACTTGCAAAATCTAGAGGATTGGAGTGATTAGGATTAAGATTAATCATGATTTGATTAATTTAAGTAGAAGTTAGATGATTTGACAATTTTGACTTTGATTTTAGGATTTAAATAAATCAAAGTTGAGAGGAATAATGATTTTAGATTTAATTAAATAAAGATTGATTTATTTAATCATAAGAGGGTGATGTTAGATTAAATCAAATAAAGATTAATTAATTTAATTCAAAGAAATGACTTTAAAGTTTTAATCAAATAAAGTGAATTATTTAATTAAAAGAGAGACCATAGGATTAATTAACCAAAGTGATTTATTTAATTAATGGAAGAAAATGATTTAATCAAATAAAATTGATTTATTTAATTAAGAGAGGAAATATGATGAATTTAATCAAATAAAGATTAAATTAATTAGTAAGGGGGATGATTTAGGAGGAAATGATGTTAGTAAGATCAAGATCAGGTGTGTCAATACATTTTCCATGTCTATATTTTGCCCCTCTTTGAAGCAATGCACTTGTTGCATTGATTCAAAGAATAAACTACTGTGATCAAAGTTAAAAAATTTCTTGATTTTTTAGATGCCCCACTACTACCCCAGTGAGAAGGATTACGTTGGTATACTGCCCCCTCGAGAGATCGAGCGGAAATGTTCGATTTTATGATCGAGATCACGATAAAATGTGAGAGGAGTGGTTCTATTGATGAAACGACGAAACATAATTCTTTAGAAATATCAGATGTTTGACATAGACAATTTTGATGATGTATAGACAGTCATCGACCATGGGTAGCCTCGTGTATATTTTGATACAACACATCGATTTTGGATAGAAATATTAGAAGAATAAGAAGAAAAGAATGATGACCAGAGGATCCAACAAGTCCATGAAGCATTAAGACTTTATTAGATATGACGATGAATGATGATGATGATGATGTATTGCTTATCAGGAATTGGGATTTTAAACGAGTCATTTACGTTATGTTTGATAACACAAATAGGCACGATGCATCAAGATATAAATAACCAGGATGGTGTTGTACTTAGTGATAGGATATCGTTAGGTCCTACTACTTTAGAATAATTTAATGTCAATTGTCGACTGGATAGTGTCCAAGGCAGTTTGCAGAAGGAGATTATTCAAACAACCCATTTTATATTTTCAGTTTTTCTTTTAAACTACAAAAGTTGAGTCTAGACCAAAGCCATTACTACTTAACTCGAAAATGATTTTACTCTAAGAAAATCAAGGAAAGCTAAATTAAAAAGCATAAGACAACTAATCTAGAAAACATTACTAATAAACTAGAAAGCATGGAAACAAGTAAACTAAATAATTGGTAAACTACGGAAGCAGAAAAGTAAGGAAACAAACAATTAAGTATCTTCTAAATAGTTAAGAAATGTTATCAAATACGAAAGAAGATTTAAACAAATTAAAGACAATGGTGCTCCGGAACAACTAACTTAACTCTTGAACAACTTGTTATTTTCCACTGAACAACAATTTAAACAAAGGAAATAACTTAATCAATAAAATACTTATCTATTTAGGCTAACTCCCCTCGAGTGGCCAACTCGCAGGCTACTACTTCATCTTTAACTCACATAAACTATAGATTCTCAAATCTTCTTATGACATACAGTCACCATCATTGAATTCAACAGTTACCAATAAACATGAATTGGATAACTCATTTCAAAAGTGATTTGCAAATCCGTGTAAACAATATAACGATACTTATTCTATGTCTCTTTTATTACTTATGAAATTACAATTTTATAGATAGCTTTCTAACTAGATCATAAATTTACGATGGCGTGGATAGCCATTGAAAAAGTCTTTCTTAACTTAAAAATGACTTGATGTCTTTAAAGCTTTTTAAAACATGCAGAAGGCTCAAGAAGAGCCATAAAGTTTTGAACAACTGAATTAAAAGAACTAAAACTGAATCTTCGACGCATCATCCAGGATTCAAGGAGTGGGTTCACAACATTACTTTGAGGTACGTGCTAGCTAAACTTTTGCAACACCTGCATGATGACCTATTAATCCCTACAACAACACTCAAATCAACCCATTAAACCTACTTTGGACAATTTCCTCAATTGATTAAAAGAAAGAAAGAAAGCATAATTTTTCTTAAAATAAGTAATTACTTGTAAAGTTTAATAAATTGGCACAAGCTTAGGATTGAATTAGCAAGAATGAGATTTCTAGATTTTATTATGATGAGGTTATTTTCACCTCATCATTTCCTCCCCTACCTAATTTCTAGCAGGTCCTCCTGCTCCATAGTTAAATCCTTGAGTTTTATTCCATTCTTCATAAAGAGTACCGAGATCATGTGTTTCCCTAACTGATGCATCAAAAGTTTTAGGGTTATGAATAAACTCTCAATGAAACATCACATTCTCTCTCCACTCTTTAAAGAGTCTATCATTTTGATGTGTGGAAATATTAAAAGCTAGGGGTGGATTCAATAGAAAGGGGGGCCTGTATTTCATTCCTATCCACTTTGTTTTGAGTCTTTTCATGATTTTAATTAGAGCATCAACCCTTCTGAATGACCATCTGATGTTTAGAGGAGAAATAACTTCTCTTTTCTTTAAATAATCGGGAAGAGGGGTGAACCTTTCCTCACAGGCATGCCATGATTTGCATATTATTTTCTGTCCATTTGCTATGAAATTGTCATAACA
The DNA here is from genome assembly GCA_007115665.2 of Sequoiadendron giganteum. Taxonomy (NCBI): domain Eukaryota; kingdom Viridiplantae; phylum Streptophyta; class Pinopsida; order Cupressales; family Cupressaceae; genus Sequoiadendron; species Sequoiadendron giganteum. The sequence continues at coordinate 796,116,605 of CM021101.1, forward strand.
CATCTTAAGGTTGTTTTCATACCTTTCTCATATCTTTTCATTAACTAGAAGAGACAAAAATGTAGCTTTGAACCCCTCAAGCCTTGAATTTGGGGACCTAATCTGGAGACCCACTATTTTCTCTACCTGTACAAATTATGTTGTTCTCTCTTGCCAATGAATTTGATTTCTCATAGTTGAGAGAAATGCTCGCAATTCTACTTCTCCAACAAACAAATTAATAAAGAAATCCATATGATTTTCTAATAACAAATCATGCAGAAAGAATTCAAAAATTAAATCCTGATCTTCAAGAGTTGATTCTACAAATATTTTTACAAACTCTTTGTCATTAGGCTCATAGGGTTGATCATTATAGATCCTTAACAGTTTCTATCATAGCCATTGTTCATTTAAAAACATTGAATACATTCTCGATGGCCTTCTACAATTCAGCAAACAGTCCATAAGTTGACAGGCATCTTGCTTCCCTCTATAGGCTTTGTGAAATGACTCCTTTAGGAGCACCAGTTCTTTCTTGAGCCTATGATTTTCAGTTTGGAAATTTCTGACGAAGTAACACTATTTCATCCATTTTGTTAGCAGAGGTGGAATGCTGACCTAGAACCAATTAGTTATAACTGGTTTAGTTTGTATTGCTTTGGACTCAGTTTGGGGTCTCACAGTGCATTCCTTCAGATCCTCTTCTAGTTCAACTATTCTGCTAATAGAAATGTTTAACTCTTCACTCTTTATTTTCTTGTCCTCCTCGAAAGCTGAGAGCATGAGCATAACATTTTGTTTTATTTTTCCAATTTCCACATCTTTTTGTGCAATATTCTCACTATAAGTTTTATGCTTTTCATACTGCTCTTGTACCTATTCCTGCAACTTATAGATGTTTGAATCTTTGTCCTACAATTGTAGCTTCAAATATTTTATTTCCTGATCCCTTTTATTTATTATAGCAGTTTGTACAACCAACTCTTCTTTCTGTAATTCTATAAACTCATTATTTTTAGACAATTACCTCTGTAAATCAACAATTTCTAGTTTATACTTTTCTAATTCAGCACTAGCACAACTGGTTTTAATTGTTTCAACAATTTTATCTACATTGGGTGAAATTTTTTTTGGCACACTGCAATCCCCTAAAGGTTCTCTATCCCGAGTTTCATCATTGAAAATTTTCTCTATATGTGCAGAATGAAAAGGAAATACTTCACCTGAATCCTCTCTATTTAGGGGTGTTTCATCTCCACTGGCTTGTTTTGAAATTTCTATGGGTTCTTGTGGCCGCTTAGGCTTTTTATTTTGTGAACTTCCCTCCTCACCCTGTATTGGGGTTTCGGAGAATTCATAAGCCAACCGCTTACTTCTTCTGAGTGAAGGTGATTCTTGCAAAATGATAGGTGTTGGATTTTTCCTTGCTCTCTTCTTTCTTGGTTTACTTGTGTTAGAATAAACAACATGAATCTATTCTTGCATTTTAAGGGTTTGGAACTTATCACCACAGAGGTCTAGAAAATCCTCACCAGGAGTGGTGGGATTAAGAGCTTCCGGAGCTGGAGATCCCTTAGGGGAGGTTGCTCCGGATGATGGAATAGTCTTTTGGGATGATTCCCCTAATTCTATGGTTCTTGCAATTGTAGGCTTCTCCATTTTCTCTATAAAATTTCTCCCATTTCCCTTCAGATTTCTTATGGAAGTGATACTTGTAGATTAGCTAAATTAACCCGTGGTGTTTCAAAGGCCCAAACCCTATTTTATACCTCTCCATGGAAGTATTTAAGGAATCACACAAGAATTCTAGCATATTAACCCTAAGAGCTGGGTCCTCCTTCCCGTGACGTAGATGGGTCAACATACGAAAGGCAAACCCTACAACTATGGTAAGCTGACCTTCACAAGTAAAGTACCTTATTATCCATGCAATAGCAGTACCCCAGGGTTCTAATATGGAAGTTCTATGGAACCCCTTGTTTTTCCCCCTGGTACTCACTACCACCATTGGATATGGGTCTCCTTCTCTAATAAACAGTTCAGCTAATTTTTGGTACGTTACTTGAGAAGTTTATTTTATATTTATGCATTTATTCTCTAATCCAGATAAGTGAGAAATTATCTTAGAGATTACCTGAAAACGCTTCCCCTGAAGTACCGCTTTACCATTGGTGTAGGTCTCAGCAAAGGATCTTACCAAATTTTCATTATGGCCTTCAAATTTTTTAATGAAGTCTAACCACCCTGCTTCTTCAAACAATCTGGAGATGCTACTCAACCCCGGTAATTTTTTCGTTGAATCTGGCTTTGCCTTTCTCTTTCCACCCCCCATTTCCTGATTTTGTACACTGCAAGAAATTCAATTCCAGCACAAAGCTCCCATGTAGGTTCTTTTTGAAAATATTGCCTCTAGAATTACTTATTTGTTTTATTTGCAGTGTATGCTTCAATGATTTCCAATCTGCATGGAGGTTTGCGAAAGGCTTGCCGTAAAAGTGATTGATCACTAGGTGGCATGAATTACTAATTTGGAGGTGAGGTTCATGCCAATTTATTATTCTTTATTTGAAAATAACTTCCTATTTAAAGAAAAAATCAATACTTACTCTCGTTCTGTGATCGCTCGAAGATCTCAATCCTCATAGATTTGACAGGATGATGTGAAGGCATTGGTTGAAATGATGGTGGAGTTATTATGATATGGTGCAGAATTCTATGGGGGACGGAGCTGTCAATGAGAAGTACGGAGTTTGGTGGCTTACCTATAACTAGAGAAAAAATAGAAAGATAGATGTATCAGATATTTTGGCAGAAGAATCGTGAAAATTTTAAAATTTTGAAAAAGGTGGCAGACGATAACTAAACAAGTTCCAGAGCACGTATTTTGGTCAATGCACTTGAAGGAGTGTATAAGTTTCGGAGCATCGGTGTATGGTGAAATCGAAACAAGAATGAAATGAAGGTTCTGGAGCATCACTGATAGATGCAGCTGGGGCAACATGCAATGAAGTGTTCTAGAGCATCACTGAAAGATGTAGCTGGAGCAGAATGAAATGAAAGGTTTCGGAGCATCGCTAAAAGATGCATTTGGAGCGGAATGAAATGAAAGGTTCTGGAGCATCACTGAAAGATGCAGTTGGAGCAACAACGGAATGGAAAGGTTTTGGAGCATCGCTGAAAGATGCAGCCGGAGCAGCAATGAAATGGAAAGGTTCCGGAGCATCGCTGAAAGATGCAGCTGAAGCAGTAATGGAATGGAAAGGTTTGAGTGACATAGCGAAGAATTTTCATGACCTTGAACCTTAATGCAAAATGCCTCCTCATCATGATAAGCTCAATTCAAGTTCTGAAGCATCAGGCTTTTGAAAACGTCAAGTTCCAGAGCATCTTTGGAGGGTGCTCCAGAAGTTACTCTCTGCTTTTTGAGAAGTCTTGCAAAAATATGGAATTTTTTTTTTAGCTAAGTCCCAAAAACAATAGAAGATTAAATAAAGGGTGTTGGTGTAATTAAATGTTTTGTACCTTGTCCTAGGTCATAATTACACATTAGTTAAGTTTACTTAGGGACCACATAGGAGTTGTTGAAGAATTTCCACCTTTGGTGGACTTATCTTCTTATTACTTTATCACCTCCACCTTTCATGGACATATCATGTGATTAGGTTTCCACCTTTTGTGGGTGATCCACTATTTGTGGTGGTTATCACAATATCACCTTTCCACTTTAGGTGGAGTGATAGCTTTTTATTGTTGTCTCATATCATAAGATTACGACACTTGTCATAATCTTATGCACTCCTATGTACTCACCTTGGCTATATAACCAAGGGATCTCTACTACATTTGTACACACACATTGAGTCATATCATATTGACATTGAATACAGTTTATTCTTGTCACATTATTTTCTCTCTTCTTTGTGCTTTCTATTTGGTCCATAGATCTTGGCATCCATAGCCAAGTCTAACATGGTATCAGAGCATGTTTGATTCTAACATGGTATCAAAGCATGTTTAATTCTAACAAAGGGAAATATATCAGCATACATGTCTAATTATTATTATTATTATTATTTATTTTCTTAAAACAACAACCTAACATTTTTACTGAATAAACTCTATCGTGGTAGAGTCAACACATTTGACCTCACCTTGCATTTCAACCATCCTTGTAAAGTCTTCCCTATTGACTGGATTATGGTAGATGCGTAAGCGATGACCATTAACTAATAGAGTTCATGTGTTGCCATCGATTGGCTTTAACCAAACAGTTCCATTCAAAAAGACTTCTTCAACTTCATAAGGTCCCAACCAGTGAGTTCTGAGCTTGCCCTTATGGTCTTTGTATTTAGAATCAAATAACAAGGCCTAGTCTCCATTGTGAAACTTTGTTTCCTTAATATGTTTATCATGCCATACCTTCCGTTAATGCTAAATTAGTCCAGTTTGATGAATGGCGTCTAAACGAAGTTCATCTAATTCACTCAGTTGTAGAACTCTTTCAACTTGGGCTCTTTTTAAATCTAGACCTAATTCCATTACCGTTCATAGAGTTTGTAACTCAAAATCTATGGGAAGAAGAGGCTTCTTCCCAAAAACTAGCTCATAAGGACTGAATCTAGTTATAGATTTCCAAGTAGTATTGTATGCCCATACGGCTTCAAGGAGCTTCTTGGCCCAGTCTTTTCTTCCAGAAGAGACTGTTTTTGTCAGAATATTTTCCAGTTCTGTATTAGTCACTTCGACTTGGCCATTTGCTTGAGGGTGGTAAGGAGATGACTTTCTATGGCTTACTTGAAAATGATTGGTAAATACCATAAGCACTCGAGACATGAATTGGGGTCCTTGATCAGTTACAATAGTTTGAGGGGCTCCAAATTTAAGGAAGATTTTATTATAAAGGAAGTCTACAACCTATTCTTCCCTAGCTATTCTCAAGGCTTGAACTTCTGCCCACTTTGTCAAGTAGTCAGTGCAAACTAGTATATACTCTTTCCCTTGAGAGGAAGGATCTATGGGTACGATGAAATCTAAACCCCATTTTTCAAATGGTTCAAGGATTACCTGAGGCTACAACGATATTTTTGAAGAAGCAATTGGTCTTCCTACCCTCTGAAATTCATCACAATGGTGCACATAGTTCTTAATGTCTTTGTGCATTGAGGGCCAATATTATCCGACACATAGGACTTTGTGGGAAGTTCTCTTTGCAGAGTAATGTCCTCCTGACAGGTCATCATGACAAGCCCTCAAAATACTGTATGTTTCATCAGCTCTTACACATCTCCTCAAAATCATGTCAGGACCACAATGAAATAACATTCCATGAATCCACTTGAATGGGGCACTCTCACTGATTAGTCACTTCTTTTGCTTAGATGTGAATCCAGGAGGTATCTGAGATGCAGCTAAATAGTTAGCGATATCTGCAAACCAAGGTGATTTTATAGAAACTACAAATAGATTTTCATCTGAAAAATTGTCCTGAATAGGGGTAATGTCATCGTTCTCATGTTTGATTCATGACAGAAAATCGACTACCAAATTATATTTTCCTGGTTTATCAAGAATCTTGGCATTAAACTCTTGAAGAAGCAATAACCATCTCATGATTCGACCATTTACCACAGGTTTTTTCATTAAGTACTTCACAGCTGATTGATCCATCTAAACTGTGACCTTATACCTAGTAATATAATGACCGAATTTCTTGATAGCGTGAACAACAACCAGGAATTATTTTTTTGTTGTTGTATAACTTTTTTTTGTCGTAGTAAGATTTTTGCTAATAAAATATATAGCATACTTCCCTCTGTTCTCATCTTCTTGTCCTAGAACTGCTCTGATAGCCTCATCATAAGCATCAACATAGATATAAAAGGGAATACTCTAGTTTGGCCCTCTCAGAATAGGAGCAGAGATGATTTTTTCTTTGATTGCTTCAAATGATTGCTGACACTCAGATGTCCGGACAAACTCTACTTCATTCTGTAAAAGAGAGAACATAGGAGCTGCAATTTTACTAAAGCCTTCTATGAATCTTCTATAGTAACCAACATGTCCAAGAAAAATTCTTACATCTATCTGAGTTTGAGGGTTTGTCAATTGTTGGATGACTTCAATTTTCTTAGGGTCTACCTTTATTCTTTATGAGGAAATATGATGATCCAAGACTATTCCTTGCTCCACCATTATTAAGCATTTCTCATGGCTAAGGGATAGTCTATTTTACTCACAAAATTGCATAACTCGATCTAGGTTCTGAAGAGCTTCATCATAGTTTGATCCATAGACTGTAAAATTGTCCATATAAACCTCTACACAATCATTAACAAGAGCAGAAAATATAGCAAGAACAACTCTCTGGAAGGTTGTTGGAGTGTTGCATAGTCCAAAAGGAAGCACTCTATATGCAAATGTGCCCCAAGGGTAGGTAAATGTGGTTTTGTCTTGGTCTTCTGGAGCAACCTGTATCTAATTATAACCGCTAAATCCATCTAGAAAGGAGAAATACCTCCTCTCGATCAAGTTGTCCAGGACCTAATCCACAAATGGTAAGGGAAAATAATCTCTATAAGTGGCTTTATTAAGTTCTCAATAGTCTATACAGATTCTACACTTCCCATTTTTCTTTGGGACTACCACCATAGGTGATACCCATTTACTATCAGAGATTGGGTAAATAAATCTAGCACGAAGGAGTTTCTCAATCTCAATTTTAACCAAATCCTTTAATGCAGGATTGAGTCTCCTTTGCAGCTGGTGAACAGGCCTTATATTGATATCAATATAAATATGATGAGTGCAAACACTTGGGTGAATTCCCCTCATGTCTGTATAATCCCAAGAAAAATCTTTGGATCTTTGTACCAACATGTTAAACAACTTATCCTCCTGAGTTTCTGTCAACCAGCTATTGATGTTCAATATTTTTCCTAGTAATAGCATTATCGATTTTGTTCCAGGATGAACCGCGGTTACAGTATACATAGGTTGTAACAATGTATTAAGAGGACAACAATGAGGTACCAATTGGTGAAACCTTGTGATATCCTCATAGAAATGACTTTTTTTGGGAATCATATTTGCTAAGGGACACGACATTCCCATTGTAGTGTAATTGTGCTCTATTCCACTTATATCAATTGGTTGTCCAAAAATTCTTGGGGCATCTACCATTTCCTCCTCATTCTAGGTTATAGCAAGGCGTGCTATCTCGTTTACTAACTCTTCTTCCAATTCTTCCCCATGTTGTTTAATTAACACCATGGCTAGGGAGGCTAAACTATCTGAACCATTTGATTCCTCAGGTTCATCAACCTAGAATTTTTCATGTTTAGTAGGCTTAGGAGGGGGATATAAGAACACGTGTTTTCTATCCTGGCCATGCGAAATGGTCATTCCTCCTTCCCTAGAATCAATCTTAGCAGCAACCGTAGCTAGCCAAGGTCTTCCAAGGATTATAAGATAGCTATCCTTAGGTGTAAGTGATTGAATCACCTGGAAGTCGACTGGATAGTTCCATTCATCAACTTTGAAAAGGACGTTCTTAATGACACCCTTCGGGATGGCTATAGACTGATTTTCCATTTGTAAGACTGTGGTTGTAGGACGTAAATCGGTTAACCCTAATTTTTCCATTACATCCACTATCATCACATTAATAACTGCTCCTAGATCCACTAATGTATTTGGTATTGTTACCTCATTGACCGTAACAATTATAAGAGGACTTCCAGGATCATCGTATTTCAAAGCAATAGTCTTTTCAGACATAAAATCAGCTAAATAACCATCAATATGAATGGTGTTTATCATTTTTGGCTTCCTCCTTGGTGTTTTGATACATAAATTTTTTATTAACTGGTTTAATTCAGGGATTTCTTTTATTGCTTGTAACAAAGGAACTTCAATTTGCAACTGTTTAATCTCCTGAATTAAAGCAGTTTTCGTAGCCAAAGATACTTTCAGAGTTTTTTCCAGAGTTATGGACTTTAAACATTCTGGATATGGTGCCATCCTTTTCTTTCTTGGAATAGTATCCTCCTTATGTTGACTTAAGAGCTAATCCTCCTCCCCCTAAGGCAAGTCAGCAGCTCCTGCCGTTGAAAAAGGCTCGTTGTCTTGAGGAGTAATATCCTGCTTAGATGACGTGTCTCTTGTTGGACTAGTAGGCTCAGTTTCCTCCTTTATTTCTTCAATAGTTGGTGGTTGAAGAGTTCAACCAGAACACAATTGCACATTTCTAAAGTGTATTGCATTAAGTCGAGTAACATTTTCATGTTCTGTAGAATAAACTAGTGTATTCTCGCGATTATTTATAGGATTGGGAAGCGATTGTGCTAGAAGATGAGGTTGATTTATTTGCTCATGTTGAGGAGGGTTCTGAGCTGGGGGTAACATATTCTACTATTGATTCCTCCTTGGCTTAGTATAAAACTGATTTTGTGCTCGATTCCATTGGGGTACTATATGTTGCTAGTACCACTGTTGTTGGGGTTGATTTGGCCATTGTTGATTGCCCCATGTGTGGTTTGTCCAATCTGGTGATCCCCAAGAAGGAGTTACCCAATTAGGTTGAGGTGGAGGTGACTGATTCCAAGATGGATTCCATTGATTATGAGCCCAATTATTTTTTGGTCTCCATGTAGGATTAGGATTCTGTCCATAAGGAAAATTACCTCCTTCACGTTGGTTTAAAGCATGTATTTCTTCTTCAACCTGAATGGTTTTTTTCTTAGTATTCTTAATATCTGTTAAAAGCTTGCACTTGTTTGTTTGATGAGTTTTCTCACACAGCCGACAAACATTGACTTTATCCAAAGGACACTCATGCAATAGGTGTTTATTCCAACACCTTGGACAATATATTGACAAGGTCTCAAGGTTGCGAGTTTTAGCTTGTATACCGTCTAGGGTGGTATTCAACTGTACGAGAATATCCATTTTTAGATTTGCTATTTCTTCACAGAGCTTACCTATCTCATTCAACCCTTTAAAAAGATTAGTTTTGCGGATTCCTCCCCTAGTATGGGAGAAATTATGACAAAGCTCACATATATCTTCAAGAGTTAATTGAGACACGTCACCTTTTCCCATTAAATCAAGGTTTCGTCGAGCATCATCATCAAGACTTTTAAGAAATATTGTTTTTAGAATCTCTACACTAATGGTCATTTCTCCACACCTCTTGGAGAGGAAGAGGAACCTATTGAGATAGTCCTCTAAAATTTCATCCTCATTTTGCTTTAGCTTAAACAGATCCTCCTTGTGATCACTCACCCTACAGTAACTCTGGTATTTGTGCAAGAAAATAGTCTCCATTTCTTCCCAGGATGTTATACTACCTGAACCCAATCCCATGAACTAGCGCATTTCTGAGTCCTTCAAAGTTGATGGAAAATGCTTCAACTTCTGATTGTCGTTCTTATAATCATAATTCTGACATAGGACTTTAAATTCAAAGATAAATTGGTCAGGGTCTTCCAAAGGCAAGCCACAGAAGGTTGGAAGGAAAGCTGGAGAAATGTTCTTCATGGCAGTATCATCATCAGCGTCCAACGTGATAGGATAGGTAAACATTCTGGGAGGTTGAGGTTCATTGTGGTTAGGTTTAGATCTACAATCTCCCATGGTGTTTAGAAGATTATGTTCCTCAAAAAAAACTTCCTCGATATCTGGTTGTTCAACCGGTTGCTCAACAGGTAAATAATGGTAAGCCTCAGGTGGAGTAGGCTCAAATAATTCTTCGAAAGTGTGGTCGTCTGAGCCTTGGGCTTCCCTATGTATGATAGGTACGTATTTTGGGGGGGTTTTTGGTATAAAACATCCATGGGGCCTTTTTCCTGACCATGCAGAAAATAAAGCCGACTAAGATATTTTTGGCATAAAACTGAGTTATTCAACCCATCTCCTAATAACACTTTTAAACAAAAAGACTTTCAAAGGATTTTTAAGAAGTATCCCCAGTAACAGTGCCAAAAAGTGATAGGCTGTCATTAGGTCCTACTACTTTAGAATAATTGAATGTCAATTGTTGATCGGGTAGTGTCCAAGGTAGTTTGCAGAAGGAGATTATTCAAACAACCCATTTTATATTTTTAGTTTTTCTTTTAAACTACAGAAGTTGAGACTAAACCAAAGCCATTACTACTTAACTCGAAAATGATTTTACTCTAAGAAAATCAATGAAAGCTAAATTAAAAAGCATAAGACAACTAATCTAGAAAATATTAATACTAAACTAGAAAGCATGGAAACAAGTAAACTAAATAACTAGTAAACTAAAGAAGCAGAAAAGTAAGGAAACAAACAATTAAGCATCTTCTAAACAGTGAAGAAATGTTATCAACTACGGAAGAAGATTTAAACAAATTAAAGACAATGGTGCTCCAAAAAAACTAACTTAACTCTTCAACAACTTTTTATTTTCTACTAAACAACAATTTAAACAAAGGAAATAACTTAATCAATAAAATACTTATATATCTAGGCTAACTCCCCTCGAGTGGCTAGCTCGCGGGCTACTACTTCGTCTTTAACTCACATAAACTACATATTCTGAAATCTTCTTACGAAATATAATCACCATCATTAGATTCAACAGTTACCAATAAACAAGAATTAGATAACTCATTTCAATAGTGATTTGCAAATCCATGTAAACAACATAACGATACTTCTTCTCTGTCTCTTTTATTACTTATGAAATTACAGTTTTATAGATAACTTTCTAACTAGATCTTAAATTTACGATGGTGCGGATAGCCATTGAAAAAGTATTTCTTAATTTAAAACTAACTTGATGTATTTATAGCTTTTTAAAACATGCAGAAGGCTCGAGAAGAGCCATAAAGTTTTGAACAACCGAATTAAAAGAACTAAAACTGAATCTTCGGTGCATCATCTAGGCTTCAATGAGTGGGTTCACAACATTACTTTGAGGAACATGCTGGCTAAACTTCTGCAACAGCCGCATGATGACCTATTAATCCCTACAATAACACTTAAATCAACCCATTAAACTTGCTCTGGACAATTTCCTCAATTGATTAAAAGAAAGAAAGAAAGCATATTTTTTCTTAAAATAAGTAATTACTTCTAAACTTTAATAAATTAGCACAGGCTTAGGATTGAATTAGCAAGAATGAGCTTTCCAAATTTTATTATGATGAGGTGATTTTCACCTCATCACTTAGTGTGATAGACTTTGACTCGAAAATCAGATAGGAGTACTCTTGTTCACACCTGGCACATGAAACCTTATTCAAAATGTAGTTTAGATATTCTAAACATCTTAGACCAAAACATAAAAAAGCAAGCCTTTTTATGTGGTCAACAAGACACCTAAAACACCCTCCCTACAAACCAAACAAAGCACACATGACAAAGTTATTTTACAAGAATATCCAACAAGCACGATAGATAAAAAGATAATGATTTCTGCCCCATTCCTTTCTCTCTAAATATTTTTTTTTAGACATCATTGAGAGGTCATTGGAATGAGCGCAATAAGATAAATCAAAAGAGCAGATAAAGTAAACCAACAAGCTAATGTTCTTCATACCGCTAGCCAAGACTAAACCACGGTGATGTCTGATGTTGATGTCTATTGTAGGAAGGATGCATCCTAGGACATGTTGTGATCAAGTGATGATGGGATTGATTGGATGATAAGCTATTGATACTCTGAGTTGACTAACTTGCTGACTTACTGACCTAGACTTGAGACTTTGGTGATTAGGTGCTCACTTTTTAACCTGCTAGACTTGCTTCTGATTGTCTTACCAAAGGATGAAGGTGACGATTGATTTATTATGAGTGAGATTATTGCGGGTGAAAGTGAGATGAGATGGATGCACCATTTTTGTTTTTTCAAATATTTGGATGTTTTTGGTGTTTTGAAATGTTTTGAGGCTGTTTTGATTTTTTGATTTTTCAATTTTTTTGGTATTTTTGAGATTTTATGAATGTTTTTGGATTTTGTGTCTTAAGGGCCGATCAAGGATCAGCCTTGCCTATGTTTAAGCTCAGAGATGACATAGTTTAGATAACATGTTTTTGATTTTTTATAACTTTTTGACTTGTTTTGGGATTTTTGATATGTTTTGGATGTTTTTGGATATTTTCACATGATTTTGACAATTTGGATATGGATATGATATCAGTGCTCTATTTTAGGATTTTGTTGAAAACCAAGCTAAGGTTGATTGATCAGATTGATGGATTGATGATGATAACATTGTTGAGGATACACAACAATGCAAGGATAGTGTTAAGTAACACAAGGATTTCAAGATTGATGATGATAACATTGTTGAGGATACACAACAATGCAAGGATAGTTTTAAGCAACACGAGGATTGGGGAGGATATCCCGAGATGATGATGGATTAGTTGGATTTGATTGATCAGTATTTTGAAGCTTGATTTGGAACAAAATTGTTTTGATGATTTGATGTGACGATGAAGTTTAAATTAGATGCTACTAATATTGATCATTTGGATTGATGTTCGATTAAAGATAAAGCTTGATAAGGAAAATATTTCTGTCAAAATATGCCATGGAATAGTGATTTGGATTTTTGGCTCACAAATTCTTTGACCGATTTGATTTTATGTTTTCTAGTATTCAGATTGCCACATAAGTTGGAAGATATAGATCAAGATTTATTCCCGAAGCAAGATGTAAATATCTGCCCCGAGTGTCTAGCAATGTATAGAATATCATGGGTGGATGCTTGGATAGGTGTGTGGATGGATGGATATGGTGAGCATGCAAAGGATGCCAAGGATTATCTTGCAATAAGATAAGGTGTTCGAATAAATAATTCTCATTCAGATAATGCTTCATGGCTTAGATAACACTAGGTAGGATAGGATCAATGAAAATGACCCATGTCAAGATGTTTACCATAAAAAAGTGTAAAGTGTGCCCCAAACCTTTGTCAAGATCAAGATAATGTAGGTATATGGCAATGGGTTGGATAAATGGTTCATGGATGAATGTATTTACTATGGATAAGATGGATGGAATGTTGGCTTTATTATGGATGGGATGAGATGCTTCCAACTAAACTGGCGCACACAGATGCTCAATTCTACACATGATGCTTGTTTGCCAATTTTTTATCATGGTACCTACCCAAAGTGCCACCCATGCAGTTTTCACTAGAGGACCATTTTTTTTTTACTATTTTCAATCCTTTTTCTGATTTTTTTAATTTTTTTGTATTTTTTTGTGAAATATTTTAAGCTCTTGATGAACCACTTGGTAGTGTCGATGTAGATGCTTTTGTCATAATTTTCCATTGATATCCTTCTTGAAGAAGTTGCTTTGCTAAGATACGTGCACTTGAATGCAACTTTTGAGATTCTTGATCTACTTTGTCGATACCAGACTTAACTTTATCTTTGTGTGTACATCGCGATAAAGTGCCTTCTGAATCCTTATGATGAAGGGTAGCTGCCAATACATGGTCAATGCGAGAATTAGATATCATGCGTGGAGGCATGGATGGTGGAGTGTGTTTACGAATAAAAGATGGATTGGTTGATAGTTTGGAGCCTTTGAATCTCCAAACTTGGGAAGATGAGCAATGATGGGTAGATACAAAAGTGTGCATGGAATTTGGACCAGCTTCTTGATAGAATTTGTACATTGCTTGAGAAGCTTGATTTTTCCTTTGTGGAAATCTCTGATGGATACTTTTCCCTTTTTATTTTGTTCCATAGTTTCTTTGACTAATGGAGTTTGATAGGGATCATCTTTCTTTGTATTTTTTGGTATCCATATGTATTTGATTTGTCCGATATTCTTCTTAGCTTCTTTTTCTTTGATAACATTCTTTGCGCTTTGATTCAAAACCTTCTTTTGATGTTGGTCCCAATTCGTGGATGGGGTGATGGGTGGATGAAAATTCATGACATGGCTGGTTGTAGTATTGGCATTGGTTTCACCATAAGGATTCTTTGTGCCCCCTATATTGACGTTTTCTTGAGATGCAATTTCCCCCAGTATGGTGGTAGTAGCATCTTTGTTCTTTGATTCTCCCTGTTTTGAGATGTCTTGTTCAGAATGCATTCTCTAAGAAATGACCACTGTAGATGACGTTATTTCAATTTGCTACTTTACTGACTCCAGAATATCTTGTTCTATCTAACCTATTTCCTTGAGTGGATAATGTTGGATATCTTCATACACGATGTTCTCAGTCTAAATTTTGGATATATTTGATCTTGATGTTGACAACTCATTTTGACCGTAGGAATCAATGACTTGCTCTTTTTGTGTAATAATGTCAGGAGTAAAGGAATCTTGTTTTGAATGAAGATCATCTATGTGTCCATCTACAAGAAGCATCTAATGGGTAGATGGAGGAGTATGTGCTATGCGGATGTGATCATCTTGTATAGATCGGAGAGTGTCCATTATATCATTATAGTAGCTTGGAGATACAAATTCTTGATCTCGAATAATTTTGGAATTGCTTTCGACATGCTTTGGCTCAAGTTCTTGACATGGGTCAATTTCAAAGAATGGATTGCTTATAAAGGGTTCTTGGATATCTTCATTAGGCATCGGAAATTTCTCAAATGTCATGAGATCAAAGGATGTCCATATGTTTTGGAAAGGATCATTGCTAGACCTTGGTGAAATATGTTGATCATGCT